>CAJHQQ010000116.1:0-358613 GCA_905132885.1 Moricandia moricandioides | reverse complement strand
ATAGAATGCACCATAATGGTAAAAGAAAATGAATCAATATGGCGTGGTTAAGAAAGAGGTCATGAATTTTATTAGTATTTTTTAGTCAAAAAGTTTTATTAGTATAATCTCAAATAATTTTTTTTTGAATATTTTATCACAAAAAGAAATATTAAAAAATGACTAAAATAATTTTTTTATTTTCTAAAATTTAAACTTCACCTCATAAACCCCATCCCAGAACTCTAAATCCTAAATTTAGATTAGTTAACCTAGTTGGTATAAATGTATATTTACACTTTTTAATAAAAATTATTTAGGTCATTTTTCTCTTTGACTGTCATTTTTCTCTTTGACTGTCATTTTGAAGATAATATTTTTTTAAAATCTATTTTGATCATTATCTCTCTTGTATTATTATTAGAAATTCAAAAATTCAGTTCAAAGATACGAATTACTAATCACAAAGCAGCTAAAAAATTACTACGTACTAAAAAAGTTTCATTAGAAAATGTTCAAATGTTTGATCAAATTATATGTTTCGAATATGATTTTGTCCAAGTAGGTATTTCGTTCTACTTATCATAAATAAGAGTTCACTCAGTTACAAACATATAAGGGCTGTAATTGGTTTATAATTAGAAAAGAGTATTAATGATTTTCAAATTTAACTATTTCCTGAACTTGAAAACAGTTTGATAATATTTAGATATATTAACTTTTGCAGAGTTAATCTGTCAGTATGATATTGTTTTGTTTGTTATTAATTGTTACGGTTTCAACCTCGTACGATTCTTAATCTAAACGACTAACTTGTTACTTGAACATTTAGCCAATGAAGACAAGTAACTTTAACGAGTTCTCGGTCTCTAACCGCTACGTATCGTGGGAGAACTCTTGCTCCCAAATTTCTATATTTGTAATCTATAGGGGTTTTGATCCTTTATTTGTTTTGGACTAGAAAATAAACTAAAGATTAGATAAAATGAAAATTCAAGAGGTTGGTTTCTAATTCTAATAATTCATTAAGGAAATTCTCATATTGTCCCAAGTCAATTGAATCCAAAACCCATTAATTTCATTTTTTTTTGCATATGCATAATTGTAGAAGAGATTTTTTTGTAATGAGCCAATAAAGAGTTACAAGAACCAATCACTCATAGAACCGTGATTGTTTAGAAACACCAAGAAGACCCGATTAGTCGCAAGGCCTTTAAGGTAGATTAATATGAGCTCAACTATGTTCACTATGCTTACACTAATGTCTTTGTCTATCTTACGCAACTTGTCTCTTTCTGAAGCTTGATCTCTTGTGGCTGAAGAAGAAGAACCGTGTCTCTTACTTGACCTAACACACATATTATATTAGCCTTCAACCTAATGGGCTTTGTCAACTAAGCCCATAGATTGTCCGCGCGTAACTTGTGCAAGCTGGCTTAACATTGAACAGGTCCGATGTGCTTTGACCAAACCTCACAAAATTCCACCTATTTGGCCCAAGCCCATAACCCTTGCTTTTGTGCTGACACTTCCTGGTTTCTGTCTCTTCTCACTTGTGATGGACTAGAGAAAGTCAATACTTTCTCTCTTCATCTCCCTTCTCTCATCTCTGATGATTCACCGCTTTGCCTCCCGTGAATGTTTCCGTCCAACACCTTCTCTTTTCACTCTGCTGAAACTCAGGTAACTTTGACCTTTTTCCTGGACTTCTTTCTCTTGAAATCACTTTGGTTATGTAGAGTTAACTGATCAATTTTTCCACTGATCTTGATGAATGTTTGTTTTGATGAGCTCCGATGGTGGATCTGGAACTCCACCTCAACAGATGATGGTTGATGTTGCTAAAGCTTCAGTCTTTTAGTTCTATACTCGAGGTGTCTCTTACACAATGGTGGTCATATGACCAAACCGGCGTCCCTTACATCTTTTGAGCATGTTCAACTGAAACCTCCAACTCAAACACTTCATGACGATTCCTATAGTGTATAATTCACACATGATTCTACTAGCTGTGGTAGCGACTTTATGCTTCTTGACCAAGTGTTAATGACTGTTGTCTCATGCCCTTTAATATCTGGATTACAAGCAGTCGTAACAACTTGTTCAACCAGATTCTGCCTTCGTATTTTCCTCTTTCTTTGATAAGAATCTTCAAGCTAAGTCGAACCTTGAATCTCATTTTCCCTTTAATTAAGCCTTCTTTACATTGACTTACTTGTCTTCTTTTTGCTTCTCAGGTGAAACATGTCCACCTTGAACATGTGTGTATTACCACGAGTTCATCCCCTTTGACAGGTCTTTCTTTCTCAAACACTTTGAGTAACTCATCCTCTCAGACCTTGACACATGCTAGCCCTCTGTTCTGCGATGTTTCTTGTGAGGTATTCTTGTCTACTCTGGAGCTACCTAGCGTGGCCTTTCCTGTCTCTGTGAAGATTCACAAGCTCGCAACATAGCTGGAACTTCTGACCAGGTACGGTCTTGGTCATAAAATTTGCTGGATTAACTGTGGTGTGGATCTTGTTTAGGACTGTAACTCCATCTACTATTAGTTCCATAACGAAGTGGAATTTATTGTTAGTATGCATTGTCCTTTTGTGATGAACTAGGTTTCTTGCTAGAGAGATAGCACTCTTTGAATCACAATGTAAGTGAAAATTGTCTTGCTTGAAACCTAATGATAGGTCCCAATATTTAACACTTTTAAATCATGTTATGGGCCGTATTTAGAGTCTATTATGTGTTTTTGAGGTTGTTTTTGAGTGTTTTCAGGTTCATGTACATTATGGAGAACTTTGGTGAATTTAGAGCTTTTTTGAGGTGCAAAAATGCATAGACGCGCCATATATTTAGCTATGTATGGATACCTCCCCCATACTTAAATTACTCTGTCCCTAGTGTAATCTGTCCCGGTTTGGTTAAGAAAAATTAAATCATAAGTAAATAGTGTAAGTAGAAAACTCGATACCTCTCTCTGTAAGAGAGTGTTGTTTGGTGGTAGGCTGGTGTGGTCGATCGATGGTCACGATCCATAGTCGACTGATGGTGCATCTATGGTGTTGATCGATGGTGGACTCAAATAGTCTGCAAAAACAAAGTAAAACTCAAAATAAATATTACTATAACTAAAAACTTACTAAACAGTGGGTTGTCTCCCACTCAGCGCTTGGTTATAGTCTTAAGCTCTACGCTTTGAACTTTCTGACTTGTATGGAGGTGGATCAACAGTTGGAAAACAAGTGTCTACATCTTCTTTGCTCTTCTGAAACCATATACCGATGAAGTTTCTCATTGCCTCATCTCCTTTGGCTTTCTCATTCTTTATAATCTCCCTAGCAGCCACCACTGAATGCAATCTCCTTTGTAGATTCTCAATACTGCACTGTAGCATTCTAAGTCTAGCAGCTGTAGACTCTGATATATCCTCCAATTGCTGAGAAATATCTTCTTTGATCAGTCTTTGAGAAAAAGCAATCTCATCGAACCTGTCTTCCAAATGTTTTCTTCTGCGGTTTTCTGTCTGTCTATCTCAGTATCGCTCGATGTCAGTAAGTCTGCTCCAATCGCATGCTGTCTTTGAACAGTATCCAAATCTTGCTTGATCTCATCCATGCATGTAGTCAAACCGGTGAGGCACTTGTCTGTAGGATAGTAGACATCATCAAGCCTCTTGTAGAAATCATTCAGTGACATCTCTTGAGCTTTGTAGATCTCATGCACGATATCATCAATCTCTGCTCTGATGTATGTGTTTTGTTTCCTCATAGACTTAACGATCTTTGCTGCATGTTCTGGTAAACATATGTAGCTCTTCTCAAACATAGTAGCTCTCTCTAGATTTGCTCTGATTTCTTCTTCTTGCACATTTACTACTCTTCCGTCTATAGCTCGTGCATTACCATTGTCATTTATGTAGATGCCATACTCATCTTTCTTTTCCTAAAGGAAAATTCTTCTGCCATCAGCATCATAAGACCTTTTTCCATTCTCTATACGACCGTCAATCGATAGTGGGTTGATCCAACCTATCAATTTTGGAATTTCTGAACCATATGCATAAGACGTACAAAACCGGTGTACCTCTGGAATGGTGGTGTCGATTGAAGTTTGTGGATCTTGTGATTCCTCTTGGAGTGTCCCTCATATTGTCTATCAAGATCCATAGCTTCAGACATATTCTGTTCTGAGACCGTCACGGTTGGACGCACAATCAAACTCGCATTGATGCTCGGAGGTCGAACTGGTTTCTCATTTGTTGATCGATGCTAAGGTCGCATTATCGATCGATACCTCTATCTCTCTGTCGTTCGGTGCTTTCATCTCTGTGTGGATCGACGCTCATCGCTTGGTGTCGATCCACACCAATGGGAACTGCCGAATGACATAGAACTTTCCACATGAAAATCTCTTTCTTGTAGTTCTTCTCTCTTTACTTCTTTACAAAAATCATCATCAATCAATGCATTGACGTGGTGCTTCTGTCCAGCCTCCATTTTCTCCTTAATCAGGCTCTCATACCTCCTAATGTTTTCACTTGTCTGCATGACTTGATTCTCCAACTTCTTCACATGGTTGATGAGGTTTTCGAAATTGTTATTGAGGTTGAGGTAAAAACCATCTACCTTTCCATTGAAATACACCGTCATCTTCTGCTGTCCCTCGAAAACTCTGTTAACCACTGCTTCGATCTTGCTTTCCTGGTGGAGGATTATGGTAGTAAGAAGATCCATAAGTCCTGTTGTTGTTGAAGGACTTTTGCTGTGAACCCTGATTAAAGTTACTCCTTTGACCATTCCCATAGGAGCTCCTGTTGAAACCTGGATTCCCTTGTCTCTGGAAACCATTCTCATCAATGTAGTTCACATCTTCTTCTTCAATATCATCATCTCCAGACTCTATTGCTTCTACTTCTACAAAAGTAACATGCTTCTTGAGAAATTTTTGAACACTATCCAGTTTTACCTTGACCTCTTCAATCTGCTCCTTGCTCAAAGTTGGATTTGATTTCTTCCTCTCAAAATCTGTATTCTTGGTATTACTGCTGGATTGTAGATTCTCAATCAATCTTGTAGCTTCTTCATGACTCCTAGTGCTGAAATTCCCTTTACTAGTTATGTCCAAAGCCATCTGATACTGTAACCCAATACCTCTAATGAAAGTGCTAAGAATCTGCACTTCGTTGAACCCGTGATGTGGACAATCTATCCTGTATGACTTGAATCTGATCTAGGAGTTTCTGAAAGACTCTGAAGGCTCTTGTGAAAAGTAGCAATCTTGCTCCTCAGTTCCTCTGCTCTCGCGTCATCAAAGAAGTTACGCAAGAAATCGTTCTTGATGTCATTCCAAGATGTCAGAGATCCTGGTGTTAACCGCTTAAGCCAATATGAAGCTTCTACAGCAAATGATTACTTTAAGATATTATAAAAGAGATTGTCCTCAAGGACTCCATTGGATTTAATAGCAGTCACTAGATCCCCAAATCACTCCAGGTGATCCATAGGGTGCTCGTGGCGCAACCCATGGTAAGGCGTCTGCGCTACAAGTCCGAAGAAAGCGGGCTTGATCTCAAAATCGTTTCTCTGAAGAGCTGGAGGAAGAATGGCGGATCTGTTGGCGTTGAACTGGTCTGGATGGTTGTAGTCATCAAGTTCTTTAAGTAGCTTGGGCATTAGCTTCAGGTTGAGCTACTGCAGTGTCTTGTTTCGTTTCAACATCTCTATCAGGGATTACAGTCCCCTGATCATCTATCTTTTGACCTACTTCATTATGCAGATGACCGTTGAAGTCATGCAAGTCTCCACTCTCATCCCGAATCAATACTAAAGTTGCAATCATCTGAACTCCTCTGCAACTGTCGATCTATGCGTTAAGTTGCTGTTGATCGATGAGGTGTGATCAATGTCGGTCGATGCTCGAGTTCTGATGTCGATCGATGCTGTCCATAAAGAAATGTCGGTCATCGCTATGTAGGTGATGTTGATCGATGCTTGTCGTCTTTCTTTGCGGATCGTACGTTTGAGTTTCTCTGGGTCTGAGAATAGTAGTTCTTGTCCTTTATTGCTCCTGGTACTTCTTTGCATGTACCTGAAAAACAAAGGAAAAGAGAAGTTTAGTAACTTGAAAGTAAAAACAAACATAGACTAAATCCTAGAAATTAAATCTAATGGTGAGTAATGCTCCCCGGCAACGGCGCCAAATTTGACATGGGTGTGTTTATTGTTCTAGTAGAGTATGAATATCCTAAAAACTTAACTATCAAATTAACCCTAATCTTAACAAACAAATAATATTCTTGCCAAGAGAGAACATGTGTAGTACTTACGGATCAAATCCACAGAGAGCTATTGGGAGCATTGAACCCTGGTGGAGGATTATGGTAGTAAGAAGATCCATAAGTCATGTTGTTGTTGAAAGACTTCTGCTGTAAACTCTGATTAAAGTTATTCCTTTTACCATTTCCATAGGAGCTCCTGTTGAAACCTGAATTCCCTTGTCTCTAGAAATCATTCTCATCAATGTAGTTCACATCCTCTTCTTCAATCTCATCATCTCTAGTCTCTATTGCTTGTACTTCTGCAAAAGTAACATGATTCTTGAGAAATTTCTAAACACTATCTAGTTTTACCTTGACCTCTTCAATCTGCTTCTTGCTCAAAGCTGGAGTTGATTTCTTCCTCTCAAAATTTGTATTCTAGGTACTACTACTGGATGCTAGATTGTCAGTCAATCTTGTAGCTTCTTTAGGACTTCTAGTGCTGAAATTCCCTTCACTAGTTGTGTCCAAAGCCATCTGATACTGTAACCCAATACCTCTAATGAAAGTGCTAAGAATCTGCACTTCGTTGAACCCGTGATGTGGACAATCTATCCGGTATGACTTGAATCTGATGCAGGAGTTTCTGGAAGACTCTGAAGGCTCTTGTGAAAATGTAGCAATCTTGCTCCTCATATCTTCTGCTCTCGCGTCATCAAAGAAGTTATACAAGAAAGCGTTCTTGATGTCAGTCCAAGATATCAGAGATCCTGGTGGTAACCGCTTAGGGCAATATGAAGATTCTAAAGCAAGTGATTACTTTAAGATCTTACAAAAGAGATTGTCCTCATGGACTCCATTGGCTTTAATAGCAGTCACTAGATCCCCAAATCGCTCCAATAGATCCATAGGATGCTCGTGGCGCAACCCATGGTAAGGCGTCTGCGCTACAAGTCCGAAGAAAGCGGGCTTTGATCTCAAAATTGTTTCTCTGAAGAGCTGGAAGAAGAATGGGAGATCTGTTGGCGTTGAACTGGTCTGGACGGTTGTAGTCATCCAGTGTTCTTTAAGTAGCTTGGGCATTAGCTTCAGGTTGAGCTACTGCAGTGTCTTGTTTCGTTTCTACATCTGTATCAGGGATTACATTCCCCTGATCATCTATCTTTTGACCTGCTGCATTACGCAGATGATCGTTGAAGTCATCGAAATCTCCACTCTCATCCCGAATCAATACTAAAGTTGCAATCATCTGAACTCCTCTGCTACTGTCGATCTTTGCGGTTAAGTTGATGTCGATCAATGTGGTGTGATCAATGTCGGTCGATGCTTGAGTTCTGATGTCGGTCGATGCTTTCCATAAAGAAATGTTGGTCAACGCTATGTAGGTGATGTCAATCGATGCTTGTCGTCTTTCTTTGCGGATTGTACGCTTGAGTTTCTCTGTGTCTGAGAATATTAGTGCTTGTCCTTTATTGCATGTACCTGAAAAACAAAGGAAAAGAGAAGTTTAGTAACATGAAAGTAAAAATAAACCTCGACTAAATCCTAGAAATTAAATATAATGGCGATCAATGCTCCCCAGCAACAACGCCAAATTTGACATTGTTCTAGCAGAGTATGAATATCCTAAAAATTAACTATCAAATTAACCTAATCTTAACAAACAAATAATAGTCTTTCCAAGAGAGATTATGTGTAATACTTACGGATCGAATCCACAGAGAGCAATGGCACGCAATAGATTTTTTATTTCAAAAGACTAAGCTAGGTAGATATATATATTAGTAGCAAACAATCAGTTAAGGAAATATTCAATATCAAGAGGTATATATGAAATATGAAAATATGCTAATAATGTAAATATGCTATTAAACTATGTAGATGCAAATGTAAATTTGCTAGATCTAGGGTTGCAAACTTAATGGATTATAAGAAATAAAAAGCACGGAAATGTATATATTCTAGATCTCAAATGTTAAATGTTCTGACACTTTTAACTCCAACTCTCGTATGCTAGCAAAAAGAAAGACCATCAGTCGACGACTAAGGCCCGATGTCGATCGACGATGAAATCAGAAGGAAGTGTGAACGAGATTTGATAAGTTCACCAAGCTAATAAGACCTTCTCTCGCATGCGCCTAACAACCTAGTTCAATGGAGTCTATTCTGGCACATAACCTACTCTCATAGTCATCCATGTCCTACTTTCGAGATCCTAGTTAGCTACTCTAGAATGCAAGCATTAAGCACAACTCAATTAATGGATATTAACTCAACCTAGCAATCCTAATTTTGGGCTAATCCATCATTGCTATCAATGAACCCAAAATCTAGTTAATAACTACTCAGACATAATCAAAGAAATAACAATAGTCTGAATGTAATGCATTGATAAAATAATGGGGTTTTAATACAAATCTCTCTAAGGAGTTATAAATCTTCTCCCCTCAAACTATAATAGAAAACTAAACTCTCAAGAACATTCTTTCTTCTTTTTGTAATACATAAAGCATAAATATAAAACCCTAAAATCTAGTTCAAAACTCGTTCAGGGAATCTTTGTCATTTGTCTCTAACTTGGGCTTGAAATCGGTTGTCTGTGATTTGGTCTTCAATCGATGGCAAGTGTGCAACATCGATCGACCTTGGCCTTGTAACATTGGTCGAAGCCAAGGTAGTGTCGTCGATCGACGACTATCTTGTACTTCGACTCTCTCAATGATCAGCTACGGGTTCTTCTCTTCTAAATGCTTCAAAAGCTCCAAGTATCTCCATATATCACCAAAACGTATCTGGATCTGTAAAGACTCTAAAAAATAGTCTAGACACACATAATATACCCTAAATAGAGCCTATAACATGGCCTGAAAATGGTAATAAATAGGCTATATCAAGGTTCTTCTTAGATCTGGACCATGGTTGAACCTGGATTAGAGTGGATTCCCAAGGATAGACTATGGTCTTGATAGATATTCCCAGGTTGGTCACTGTCTTCTACGACGTGTACTCGAGTCTTTCCTGCAGCACCATCCCCCGTCGCGGATTCTCTATTCAATGGTGGAGGCCGTTGGATGTCGCCACCTTCGTCGGTGGGTGTTTCCAGAGATGGCATGGGACAAACCTGGGTTCAGAATCGTTGTCGCTTATTTCCTGTCGTGTGGAGGGCTTGATTTTTGTCTCCGAGAATGAGATTCTCTGCTTCGAGCTGGGTGAGCTACTCGGCGCTTTGCTCCAGCTGTTTGGAATGCTCGTCAAGTTTCTATTTTAAGCTTTGAACTTCTGAGAGGACCTCAGGCATTTCCGTGGTCGCTTTCTGAGATTTATGCAACTCGGTCACTTGGCTTTTTAGAGCGTCGAGTTGGTTTTACACATCGATCTCCCTTGGGGTGTTCATAGGCTACTTGTCATGCTAATCTATTACCATCGTGACGTAGTCATGATTACCCCCCTCCTTATAACGCCAATGTGTTAGGGGTTTTTGTGTAGGATCTTTGTGTGTACTATGGAACAATAGATAAAGTTTGTAGACAAGTAAGAATCGGGACCAAAGATGTGTTTTAGTGATTGAATGAGCATGAACTACAACGTTTGATGTATAAATCCTAGTTCTAGCCGCCTAGCTCTAATCTTCTAGTCTCTGAATATCGATTCCTTGTTCTAGGGTTAGGGCTCCCTTATATAGTTGACTAGATGTCGGTTTGGTAGGGTGAAATCTTCCATATTCAGAAATATGGAATAATCCCCTTAAGTAGAAAACTTCCTTTTAACATGGAGGCAGGGATGGAAGCATTGGTTAGAGCTGGAGCTTCTCCAGGCGGGAACCTGGAGGCCGGTGTCTTACCCGAGGCATGGAGGATTCTCATACCAGAGTATTTTTCCCCAACACTCTTCAAATTTATGTGTCCAAGTCTTGAGTACCACATACTTCTCTGAACACAATTTTCGTTGGACAAGTTTGCATCACCCTCAAACACTGATCCTTGCAGATAATACAAGCCTTCGAGAGATCACCTTTTTATTATCCTTGTAGAAGTCAACCATTAAATCTTTCCATTCATACCTTCAACCTCAAGTCTCTAACATTCCATATTAGATTAGGTTTCGGCTTCATTCATGGCATGTATCTTACACCCGTGAGGACTACAATTTAGCCATCAAGATTTCTTTTCTATATCTTCCCAATTCCCCAGATATTGAAGTGCATATTGTTTACCATCATCACCTTGCCTCGTTTGAACTTTTCCAGATCGAACATAAAATCTTTGTCTGGAGTTATGTGAAAAGAAAAACCAGATTCCATTACCCACTCTTCCTGTGTGTCCTGAGTGCTCATGGTAAGACCAGATGTTGTTTCAGTTCCTCTACAATGTTGGTTGAGTTCTTTTATTTGTTGTACTTCCAATCAGGACACTCCCTTTTCCAATGCCCTTCTTTTCCACAAATAAAGAAGCCCTTGTTATTCTTAGGTCGAGACTTTGACCTACCAAACCTTCTCTTCGATCTTCCCTTTCTATTCCTTCTAGTGACATGGTTTGACCTGTTATCTAATATGCCTCTGTCAACAAACAATCCTTCCCTTGTGGACCGTGAACCCCTTCCGCTTTCAATCAGATCTAGGTTCTTTGACCTTGCAGCTCCAGTACCATCGCTGAGACTTAGAGTGTCTCTACCATACTTTAGAGTCTCTTTCAGCTGATCATACCGGCGTGATAGTGAACTCAATAAAAGGATGGCTTGTACCTCCTAAGACACTTCTACTTGTAGATTGTCGATGTCTGCCACCAGTTTCAGAATATCATCAACATTCTCGTCAATGCTCTTGGGATCAGACATTTTGAATGTATAGAACCTTAGCTGAAGGTAGATTCTATTCGGCAAAGATGTCTCCACGTACAGCTTGTTCAACGTTGACCACATTGATGCCGCTGTCTCACAGTGTGTGATATTACGTAGGAATTTACTACCCATGTTCAACGTTGACCACATTGATGCCGCTGTCTCACAGTGTGTGATATTACGTAGGAATTTATTACCCATGTTCAACATTATCAAGTCCTTTGCCTTTTCAGATTTCTTGAAGTTGACTAGATTTATACTTGGAACTGTTTCTGCAATTCCTGCTAGTCTCTTATACGGATATTTCGTAGCTGCCTCAAGCTCTTCCTTTGCAGTAGGTGGATCCTTTAGAAGCTTCTCATCATCCAAAATACTTTTCAAACGCAGTACCCCGAAGTGTACCAACATCCTGACCTTCCAAAGTGAAAAGTCTCATGTTCCATCAAACCTGTCCACTTCAATCCATTAGTTGGACTTGCCGAACTTCCCCTTAGCATAGATTAATCACACACCTTAAACTTTAAAGCTCTGGTACCACTTTGTTATGATTTCAGCCTCGTATGATTCTCAAACTAAGTGATCAACTTGTTACTTAAACGTTTAGCTAATGAACAGAAGCAACTTTAACGAGTTCTCGGCCTCTAAACTGTAGGTCTCATAGGAGAACTCGTGCTCCCAAACTCCACTAGATCAGTAAATATTACAAAAAAGAAAACACTTATTAGTCTCAATGCCTTTAAGCTAGAACAATATAATCTCAACTATGTTATCTATGCTTAGAGTAATTTTTCTGTCTGTCTTCTGCAGCTTATCCCTTTCTGAAGCTTGATCTCTTGGGGTTGCAAGCCCTGAATCAGAATTAGAAGCAAACGCTGCAGTAGCTCAACCTGGAGCTAATTCCCAAGCTGCTTAACGGACACTGGTAGACTACAATCGTCCATACCAGTTCTATGCTAACAGATCCGCTATTTGTCCTCCAGCTTTATAGAGGAACGACTTTGAGATCAAACCGTCCTTCTTCGCACTTGTTACGCAGACATCCGACCATGGATCACGACATGAGCATCCTATGGATCATCTGGAGCGGTTTGAAGATCTTGTATCTGCTATTAAAGCCAATGGAGTCCCTGAGGACTTTCTGTTTTGTAAGCTCTTCAAGTATTTTGATGGATAGGATTGGCATTGGCTTAAGAAACTACCACCAGGATCTCTGACATCCTGGATATATATCAAAATGCGTTCCTGCGCAATTTCTTTGATGATACGCGAGCAGAGGACTTAAGAAGTAGAATCACTGCACTCACACAAGAATCTGGAGAATCATTTAGAAGCGTTTGGTTTAGATTTAAATCTTACCAGAAAGAATGCACACCCATGGTTACAACGAGGTGCAACTAATTAGCAGTAGTAGATGGCTTTAGACACAACTAGTGAAGGAAATTTCAGCACTATGAGTCTAGAAGAAGCAACAAACCTTATTGAGAACTTGGCATCTAGCAAGCTCCAACTTTGAGCAAGGAGCAGATAGATGAAGTCAAAGCAAAGCTGTACAGTTTTAAGAAGAAGAAGAAGAATAAGAAGAAGAAGAAGAAGACCTTTGGATCTTCTTATCGTAACCCACATCCAGAAACTCAGGAGAGCAAGTTGGAAGCTATGGTCGACAGAGTATTGGAGAAGCAGCAGCAGATGACTGTTAAGATAGACGCTTTGTACATCGATCTCAATACAAAGTTTGAGATTCTCAGCACTGATGTCAAGAAGTTGGAAAGTCAAGTGGTCCAGAAAAGTGAGGCAATTCCGAGACATTAGACCATGATTAAGGTGAAGGAGGAAGCTATAAAGAAACACCACGTCAGTGCATTGATATGTGATGATTTTTGGCAAGAGGTGAAGAAAGAACGGCTCCAATAGGGATATTTCTATATAGAAAGTTCTATGTCTTTTGGTAGTTCTCACAGGTGTCGGTCGACACCCATCGATGAGCATCGATCGACGGAAACTTCAAAATCTGTACCTTTGTGTGAGTCTTCGAACATCGATCAACGTGGATGTGTCAATATCGATCGAAGTTCTTCAACAGTAGAACCAGTTCGTCTATCAGGTCTGAATGCAAGCTTGTTTGTCAGAAATCTGAGTAGGGAGACTCCAGAACAAAATGTCGATACACCTGAGCCAATGATAATAGAAAGAAACTCCAGAAGGAAGAAGAAGATTCCTATACATCTGCGTAGAGAAGCAACTGAAAAAGAGATGGATAGCTTTGCCAAAAGAGTTTTCAAATGACAAATGAGGACATGGAGCTCATGTTCATTGACTTGAGAAATAAGCTGAAGTAGAGGATCACTCTCAAGAGGAAAAGTGACCCTGGGAAGTTCATGATTCCATGTTTTGTCAAAGGCCACGAGTATCCCAATGCCCTCTACGATACTGGATCAGCAGCCAGCATCATGCCTACAGCTATGGCAGAGAAGTTGAGCCTGAAAATGGAGCATTCCAATGATTCATTCACTTTTGTGGACCGAGCCAAGGTAAATTCAAGAGGGATAGCTATATATGTCCTAGTGCAGATTTGTGATGCCTTAGTCCCAGTAGACTTCCATGTGATGGATATCAAGATTGAGTGGAACTCTTCTTTACTCCTTGTAAGAGCATTCATGGCCACAGTGGGAGTTATTTGCGACATGAAGACAAACATATTGTATATATCCTTAATAGATTCAAATAATTTTTATTAACCTGTTAAAGTCAAGAACAAGGCTACTCTGATAGTTTGGGTGATGTCCCATGATTGATTGCTACATGTTTCTGAGACTATGAGCACAAGGAGGAGTAGGATGATGGAGCATCGATCAACACCCAACCCAGAGAATCGGTCGACAGTGAAACAATTCAACAATCGTTTGACCCCCACCCATCGGTATCGATCGATACTCGCCATCCTGATTTAGTATATGATCCGAATGACCAACAATATGATGATGACTATAAGGAAGAAGAACTTATTGAGTACCGTGGTTTTAACATGTAAGAAGCAGGTCTTATTGACACATGCTTCTGTGATTCTGAGCTAATGAAAGAGTCTGCAGGTATAGCATCGATCGACACTCATCCTTAGCAGTCGATCTACAGTCTTAGCATACAACAAGCGGTCGATTCCAAACCTCAACCATCGACCGACACTCACGCCACAGATCAGAACGAAGAAGATTGTCCATAAGATACTGTCTACACCGGAGATAAATACTACGAGTTGGCATCAGAGCACACCAACCCATATTACAACATGCCTGAGGATTTCTATGCCAAAAGGTCTGCGATGCGTTGTTTTGCACCACAGAGGAATGTCTTTGAGCTGAATCCTGTATATATCTATCTTTTGGGTCAGCATCCTTTTCATGGTCTTCCTCATGAATGTCCTAGTAACCACCTTGAATCATTCAATGATTTAGCGTCAACCATTAAGTGAAATCCATTCTCTGAAGATTACTACTTCTGCAAACTATTCCCATACTCTCTTGTTGGAGAAGCAGCATGTTGGTTCAAGAGGTTGCCCCAAGATCTCTCACTACCTGGAATGACATCACGAATGCCTTCCTCACCAAATTTCTTTATGATACTGAAGAAAATATGAAGATCGAGATGGAATCTATGTTGAGATATCTGGTAGAGGAAGAAGAAGAAGATGGATATGGAGAGCTAAGTAGAGTAGAGGAAACCAATATTAGTGATCCGACTTCAGCATTGATCGACACTAAGATATCAACGTCGATCGACCCTAAGACCTCATCATCGATCGACACTAACCCCAGTCATCTCAATCGACACCGCTCGACATCCATGAAAGATCGAGTTATCTTCAGGACATTGCAGACTCAACACTAGAGAGAACCGATGTATCAAGTTGTTATCATGCTCTAAAGTAGACAAAAAAATCACCATGGGAGATCTTTTAGAGGTAGAGGATAGAGAACAACCTGGGTATTTGGATTCGAGCAGGAAAGTTAATATGGAAGACTTCTTAGAGCTGGAGGGAAAGATTGATGATATGGATCAGGACTTGGAGATGAAGCTTCATGACGAACAGCACACTTCGGGAAAAGATCTAGAAACTTCACCAAAGGCTAACATCGATCGACACCCACCTAATGATATTGATCGACACCCACCGGATGCTATCGATTGACACCGCCCATTCGACATTGATCGACACTCATTGTTGGACGAACAGCCAGGTTACATGATTTAACCAGGACCGGTTTAGGAGACAATGCACGTGTCCAAGACCTCACATCTTGCTATCCCTAAACATCAGAGACCACCTATTTGCACAGAAGAAGCTGATGGCTTTAACAAAAGAGTGAAGAGGATACATGATCCTGTGAAGATTGTGGTTCCATGTCCTGTATTTGAAGTTGAATCTCCTATCCCACCAGATAGAAGTGTGCATCTAGATTCCTACAATGGGGTATTTGGTGATCATCAACATGCAACAGTTTCTCAACCAGGGTTGAGATTTACAAGCAAAGCCGACAAAGGCCCAGCATAAGAAGTATCGATCGACACCACCATTGGAGCATCGATCAAACACAACACCAGAGCGTCGATAGACACTCATCACAGATCAGACCATAATAAGTTTGAAGTATCTCATAATCTCTTCGATGGAGGCACCACGAGATCAGACAAGTCTGGGGGAAATAAGAAGAAAAATTGGAAGAAGAGGAAAAGGACCAAGGGCGGTCCTCAATTATCATTGATTCCCCACTTCTCAAATGGTGTCAGGAAGTACATAGTGCGCAGCAGATGTTTCTCGCAGCCATTTGCAAAGCTTCGAGCAGTCCTTATTTTTGAGATGATAGAAAAAGGAGAAGAGTCTATGGATACTTTCACAAAAAGGGTGATGAAGCTGAAGACATTGGACGTTGGGAATTGTTTTGGAGAAAGTCCCTAATCTCATCAGAAATGAATCAGCACTCCAAAACGTCAAGCTAAAGACTATAAACAAGCGCTGAGTGGGAGGCAACCCACTGTTTAGTAAGGTTTCAATTAGTTTTAATTATATTAGTCTAATTTAGATTTTATTTTATAATTACAGGTTTTCAAAACAAAAAAAAAGATCCGAGGAAGATAGTCCGCAAGCAACCCGAGAATCGATCGATCACCACTTAACTGTGTCGATCGACGGTCACCATCAGCAAGCAGGTATATCGTTTTTCCTTGTTTAAATTGTTCCTTATGATTTATTTTCTTCAGTAATCTTAGATTGTATAACACTAGTGATGCTGTTGTTTAAGTCTGGGGAGGTTTACTGATATTGTTCTATTTTGAGCTTTATTTTCTATAATAAAAAAAAACAAAAAAAAGAATAGAGTAGAAACTTCGAGGTGTACCATCGATCGACACTGAAGAATAAACATCGATCGACCATGGATCATGACCATCGGTTGTCACCATCCATCTGCCATCGATCGACACTCTTTTGCAGAGTCTGGTATTGAGTTTCTCTCTTAAGCTATTTACTTATGATTTGGTTTTTCTTAACCAATCTGGGACGGATTACACTTGGGACAATGTAATTTAAGTTTTGGGAGGTTTGCTGATTCTATTTGATTTGTTTTGAATCTTATTTACTATATATATATATATATATATATATATAAGTTTTTCAAAAAGTTTTATTGAGTCAAGAAGGGGACTATGATCAAGATTTATTATTGACTAACCATGCTATAAGCACCATTCTTAGAAGGTTGTTTGCAGAGATTACTAGAGATACAAAAGTGCATCATCCTGCCGTTATATCACACTTGCCTAGAAAGTTTGAAGGAACCGAAGATGATTTCCAACACTATTCTTGACATTATTTGCTTGCTTTGACATTTGGTATACATTGGATCAGATTCCTTCTGCAAGTCTGGAAGGTAAAAGTCTGTGTGCTTCTGATTCCCCTCTTTATTCCCTTCAGATTAAAAAAAAAGGAGTCGAACAAGATTTGGTGGCTACAACCATTAAAGCTTGATTCATATGATCCTAGAAAGAGATAAAGGTCAAAAAGAAGTGAACAAGATCTGGTGGCAAAAACCATTAGGGCTTGATTCATGGAAGTTTATCCAAATATCTCAGACAATTAAAAAAATAAAATGATACCCTCAAAAGATGGGAGACATTGACTGAGAAGAAGTTAAAAGAGAGAGAGAGAGGAAAGGAATCATTAAAGACTACCTGTGTGTTCAGATACTTGCAGAGGTAAGAGTCCATATATCCTTTGATCGATACTCCCAAGGTAAAGCATGTATTTTTATTTTATGCAAAGAAATGAAATCAGAAGAGGGGCGAGTCAAACTAGTATTCGCTAAGTTGTTGGTAGAATAAAATTGGTTGCTATACTAGGATAAGGTATATAAAGTTTCTCTGTGATTGACTTGATAGGATGTGGTTGCAACAAAGTAAGGTAACAATTATACTTAGATATTATGTGAGTCTTCGCATTTCAAAACCTCTTCCACATGCTTGTTTGCTTGAGGACAAGCAAAAGGTTAAGTCTGCGGGAGTTGATATGGCCTGATATTTGCCACTATTGTGCCATGATATCAACCCTATTTGGATTCCATTATATGTGTTTGGAGTATGTTTTAGATTATTTTCAGGTTTAGGTACGTTCTGGAGAACTTTGGTGATTCTGGAGCTTTTAGAGATTCAAAACTGCGCAGATGCGTCAGATTTTTAGCTACAGATGATAGAACTTTAAGTTAGCTCTCCAACGCCACTGTTTTGAGGTCCATATGACGGTTAGATCTAAAGGTATACCCATTTTACGGGAGAGTGGTACGTCTGCCTCGCGAGACAAAGCTGTCGAGAAGATGAATGAGTGTCGATCAACAACACAGCCTTGGTGTCGATCGAAGGTGATCCCATAAGACAGACCCGACTTGTTTTATGGCCGACTTAAGCCCAAATGTCAAGGCAAGTTACCAAAATACCCCTGCACGAGCTTAGACCTAATTTATATAGTTTTCTAAGCCATTGTTGACAGCTAAGCTTTATTCTATTCATTGTTCTAGGGTTAGGAGAGAAGAGAGGAACTCCTTCAGAGTCTTCCTGGAACTCCTTTGGTTCTTTATTTGATTTCTATTCTATATCTATTCTATTCATCTATGATTTTTGTGACAAAAATCATGTATGAGTAGATCTCTTGTTAGGTTTTAGGTTTATTAATGGTATTAATGGATTAGCCAAACAACAAAATTACTAGGGTTATTATTAGATCGATCAATAGAATTGTGTGTATTTCTTGTGTTCTAGAGTAGGACACAAGCGAGAGCATGGTAGTTAGGATAGTTAGGCGCAAGCGAGAGAATAGTCTACTACCAGAATTAATCCTGTTGAGCTTGGTTGCTAGAAACAAACGAGAGTTGATTTAGTTAATTTAGTGAACATATCGATTAGGTCTTAATGCTTGACTCGAGAGACTATCGATCGACGCAAGATCATTGTCATCGATCGACGGTCATTCCATGTCAACAAGCAAGAGCTGAGACATTGGACTTAGTCAATAGATTTGACTCGCAGCGAGAGCTTGTCGTCTTTTACATTAGATATCGAGTTCTATGATTAATACCCTTAGTTTCTATCCTCTATAATCCACTTGCCTGAAACTCTAGATCTAGCTATTTATTATTATTGTTTACTTACCAATTAATCTATTATCTGCTATAGTTTATTTACTGCTTATTAATCTATTTCCCTAGCTTAATCGGGTCTGTATTGTGTGCCCACGCTCCCTGTGGATTCAATCCCTAAATACTACAATTTGACCTCTCTTGGCAAGAGTAGTTCGTAGGGTTAATTTGATAGAGTTTGCATTGAAATACATAAAAACCCTCCTGTCACCAGACCAGACACATCAACTTACAGCACTCAAGAGGTTGACAACATGGTACATGGAATTTACAGAGCCCATGAGATGATTACGAATGACTATCAAAAGAGGCTTGATGACCTGTACCACCCGTTCAACGAAAACATTGTCTGGTTAACCACGTGCATGGAAGAGACGAAGCAGAAGATGGACTACACTCATTAGATTATTCAACAACAACACTCGGCTGTAGCAGTTAGTTCAGCATTGACCGATGGCAACTCTTGGCCATCGATCGATACTAATCCCACCGCATTTTGGCAGAGGCTAGTAATAGAGGAGTTATTGGAAGACGAGCTTGATGACGTTTAACTTTCTCAAGACTTGATAAGGAATGATAGGTACCAGAAACTGGATGACATTTCAGAGCCCGCAGATGCCAGGCTTAACATACTGACGAGATGAATTCAAACACTCCAGGAAAGTATGAGTGCAATGGAAACTGCTCAAATAAATTTGCATAGCCATAGAACCAGCGAACAGAGAGTATCTGGATACCTGCTTTCCATATTGGTTCGATGAACCACATTCCTAGTCCAAAAGTCCAAACGTCGAGCGTAAGACAATAACCAAGTGCTGAGTGGGAGGCAACACACTGTGTAGAAAGTTTTAATTTGGTTTTTATTATTTAGTTATTAATTACGGTTTTATTTAATGTTTTAGGTGTTCAGAGAAGAAGTAGAAAAGTTCAAACACACCATCAGTCGACATCAAAACTTCACTTTGTAGACGGCTTGGATGGTCTACCATCGGTCGACACTCATCACTCACCATCAGTCGACCCTCCTTACGGAGTTTCGTAACTTCGACTTTCTCTCTAACTTTTACTTATCATTTAGTTTTCCCTTAACCGAACCGGACGGGATAACACTGAAGCAATGTTATTTAAGTCTAGGGGAGTTTGCTGATGCTTTCATTTATTTTGAGTTTTATTTATTTTATTTACTTAGTTTTTTTTTTCAAAAATATTTTATTGACTGAAGAAAGGGATTATGATCATAACTTATTTATTGACTAACCATACTATAGAAGCGCTCTTAGACTTGTTGATTGAAGAGATTACTAGAGATGCCAAAGTGGATCATGTTTCTATTAGGTCACACTTATTAAGAAAGTTTGAAGGAACCAAAGATGATCTCCAACCTAATACTAACTATTTTGCTTACTTTGGGGCTTGGCATACATCGGATCGGATTCCTTCTGCAAGTTTGTAAGGTACAAGTCTGTGTGCTTCTGATTCCCTTCTCTCTCTCTTCAGCATCTAAAAAAAGAGATAAAGAAACAAAAGATTGAAATGATTTCCTGGAAGACGCAGAGGGGTAGGTAAACTACCAATGAACCCATTATTCTAATTCAGAAAGGAATGATCACACATTTTTGGAAGTGAGGGATATGTACGTTACCGATGACCCCACTATTCGCTTACAACTTTGTTCAAAAATAAAATAAAAAAATAAGATGGCAAGATGGACTGTATCAAAATCATTGTCCATTGAATTTGAGATTTTAAAAAATTCAGAGAGAAAAGAGGGAAGAAAGGGATCATGAAAGACTTTATACCTATGTATGCAGATTTGCAGGAGTTCAGTACACGTGTCCTTTGATCAATATTCCCAAGGTAAAGCCTTCACTTTAATTTTATGCAAAAAAAAATGAGATCATTAGAGGGGTGAGTCAAATTTGTATTTGTTAAGTTGCTGAAAAAATGGATATGGTTTCTATACTAGGATAATACATATAGAATTTCTCTTTGATTAGCAGTATTTGATGTGGTTGCGAGATAGCAGAGGTGATAGTAGTACTTATAAATTATGTAAGTCCCTACTTTGAAAACCTCTTTCACATGCTACCTTTGTTTTGCTTGAGGACAAGAAAAAATGTTATGTCTGGGGTAGTTGATATGCCTTGTTATTTACCATATTTTGACCATCATTAGGACCCTATTTGTAGTCCATTATGTGTGTCTAGACTGTGTTTTAGAGTCTTTAAAGGTCCATGTACGTTCCAGAGCATTATGGAGATTATGGAGCATGTTAAAGCATTCAGAAGAGATATCCAGTACTTGTTCACATTCAGCTAAGTACAAGTCGAAGTCAAGCATGACCGTTGATCAACGGCCCACTCGCAGAGTATTGGCCGACTTCAAGCCCAAGTCAAGACAAATTACGAGACTACCCCTGGACGAGTTTTGACCTAGTTTATATGGTTCTGCCATTGTTTAGGCAAAGAGAGAGACAACAAGAGACCACATTTTAGGAGATATATTTACTTTTACAACTTTTAGTTTTCTTGCATTAGTAGTTTTGGGGAGAAGATCTGAACTACTTCAGAGATTTGTATTGGAACCCCATTATTTATTTTGTGCATTATATTATTCAGTTCATCATATTTTCTTTAATCATCTTTTAGTAATTCACTTGTTAGATTTAGGGTTATTAATGGTACGGATGAATTATCCCCAAATTAGAATTGCTAGGATGAAGTAATATCAATATTTGCAATTGTGTTTAATACTTGCCTTCTAGAGTACCTAACTAGAAACCTGAACTTAGAACATGGACAACTACGAGAGTAGGTTATGTGCCATAACTGATTTCATTGACCTAGGTTGTTATATACATGCGAGAGATGGTTTAATTAACATAATGAACGAAATTCCTGTCCGATCAGTGTCAATCGACACTAGGCCTTAGCCGTCAATCGAAGGTACACTTCTATGTCTGCATACGAGAGTTTGGACAAGTGGAGGTCGAACTAGTTAATATTACTTTCCTCGCATGTTAATAATTCCCTGCATTCTATCCATTATAATTCACTTGCCAAAAACCCTAGATCTATCAGTTTTCCGTATTTGCATACACTTAGTAATTTAGATATTTTCTTATTCATGATAGACTTAAATTAAAACCTCTATTTATAGTTTCCCTAGCTTAACCATTAGAATTATAATAAATCTATTGTGTGCCCTCGCTCTCTGTGGATTTGATTCCTAAGTACTACAACTTGACCTCTCTTAGCAAGAATTGTTCGTAGGGTTAATTTGATAGATTGCATATTTAAGAACATCGACCTTAACCCGAACGCTGTCAGATGGTTAAGTACATTAGGAGACTAATGATAGAACCAAAATAAGGATCACTCTTTCGGTACGGATGATATGGACTCCGAAGAGAACTATTGAATCGAGGGGTGACACTAAGGGTTGCGGAATAGCCCAAAGATACTACCAGAGATTCGAAGGTTGCCGGATGTGACGCACCGGTCCAACACAACGAAGTGGCTCGCTTGGAGATAACCTCACCAAGTAAAATATGAATGTTCTAACCAAAGAACAATGAGAGAAAACTCAAAAGAGAAATAGAAAAATCGATGTGATAGATTGATCAAAGAGTTTACATATTTATACTACTTTGAGTCAAAGAGAGAAATAAAGAAAGCACGGAAAAACATTACATATAAAATAGATATTTGACTAGATCTAGTCAAAGTGTGGAAAACAAGAGAAGACTAGTCAAAACTCGGAATTTGATGAAGACTTGGCAAGATTCATTGACTGTCCAGGTTCATGCTGTGATGATCAGGTCGTCCGCGGTAAGGAGAAGGACGGACGCAAGGCTGCCCGCATGGTTGATCATCGATGATCCATGAACGGATGAAGAGATAGCTCGACCCAAATCTTCAGAGAGCCTAAGTAACATACCTTTGGAGAAGTTGGATGCATTGATCATCATGAAATCATCAAAGTGGTCGGAAAAGTCGAGATCAGCCTGATCCGGTCGTGCGGTACGTCCCAAACGGGCCAGGAAAGATAGGCTAAGTCCGTTTCTGATTCTTCATGATGATCATGGGTTCTGGCTTGACTGTTGGCTCTAGAATGACGAATGGGTCGGGGAATAACGCCTGTGGGTTAGCTGATTCGGTCATCAGGTTGTGGATCCATCCTTAGGTCGCGTCCGGGTGCACGCGGGTCGATCCGGTACACGACTCTGTCCGTTGATCTGGTACAGCTGAATGGCTGAACCTCAGTTGGACTGATCTGATTGTCCTGAGTCTGCTCCGAGTCCTGGTCCAGGTCCTGGGTTCCATCATTCCCTCCCTCTTCAAAAGGATTTGACCACAAATCCGGATCATCTGCAAGAAAAGGAGATAAATCAGAAACATTAAAACTTGAAGAGATATCATACTTACCCTGAAGATCAAGCTGGTAAGCATTGTCATGGAGTTTCTTGACAATCTGGAATGGACCATCGACCCGGGGCATGAGTTTGGATTTCCTTTGTTCCGGGAATCGTTCCTTCCTCAAATGGACCCAAACAAGATCACCTTCCTGGAAGATCACTTCTTGTCTGCAAGTCGTTTGTAGCCTTTGGTCTTGGCTTCAATGTTGGCCTGGACCTGTTCATGCAGCTTCTTGATCGTGTCCACCTTCCTCTTGCCATCTGTACTAACTCGTTCACTCAAAGGCAAAGGTAAAAGATCAAGTGGAGACAAGGGATTAAATCCATAAACAACCTCAAAAGGAGAAAACTTAGTAGCTGAATGCAATGCATGGTTATAAGCAAACTCAACATGAGGCAAACATTCTTCCCAAGTCCTAAGATTCTTTTTAACCAAAGATCTAAGCAAAGCACACAAGGTTCGATTAACTACTTCAGTTTGCCCATCAGTTTGCGGATGACAAGTTGTAGAGAACATCAATCTAGTACCTAGCTTAGACCACAAGGTCTTCCAAAAATATCTAAGGAACTTAGCGTCACGATCAGAGACAATGGTCTTAGGCATTCCATACAATCTAACAACTTCCTTAAAGAATAAATCTGCAACTTGCACAGCATCATCAGTTTTGTGACAAGAAATGAAATGAGCCATTTTTGAGAACCTATCAACAACCACAAAAATAGAATCTCGTCCAGCTTTGGACCTAGGCAAACCAAGCACAAAATCCATTGAAATGTCTACCCAAGGATGAGAGGGAATGGGTAGAGCTGAGTACAAACCGTGGTTTGATGCTTTAGGCTTAGACTTCTTGCACACCACACATCGGCTACAGATCCTCTCAACATCTTTCATCAAACTCGGCCAATAGAAGTGGTCATGAACCGCCTTGTAAGTCTTCTTGACACCAAAGTGTCCCATAAGTCCTCCTCCATGAGCTTCCCTGAGAAACAACTCCCTCAAAGAACATTGGGGCACACACAAACGGTTATCAAAGAATAAGAAACCAGAACTTTGAAAGTATTTCCCATAAGCAACCTTGGTGCATTTTCGAAAAATCTCTTTAAAATCCTGATCAGAGGCATAAAGATCCTTGATAAATTCAAATCCAAGCAATTTAGTTTCAAGGGCTGAGAGAAGAGTATACCTTCGAGACAATGCATCGGCCACAACATTCTCCTTACCTTGTTTGTACTTGATCACATAAGGGAATGTCTCAATGAACTCCGTCCAACGAGCATGCCTCTTGTTGAGCTTCTGCTGACCCTTAAGATGTCTTAGAGACTGATGGTCAGTGTGGATGATGAACTCCTTAGGCCAAAGATAGTGCTGCCACGTTTGAAGGGCTCTCACCAAGGCATAGAGTTCCTGGTCGTATGTGGGGTAGTTGAGCATGGCACCTCCAAGCTTCTCACTGAAATAAGCCACTGGTTTTCCATCCTGCATCAACACAGCACCAATACCAACACCAGAAGCATCACATTCGATTTCAAAAGCCTTAGAAAAATCTGGAAGTACAAGTAAAGGGGCATTAGTCAACTTCTCTTTAAGGATTTCGAATGCTTCTTCCTGAGCTGGTCCCCATTTGAACCCGATATTCTTCTTGATTACTTCAGTAAGAGGAGCGGCCAAGGTACTGAAGTTTTGAACAAATCGCCTATAGAAGCCGACAAGGCCATGGAAGCTTCTCACTTCACCAATGGTGGTCGGAATTGGCCAGTCTCGGATTGCTTGGACCTTCTGCTCGTCCACTCTCAAGCCATCTGCACCTACAACAAAACCTAGAAAGACCACATGATCTGTGCCAAAAGAACATTTTCCAAGGTTAGCAAACAAATGTTCCTTTCTAAGGACTTCAAGAACAGATTTCAGGTGCTGTTTGTGCTCATCAAGGCTTTTGCTGTAAATAAGAATGTCATCAAAGTAAACCACAACAAAATGACCAATAAAAGACCTCAAGACATGATTCATTAGGCGCATGAAAGTACTAGGTGCATTTGTGAGACCAAAGGGCATGACAAGCCACTCATACAAACCTAGTTTTGTTTTAAAGGCCGTTTTCCATTCATCACCTTCTTTCATCCTAATCTGATGATAGCCACTTTTCAAATCTATCTTAGAAAAGTACTTAGAACCATGGAGTTCATCAAGCATATCATCAAGGCGAGGGATAGGATGTCGATACTTTACCGTGATGTTGTTTATGGCCCGGCAGTCCACACACATCCTCCAGGAGCCATCCTTCTTTGGTACGAGTAGAACAGGCACTGCACAGGGACTGAGACTCTCTCTGATGTATCCCTTCTCAAGCAGGTCGTTGATCTGTTTCTGCAGCTCTTTGGTCTCGACCAGATTAGTGCGGTACGCTGGTCGGTTCGGTAGAGAGGCGCCCGGGACGAGATCGATCTGATGCTCAATGCCTCTCACTGGTGGCAATCCCTTAGGATTTTCTTCTGGAAACACATCAGAATAATCCTGCAAGATACCTAAAAACTCACTCGGAATATCCGGTGCAAGGTCAGAAGAAGATGAGGCCAAGAGAGACTCTTTATAAACAAGTAAGAGTAATGGCTTTTGAGAGCAGAAAGACTTCCTTACCTGACTTTCTTTGACAAAGAAGTTGGAGTTTCTGGTACTGGTCTCAGGTTTATCAGCCTTAGAGTCTTGGTCTCGGTTCTTCTTGAGTTGGACCTGGTCTTGATGGACTTCCGAAGGTGACAAAGGCACCAAGGTGATTTTCTTTCCCTTGTGATCAAACGAGTGCCGGTTTGTGAAGCCATCATGCACTGCCTTCTTGTCAAATTGCCAAGGCCGGCCCAAGAGAACATGGCAAGCATCCATGGGAAGCACATTGCACACAACCTCATCCTCATATCGGCCAATGGAGAGTGGAACTGTGACTTGCTCCTTTACATATTGTTCTCCTGCCTCATTGAGCCACTCCAACCTGAAAGGACGAGAAAGAGGCCGAGTAACAAGCCCAAGTTTCTTTACAAGAGTGTCACTGGCCACATTAGTGCAACTGCCTCCATCAATAATCAAAGAACAAACTTTATCAGAAATGAGACATCTAGAGTGAAAGAGATTCTCCCTTTGTTCTTTTTCATTGGATTTTGGTTGGACACTCAAGGAACCCCTAGTAACCAGTAGTGAACCACTGCTTGGCTCATCAAGAACATCCTCATCATAGATCGGATCAGAGCTCTCCACAAAGGTCGAGCAAAACTCATCGATCACGCCATCGGCCTCCTCATCAAAGATGGGATCAAAGGTTTCGTCCAAAGTCTTTCTAGTAACAAGAAGGGGGCCATGAACTGGGAAGTCAAGTGCTTCATCATCAGTATCATACACTGGTCCGAGATCCTCCTTGTCTTCTTCAGATTCGACTTCTCCATTCTCCAAGAGCACCATCACCTTTTGGTTTGGACATCGGTTGGCATAGTGGCCAAGGCCATGACACCTAAAGCATTGGATGTCTCTGGTTCGTTTGGGAGCCTCTTCTGTATTTTCTCTATCAACACGAGCAGGGACATTAGTCTTAAAAGCTGTATTTGTTGTGGAAGAAGACTTACCCTTGTCTTGATAGTTTGGCTTGGAAGCAAAGGTCGGTTTTGAAGCAAAGGTCGGTTTAGAAAGACCCTTTCTTTTGACTTGTTGTTCAATCAGCACGGCCTTGTGTAGCATCTGCTCCATGCTGTCATAGTCTTCCAGCTCCATGCGGTCTTGTATGTCCCGGTTTAGCCCGGTGAGAAATCTAGCCATGGTGGCGTCTAAGGGCTCATCTATATCAGCTTTCATCAAGGTCTCCATCTCCTGGTGATAGTCCTCAACTGACTTAGAACCATGAAGCAAACGCCTGAGTTTATGGTGTAGATCTCTGTGGTAATGGTCGGGAACAAAGCGTTTCCGCATCAGTAGGGAAAGCTCATCCCATGTATCAACTGGCGCCTCACCTGCTCTCCTCCTGCTAGTCACAACTCGATCATACCATTTAATAGCATAGCCAGTAAACTCAGCAGCAGCAAGTCTAACCTTTTTAATATCAGAAAAGTTTTGACAATCAAAAACAAGTTCAATCTTTCTTTCCCATTCAAGAAAAGCATCCGGATCATTCTTGCCATCAAAACTTGGAATTTTCAATTTCAAACCACCCAATCCATCATTAGTTCTTTCTTTTCTACCAAATGGATTGACATCACCTTGGTTTTGTCGAGGAGCTCTCCTTGGTCGGTTGATGGACTGATCTTCATCAGAGGACTCATCTCGGATCTCAAGGTCGGACCGGCTGTGTCTCCTTGGGCGATCACGCCTGGTTCTGGTTCGGGACTGAGTCGGTCGGCCCTGGAGTTCATCTAGCCTTTGATGGATCGCCTCCAAACCTGTATTCAACATGTTATACATAGAATCATTGAGAGCACGCATTTGCAAGTTAGATAATCCAGCAAATGAATTTCCAGGTCTGTTTCTTTCTTCTTCACTGCCCATGGTTTCCTGAAAACTTAAACAAGGCAAAGTTAGAGTAAAAGCCTCACACTCTCAGGTGTTTATCTCACCCACACACGTGTTTCACTTAATTTTTTTTTTTTTTGGTAATCACACAAGAGAGTTCCTCCCAAAGTTCTAAGAGAGCAAACTAGATCACCCAATGAGAAAATCCAAGTGAACCACAAATGATCAAGAGAGAAAGATAAGAGATTTCAAAAGGGGAACCCGCCTTAACCACCTCAAAGGCCGGATTTCTCTTCGGCCAGCAGGCTTACTCTTCCACCACCACACCACAAACAATAATCTTTGAAACTTTTGTTTTTTTTTTTATATAATCTTTTCTTTTCTTTTTTTTTTTACTGCATAAACTTAGATCTTTTTTTTTTGATGGGGGTAATGAGGGGCCCGGGTTCAAGATAGAAAGATGAAGAAGTGTTTAGAAGAAATGGAGAGATGAGAAAAAATGGATAGAAATAGAGTTACCGGAAGAGTGGCTCTGATACCACTTGATAGAACCAAAATAAGGATCACTCTTTCGGTACGGATGATATGGACTCCGAAGAGAACTATTGAATCGAGGGGTGACACTAAGGGTTGCGGAATAGCCCAAAGATACTACCAGAGATTCGAAGGTTGCCGGATGTGACACACCGGTCCAACACAACGAAGTGGCTCGCTTGGAGATAACCTCACCAAGTGAAATATGAATGTTCTAACCAGAGAACAATGAGAGAAAACTCAAAAGAGAAATAGAAAAATCGATGTGATAGATTGATCAAAGAGTTTACATATTTATACTACTTTGAGTCAAAGAGAGAAATAAAGAAAGCACGGAAAAACATTACATAGAAAATAGATATTTGACTAGATCTAGTCAAAGTGTGGAAAACAAGAGAAGACTAGTCAAAACTCGGAATTTGATGAAGACTTGGCAAGATTCATTGACTGTCCAGGTTCATGATGTCGTCCAGGTTCATGCTGTGATGATCAGGTCGTCCGCGGTAAGGAGAAGGACGGACGCAAGGCTGCCCGCATGGTTGATCATCGATGATCCATGAACGGATGAAGAGATAGCTCGACCCAAATCTTCAGAGAGCCTAAGTAACATACCTTTGGAGAAGTTGGATGCATTGATCATCATGAAATCATCAAAGTGGTCGGAAAAGTCGAGATCAGCCTGATCCGGTCGTGCGGTACGTCCCAAACGGGCCAGGAAAGATAGGCTAAGTCCGGAATCTGATTCTTCATGATGATCATGGGTTCTGGCTTGACTGTTGGCTCTAGAATGACGAATGGGTCGGGGAATAACGCCTGTGGGTCAGCTGATTCGGTCATCAGGTTGTGGATCCATCCTTAGGTCGCGTCCGGGTGCACGCGGGTCGATCCGGTACACGGCTCTGTCCGTTGATCTGGTACGGCTGAATGGCTGAACCTCAGTTGGACTGATCTGATCGTCCTGAGTCTGCTCCGAGTCCTGGTCCAGGTCCTGGGTTCCATCAACTAAGAATTAACAAAATACAGAAGGATACAAGGCTAGACCAGCTGGATCTGCAAGAGGGCAGTTATAGGCAAATGGATATAGGTGGGGAAAGTTTTGGCCAAAGGGATGCGATGGGACCAAAAGGTGCCCATTTGCCCATCAAATGGTGTCTCCTCGGCCAAGGCAGTTATGCACGCCTTCTTCAATAAATAGAGGACCCTGGGCACGAAACTAATCATCAGTTTTCAGAAAAACATAGAGAGAAATGCGAGAGAGAGAAATGAAGACAGAGTGAGAGAAATCAACCAAACGAGGTCGGTATTTTCTTTGATAAGCAACAGTGAGATTAAGAGCAATTGTGGAGAGGCAAGACCGAACAGAATGGGTCACAAAGGAAAAGAGAAAGATTTGGAGAAGATCTCCAAAACTCCATAACATGCAAGCAAGGTTAGTGACATATGCATCGGTTCATTGTCTTGACAATTGGATGATCCGATGTGGTCTAAGGCCATGTGTGAATTGATTATGTCCAGTTCTCTTTACTTTTAAGATCATTAATATTTCTTCTTATAATCTCTTTGCGGATTGAATATGTGAGGATTGATGTCAGATGTTGACTTGGTTAAGCTGAAGTCATGCCGGTGTTTAGTCTTATTGGCAAATCAGGGCAATGGGCTGGATTTTCTATGTGGTTTCAAGAGAAGACTTCCAGTAGTTCCTTTGATCAGTGGAGATGCTTGGACGAATTAATAAGTACGAAGGAGAGTCGTTTTATGCAGGAACATGGTTAAGGATCAAACAAGGGAACCAACCGATCTGTGTACTTGGCTGTATGATCGATGCAGATCATAGGCGGGTTGGTTTAAGGTTCGTGTGTGTTGTGATTGTACTTGGAATGTTTTCCAAGATATGGCCGATTAATATACATAATATTGGATATAGGTTTATGTATTTGGACATAGGGACCGAACCATGCATTGCTATACCATTGATAGGAGATCGGTTCATGTCTTAATACTTGATGATATGTGATTTCAGGAACTGAGGCTGATCGTGATCAAGCCAAGGAACCATGAAGACTCAATCAGAGTGAATTTTTTTGTTGTTTGGGTAGATCGTATTAGGATTAAACTTATAGTACCCTATTGTGCAAACTGATTTCTTTGGTGTAATAAATCTCATTTTTCTTTAGTAATACAAATCAGTTTACCCATTGATATACATGTTGTTGGAATTGATCAAGTATACTTTGACAATGAAAGTGAACAAGTAAAATACATATAAAACTGGCATATGAATCAAGTACAAAGTATCTATCTATTTGTAAACCCGTGGGTCTATGTTGGTCTTGAACCTCAGGATCGGATCTTACACATATGATTCATGAAGATCTGCACCTTGGCTCCATACAGGTATGATCACCATATCTTCAAGGCGAACACCACCGCACCCATTTCAAGGTCATCGGTTGGATAGTTCACTTCATGCTTCCTCATTTTGCTTAATGCATAGGAGATCACCTTGCCGTTTTTCATTAGAACACAGCCAAGCCCGGATATAGATGCGTCTGTGTAGACGGCATAAGGTTTATCCGTTTTAGGCAAGGCTAAAGCTGGTGAACTCGTTAGCATATTCTTTAGTGCTGAGAAACACTCCTCACACTCTTCCGACCATGTGAGTTTCACATCTTCCCCGGTCAGTCGAGACATGGGTTGAGCCCAACTTGAAAAACCTTTTACAAACTTCCTGTAGTACCTGATTTATCTAAGGAAACTCCTAACCTTGGTGGCATTCTTTGGACTTGTCCAATACTTTATGGATTTGATCTTCTCCGGGTCAACCGAGAATCCTTGATTTGACACAATGTGCCCAAGGAAGCCAATACTTCTTTGTGAAAAACTGCACTTGATTGGCTTTGTAAAGAGTTTTTGTTCCCTTAGCCGTTCCATAACGGCCTGAAGGTGATTGATGCGAATTCTGATCCTTGGAGTAAACGAGTATATCATCTATAAAGATGATTACAAAATCATCCAAGAAATCTCTACCATTCATCATTTTCATGAAGGTGTCCATACCTCGTCCTCAATGTTGTCTTCCGCACGTTACTTGGCTCAATCGGGATTTGATGATAACCCGCTGCCAAGTCGATCATGGAAAACTAAGTCACACCTCTTAGTTGGTCCAGCAACTCATCTATCCGCGGCAATGGGTACTTGTTCTTCATAGTAAACCAATTCAATCCCCAATAGTCGATGCATAGACAAAAACACCCGTCCTTTTTCTTTTCAAACTAGACTGGTGCACCCTACGGAGAGCTTCTTGGTGTTGGGGTCAAAAACGGTTATCCCAAAATCAACGTCTAGGATCGTATATCTTAAGGAAAACCTTCTCAGAATAATTCCAGGAAATGTCCTAAGTAAGAAAACCCGAAACAACGGCCACGCCGGAAACACGAACAATTCCAAGTAGGATGCACCACATCCAACTCGCCATCAGGCGAGTTGTGTTGACCAGTCTAACTCGCCCGATGGCAAGTTAGGTCAACCACATCCAACTAGCCAATCAGGCGAGTTGGATCAACCTCATCCAACTCGGCATCAGGCGATTTGGATCGACCAGCCAAACTCGCCTGATGGTGAGTTGGATCAGCACCATCCGTCCCGGTCCCGATTAATACCTCTTTCAAACCTCGGTCACACAATCTCTTGCTTCATTTCTATTAGAGTTACCGTTGGAATTTCAGGATAAAAACCGTAAAGATTAGTATTCCCGTATGAAATAAAAATGGTTCGTATAAAACGACAACGGTTGACTTAACTCCAAAGTTGTCTCAACTATATGAGTAATTTGAATTATTTACAAAAATTGATGTCGAATCAGGGGTTTTCTCTCGGAAAGATCGTAAAAGCGTTTAAGTTGAGGAACGGCCCAAAGGGGTCTAAGGGCATCTTTATCCCAAGTTTCTTAAGGGGGTTCTTGCACTGTTCGCGAGTCTCACTGACATGTGGGGCCCGTGAACAGTGCAAGAACCGTTTCTTAAAACTCTTAAATAAGAACCGTTTTTGGAGGGTTTCTTACACTGTTTACGGGCCCCACTGGCACGTGGCGGTCCGTAATTAGTTTATTTTTATTTTTTATATTTTTAATTAACAAAAAAGAAAAAAAATAGGAACCCCATTTGGGGTTCCTTGGTTAATGATGGCCTAAGACGCCTCTAAGGGCCCACCTATGGTTTCAGATGAGATTTAGCCCACAAATATTATGACGGTTTATCTAATGTTTGCTGGAGAAGATAAATGTCAAGTCTAGAAGATAAATGTCAAGTTTCAAGGGATAATCTCAAAGATCGAAGAAAAATGGAATATTTACGCAAGATGATAACCATGACTCAGAGGCAGAAATGGAAAGGATGACCGACCTATAAGGGATATATAAGGGAAACTAAAGCAAGAGGTGAGGGAATCCAAAGATTGAGACTTAGATAATTGTTGTTAGCTTTGAAAGATCTAGAACTTAGGTGGCTAGACTAGCAAAGTCATACTTAGAACGTTATTCCGCTTCCGTTCTACGATTCTCTTTGTTAACAAGTTCTCTATTCATCTTGTTTTTGGTGAAATCTTATAATCTATGTTCTCGTTAATCAATAAAACACATTCGTGCAACTTAAAATTGATATATATTTCTCTTTTTTTTTTATATTCGTGTGTTTACGTAGATAATCCGGATCCTCTGGGAAAATTAGGGTTTCCTGACTTTCCTTATTTTACAGAAATCGATAGTGCAAATTTCGGGTTCCACAGTTTGGCTCTAACTCAAAGATCAGTGACATCATCCCTTTAATGGAAAGAGCAAAGACCGATCAGGATAAAACTCGCAACGATCTCCTTGTCATCGAGTTGGCGATCTAGAATATCGATGTCCCACAGATATTAGTCGACATTGGAAGCTCGGCTGATATCATCTTCCAAATAACCCTCGAGAATATCGATGTCCCACAGATATTAGTCGACATTGGAAGCTCGGCTGATATCATCTTCCAAATATCATCTTTCCGTAAATTAAGGAAAGTCAAGATATCCTAACTTTCCCTGAGGTCCCGTATTCTCTGCGAGAGCCAACGACAAGTAATCGAGTAAACTTGGAAAGCATGAAAAGATAACAAAGTGAATTTAGAAAACAATAGATCTTTCTTTCGAATTTGCGTACGAGCGCTCCAGAGACAAAAGCGTACACGAAGCTTGCCTGGAAATGTTATCACAAAGGAATTTGTATAACACAAGCAGTAAAACGAGAATAAGTTTGCTAGCTCTACAACCTATGTCGAGAGAAACCTATGTGGCTTCAACTCGCTTAGCAATAGATGAAAAAGAAAAGAAAGATTTGAAGGATTTGGGACTGGACCTTAAGAAAGGCTGCCTACTTACCCTTTTCGATGATAAAGTCGGACGTAGTTCAATTAAAAGAGTATACCAAGAGATCGAAATTCCAGAGCAAGTCCGTCTGGTAATTGATTGCCAGTCATAGAAACCAAGCTTGTTGAGAATAAAGATTAGGGTTTCTAAGTGCAATGAGTTGTAGAGTCTAAGGTAAATAGAATCGTCGAACAAAGATGGAGAAACGTCTCAGTATAAATCTCTCCTTCTGGCCACATAAGTTCTAAGTTCTAATAAGCTAACAGAGCTTCACTAGGTCTCAATCTTCGGATCCCTACACCTTTAGCTTCAGCTCCCCTTATATATGCCTTCTGGGTTGGTTCCCCTTTCCTTTTTTCCCCTTAAGTCGAGTTTATCACTTCGTAGAAATATTCTTTTTTATCTCGATCTTCATCATTATCTTGCTTGACATTTATCTTCAGATTTCGCGAGATTTATTTTCTTCTGCGAGTAAAGATACACCGTCATAAAATTTATGGGCTCAATTTCGTATGAAATCGTGATATACTATGGATTTTACCTATTTCACCTATGATATATATAGTATATTTAGAGTCTTTTATATTCATTTGGTATTTTTTTAGAGCATTTACAAGTCTAGGTACTTATTGGAAGCAATTGGAGCTTTTGGACTATTTTGGAGCAATTAGGACTGCTTAGCAAAAACCCAGAGTCGGATCCACATTTATGAATGGACCATCGATCGACGTCACACACTGTGCGTCGATTGACGATGTAGTCGGCAGAAAGATTGAGAAACTACAAGTTCTACCGATAAGTCTCATTAATTGCAAAACAAGTCCCTGTCCGAATTTAGACTATTTATTAGAGTTTTCTATCTTTGTTAAACCCTAAACTTATTAGTCAGAAACTAGGCAGCCACAAAGTTACACCAGAGTTTTAGAGTTGGAACACATTGCTACATCTATTGGAGAGAAAGATCTTATCATCATTACAAAGAAGATCTTGAACTCCTTATCTTTTTACTCATTATGTTCTACGCAATTTACTCATAATTTAATGATGTTCTTTATTGCTATGTATGAGTAGTTCTCTATTAGATTTAGGGTTATTCAATGGTAGTAATGTATTGATGATTTTATAGAATTGTTAGGGTAATCTTCTTGATTCTTTGTTTAAGTTGCACTTAATGCTAAGTTGAACTTAATGCTAAGTTGAACTTAATGCTAAGTTGAATTTGATCACTTCAATCTAAAAAATTAGGGTTCTATAGCGCAAGCGAGAGCATTGTTGTAACCTGGAATCTATCTTAAACAATCTAAACAACTAGTAACAAAGGAGAGTTGAATTAGAAGGTTAGAGAATCTATTAAACCGAAAAATTAGTACTGTTTAGGATGAGCATCGATCAACGCCATCGTAATGCTATCGATCGACGCTCATCCGAGATGCGGGAGAGTGATCTCCTAAACTCTAAGGTTTAAATTCAGAACGATACTTAAGAAAACCCTAGAAATCTATTAATCTGCATTATTAAAATCTACCTGAGAATTTCCCCTAAGTCTAATGCCCTAAATTAATCTTAACAAACCAAATAAATCTTAAAGTTCACTTTTATTGTTATTGATATAATTCATCTAGCCTTAATTCGAAAATAAAAAATCTATTGTGCAATCTTAGAGTCTCTGTGGATTCGATCCTTAAGTACTACACTGAACCTCTTATTTGAGAGAGTAAAGTGGGAATATCGGGTTAATTTGAAAGTGAAATAAAACCCCACATCAAATTTGGCACAGTTGCCGGGGGCTCTTTCTTATTGACATTAGATTTCGTTTAGAATATTTTTTTAGATTTTTACTTTACTGTTTGCTAAATTATTCTTTCCCTAAACCTTATGACACATGTACTTAAAGGAGAGAATATGGATTATGGACAACAACCATCGATAGATGAAGCTCATTTGGAATCGATCGACGTTTGTCCACTTCTGTCGGGCGACACTCTTCCATTACCATCGATCGATACTGATCAGCCGGAAGAAGGTAAGTACGCCTTTACTGAATCTGATAATAAGAAAGTAGTCTTGATATAACCAATGAATAATAAAAGCAACGAAGCAAGCCAACTAATTTATTATCAGGAAGTTGCAATTCCTAATCAAATTACTAAATCTCCAAAGAATGAAATAAAGCTTAAATTGCCAAATGCTCGAATACCTAAATCCCAGCAGTACTTATTCCAATAGATCTGCGATTCAATTATCCGATAACCATGCTGGAAGCTCTGAACTTGGTATGATTTCCTAATTATGGCGTGAAAAAAATCAGTTCAGTGGTTCTACTACTGAACACCCGAATGATCACATCGAGATGCTAGAAGACATGGTGAACGACGATTTCCATCGCTGCATGCTTTTGTTTTTTTTCCTAGAGGGTGACGCCAGGAGTTGGCTGAACCAGCTACCACCAGGATCCCTGACTTGTTGGGAAGACATTCAATGCACTTTCATAAATCACTTCTTTCACGAGGAGAGATACTCGGAAGCAAGAAGAGAAACATCCACTTTCGTTTAAGGTAGTCGCGAATCTTTTAGAAACTCCTGGAATAGGTTTAAGAGCTACCAAATTTCGTGTCCGCACCATGGATTCTCAGAACCCCAACTCATCAATACTTTCTATAGAGGACTAAACCTAGACTACCAAACCATCCTTGATACAGCCATCGACGGGAACATCGGCACCCGAAGCCCTACAACCGCTAAAAGGCTAATAGAAAACATAGCTTTAGGTCGAGCTTTCGTAAAAAGAGACACCTAAAGGAGGGAACAACCATTATTCACAGAAGAGGAGCACTCGATCCGAGTTAGAGAAACTCTGGCATCAGTTGCAGCTATTCTGGATGGAAATGACTTATCGCGATATTATGGTGAGAGCAACGCTGTCCCTTTCAACTTCGATAAATGAGTTGAATTATCTGATGTGATGAACCAGCACGATCAACGATTTAGGGAAGACGCAGGCAATTCCACAAGCAACTTCGACCCCACAGTGAACAGATAAGAAAAAAGTTCGAAGTCAAAAATGACTTTCACACGAAACCGTAAAATAGTCGCCAACCTCAATAAGAAGTTAGATATTATATACTCAGAAATGACATATAAATTTGAAACTCTGAGCAAACACATTAAGAGAATCGACAACCAAGTGGCGAGCAACGCTATGGCCATCAGGAGATAGGACAGATTTTTTACCTGGAACACTAACCCCATGAAACAATGTGATGTCGTACCTTTACGAAGCGGTCAACAACTCACCCCTGGCGTTAAAGAGAGTATCACCATTGATGAATTCGAGAAAATCACAACGAACGAAAAAAAATGAAAAATCGCATCCCATCCAACTCGAAATGTACGAGAAGAACCGATATCCCCCCTGAATCCGATTTACTAGAAAAAATGACGATCTTAGGAGTTAATTGTTGAACCTAAGGGAAAAAGCAAAAACATAGGAGACATCGATCGACAACCTTTACCGGACATCGATCGACGTACTGAGCCTATAATCTCTCAATGCTAAGATCGTAGAATCGATCGACGCCCTGACCCAGAACTAATCGAAATGGTTAGGAAAAAAATCTACCATGCCAACGCTCCATTTCCTCCGAAAAACACTAAGCAGAAGAAGAAGCAGCTAGACAAAGCAATATGCAAGAAAGCGTTTGACAAAATAAACATGGAGATGCCGCTAAGCGATGCCATTCACATCTCGTCCGCCATCAAGTAGTACGTGAAAGATGCAGCTTCGAGAGGATTCCATGAATCAGAACACTGCATGATGATAGTATCTGAAGAGGTGAGTGAAATCATTAGAGGAAAAACTCCACTTAAACTTCCTGATCCCGGTAGTTTCGTTTTAGATTGCACTATTAGCAATGAGTGATTTCAAAAATCCCTCTGTGATTTAGGCTCTAATGTAAACTTGATGCCTTACTTCGTCGCAGTCACTCTCGGGCTAACACAATTTCAACCTTCCATGACCTCTCTCGTTTTAGCTGACAGATCCACTACAATCTCGAAGAAATTTTAAATATCGACATCGAAGATCTCGATCTGTCGAACGCCGTCGATCAACATCCCGACGTCCCCATCAATCGGCAGCGTATTACAACCGACAATTGGAGCAAAGCTAAAGCACCTAAAATTGAACTTAAACAACTTCCAACTGGACTTATATATGCTTTTCTTTACGACAACTCCTATCCTGTCATCATAAATGCCGATTTGAGTAGTGGAGAGCAAGCACTATTTCTGAATAAACTGCGAAAGCACCGCAAAGCTCTCGGATATTCACTAGATGACATACCGAGAATTTCTCCTGATTTACGTATGCATAGGATACACCTTGATGATGAATCAAAATCATCCATCGAGCATCAAAGGAGATTGAACCCTAACCTGAAGGAAGTAGTTAAGAAGGAAATCATGAAACTCCTAGAGGGAGGCTTCATTTACCCGAGCTCATACAGCAACTGGGTTAGCCCGGTTCATGTTGTCCCAAAGAAAAGAGGAATTACCATAGTAAAGAATGATTAAAATGAATTGATCCCTACTAGAACTGTCACCGGATACAAAATGTGTATCGATTATAGGAAACTAAATGCTGGGACACGTAAAGATCATTTTCCCATACCCTTTATCGATCATATGTTAGAAAGGCTCGCAATGCACGAATACTATGCTTTCTTGATGGATATTCCAGATTCTTCCAGATCCCCATACATCCGGACGACCAAGAAAAAGACCACATTTACATGTCCCTATGGAACGTTCGCATATCGCAGGATGCCATTCAGACTCTGTAACACCCCTGCGACCTTCCAAAGATGCATGATGTCAATATTTACCGATATGATCAAAGACTTCATGGAGGTTTTCATGGACGATATCTCGGTATATGGTCCGAATTTCAAGACATGTCTCGATAACCTATGTAAGGTATTAGCCAGATGTGAATAGAAAAATCTGGTTTGTAACTAGGAAAAATGCCATTTTATGGTTAACAGCGGAATTGTCTTGGGACACAAGGTCTCAGCAGCTGGAATTGAGGTGGACACGGAAAAGATTGACGTAATAACTGGACTGCCGCCACCCACTAATGTCAACGACATTAGAAGTTTTCTAGGACATGCTGGATTCTATAAACGATTCATAAAAGATTTTAGCAAAATTGCTAGACCCCTTACTGCACTTCTTTGCAAAGAAGTGAAATTTGATTTTACAACTGAATGTCTCGACGCCTTTAAATAAATGAAGTCAGCACTCGTGTCCGCCCCTATTGTCCAAGCATCGGATTGGAATTTACCTTTTGAGATAATGTGCGACGCTAGTGACTTTGTTGTGGGCGCTGTGCTTGGGCAGAAAAAGGACAAAAAGTTACACGCTATATACTACACTAGTAGGACCCTCGATGACGCGCAACACAACTATGCGACGACGGAAAAAGAGTTACTAGCTGTAGTATTCACCTTCGAAAATTTCGTTTCTATCTAGTCGGTTTAAAAGTAGTTGTTCACACTTACCACGCTGCATTAAAATATTTAATGAACAAAAAAGAAGCTAAGCCGAGGCTTTTACGGTGGATTCTACTTCTCCAAGAATTTGATATAGAAGTAAAAGACAAGAAAGGAGTAGAAAACAGAGTCGCAGATTACTTGTCACGAATAAGAGTAGATGACGACATCCCTATAGACGATTTCTTACCCACGGAAAATGTCTAGTAAGCAGAATCGACTTTCGTCAGCACAGTTAATGCGTCACATGAAATGGAATCGATCGACACTATGCTAAGCCCATCGAACGACTACAGCCGTAGAACATCGATCGATGTTACCCATACACCGTCGACCGATCGATATCAACGTCAGTTGTAATCTTTCAGTTCCAAATAACGATTCTCCCGGAGGCAGAAGTTTAAATCAGGGGGTGTGTGCACTAAACACCATCGATAGACCTTGGTACGCAGATATAGTAAACTATCTTGCGGCCGAAGTAGAACCCGGACTTTTCAAAGGATATCATAAAACAATATTTTTGAGAGAAATCCGGAGATACCACTAGGATGAACCTATCTTTAAAAAAACTGCTCTGACGGCATATATAGACGATGTGTTGCCGAAAGCGAAACTTCAGAAATTATATATCATTGTCACGGATCCGATTACGCCGGATATTTCGCTAGTTTTAAGAAATAGTCAAAAATCCTACAAGCAGGCTTTTGCTGTCCCACTATGTTTCGAGATGCTCATGCCTACGTAGCGAAATGCGACCCCTGCCAAAGAAGAGGAAAAAATCAGCAAGAGAAACGAGATGGAACAAAATTTCATACTTGAAGTTGAAGTGATCGATTGCTGGGGCATTGATTTCATGGGCCCTTTTCCTTCTTCGAATGGAAACAAATACATACTGGTCGCTGTAGACTATGTATCTAAATGGGTGGAAGCGATAACAACTATGAAAAAGATGCTGCCGTAGTCGTTAAACTCTTTAAGAGTATTATCTTTCCCAGATTTGGAGTTCCGCGAATCGTAATAAGCGATGGAGGTACCCACTTCATTAACAATGTGTTCGAAAAACTGCTTAAGAAACATGGAGTTCACTATCGAGTAGGCACACCCTATGACCCTCAGACCAGCGGACAAGTATAAGTATCCAACCGTCAGATCAAAGAATCCTAGAAAAGACGGTAGGATCCACCCGTAAAGATTGTTCTTTGAAGTTAGATGATGCACATTGGGCATACCGAACAGCGTTTAAAACTCCATTAGGAACTACCCCATTCTACTTAATCCATGGAAAATCCTGCCATCTCCCTGTAGAGCTAGCGCATAAATCCAAATGGGCCATAAAAAGATAAACTCCGATGCTAAATCTGCAGAAGAAAGAGATTAGTTCAGCTAAATGAGCTCGACGAAATCCGATATCACGCTTACGAGAACTCGGAATTGTACAAGGAGAGAACGAAATCCTATCACGACAAGAAAATTATTTAACGTCATTTCCAACCAAACGATAAAGTGCTCTGGTACAACTCTCGGCTAATCCTATTTCCTGGAAAATTACGTTCTCGTTGGTCCGGACCCTTCACCATCAAAGAAGTTACGCCTCATGGGACAGTTGTCCTGTTTAATCCTAAAGGAGAAGACTTCATGGTGAATGGGCTAAAGCTGAAATTCCGCATACTCAGACCACGCGTCTAGAGATGCCTGATCCCGTATGTTGAGCCCATTCCCCGTGAAGCTAACGACTTTAAACTAGCGCTGAGTGGGAGGCAACCCACTAAATTACTAATACAGTAATAATTTATATTTATATATATGTACAAATAGTGATAAAAATACAAAACCCGAAGGAAAAAAAATATATATTTGTAGTAATACTTTAAAAGTTAACAAATGTTTAACAATTATCTATTATTTATGCAATTACAAAATTTTAAACTAAATAAGGAGTAACCGACCAGACCATCGATCGATGCCCCTATATTGCCATTGATCGATGGTCGTGCGTTGGGTAGGTTAACTCGACATGACCCCGATTCATAAAACACTTTTATACCAACCGCCAAAGACACACACGAGTTCTACACCAATTTCTCTCTAATTTTTTGGGCGATTTTGCTCGTTTTTAGCCTAAACCACACGGTTTCTACACTCTCTACTTGTTCAACTCTTTAAATCAATCAATCTTTAAGGTATGTTCTCCAAATCTCTTAGTTTAGGGAACTTTTTAAGGTTTGAAGAAAAAAAATCAATTTTTTGTGTGGTTTTACTCGGAATGTAGAATGATTTAGGGTTCTGGAGTACAATATTAGGGACTATCCATCATTTTTACACATGATTTGCACGATTTGATTTGATTATTTTCGATCTTATGAACACTGATCCGCGACACAGCATCGATCGATGTCCATGAAGAAATTACCAAGTATGTACTGGTGATATGCATCCTCGAAAGACATATCCTTAGGGACCCTCTTCACTCTCTTTTAAAATCCATCAAGTTCAGCCTTGTTAGCTTCTCTACTGAGGTGTTTGGGAACATAGGGTTCTCTAGATCTCACTCTGTTCTTTGGACTTCTTTCTTTCTCTGCCTGCTTGTCCATGGCAGATTCATGTTTGTCAAGCTGGTGTCGATCGATGCTTTCAACGAAAGATGTTTCAGATGGAATCAATTGCCCTTGTTCTGGTGCACCGACATCCTGATGATTGGTAGTCACTGTTGGCCTTTCTGATGAGAAGGGTGCAATATGGCTTGACATGGGCGTGTGTTTATCGATGCTCGTCTACTGTCGTCGATCGTTTGTTGCCCGTTGATGTCGATCGATGTTGTCCTGTTGGTGTCGATCGACGGAGTCCGTTTTAACACAGTAAGGGTTGAGAGGAAGCGGGTGTCGTGTGGCGAAGTCTGAGTGGCTCTGAACTTTCACCTTTCCTATATAATCTTCTATAGGTGTCGATCGATGCTCATCTGATGGTGTCGATCGACACCAGTGCGAGCTTCCAAAGGTCATATAACATTCGACTAGAAAAGCACCTTCTTCCAGCTTTTCATGCTTGATTACTTCCCCAAAGTCATTATCTAAGATGACATCAACCTGGTGCCTCTTGCTCTCCCCAGCTTTCCCTTTAACTAGAGCTTCTTGCCTCTTCACAGCTTCTGTTGTCTGAGAATTATGGGTGTTTAGCATCCTGACATGGGTGTTTATGGCTTCTAATTTTCTATTCAGCTCTTTGTGGATAGAATCCAACCTCAGATTTAAGTATGCACTCATCTTCTGCTGAATTTCTATGGCTCGTTCCATCATAGATTTCATCCTCTGAATATGGTCCTGAAAACAGATTTCATTTATATGATTCTCGTCCTCTTCTGCAGCATGATCCACCAACGAGACTTCATGAACAAAATCAGTTTTGTACTCGACCTCAATGATCTTGTCATTATTCGTAACACCTGATTGCATTCTGTGAGTATCCATATTCCTAATATTGGTGCTAGACACAAAGTTCTTAATCAGTCTCTTAGCTTCTTCTGGAGTCCTAGTCCCAAAGTCTCCTTCGCTTGCCTGATCCAACATTATATGATATTGCGCAACAATACCTCTGGAGAAGAATCCCAGCAGTTGAACCTCCGTGAAACCATGATGTGGACAGTCTTTTTGGTACCCCCTAAATCTGTCCCAAGAGCTTCTAAACCCTTCAGTGGATCCCTGAGAGAATGTCAAAATCTTATCCCTTAGCTCTTCCGTCTTTGCATCATCAAAAAAATTATTCAGAAATGCAATCTTGACATCATCCCATGTAGTGAGAGATCCTGGTGGTAGAACTTTCAGCCAAACAAGTGCATTCCCAGAGAGAGAATACTTGAATAACTTGTATAGAAGATAGTCTTTAGTTTCTTCATGCTCCAGGATGCTAGAAACAAAATCCTCTAGTGTTTCAAAGTGGTCCATGGGATCTTCATGGGGAAGGCCATGAAAGGGGTGCTCGCTCACATGAGTGAAGTATGCAGGTCTTATCTGGCCGTTGACCCCCTGGATTTCTCGAGGTTGTATCGCAGACCTTTTAATATATAATCGAGTAAGCCTGATCAACTCTGCTATCGATCGATGCTCAGGTATTACAGCCTCCTGTGTATCTAATTTCTGACCTGCTGCATTACACATATAACCCTCAGGGTCATGAAGGTCTCCATTCCCATCCCTAGTCAGAATAACTGCCGCAACCATCTCTACTCGCCGATTACTGTCGATCGATGGTAGAGTAGAAGTGTCGATAGATGTTCATCCAATAGTGCTGTCGATCGACGTCGAAGTGTTGTTGTCGATCGATGCTAGACATTTCTCTCTGTGGATGGTGCCTTCAATAGCTGCTGGGTCTGAGAAAAGTAAGCTTTTTCCTTGTTGCTCCTAGTACTGCTCTGCATATACCTGAAAGATAAGAAATTTTTTATGTAAGTAACTGAAACAAAATAAAAATAAAAACCTAGACTAAATCTATTAATCAAGTCTAACGGCGATCCTCGCTCCCCGGCAACGACGCCAAATTAGATGTAGCTTTTATTATGCACTCTCAAATTATCCCTATAAGCTACTTTTTACTCTCTTAAATAAGATGTTTAATTGTAGTGCTTAAGGATCGAATCTACAGGGAGTGTGGGCACACAATAGACTACAAATGTTTAGATTAAGCTAGGCAAACATTTTATTGGAGAAGTAATCGTAGACAAGTAAGCAGGTGATTGGTTTAATAACAATAAGATGAAATAGCTAGGTCTAGGGATTTATCAATCAATAGATTCAAAACATAAATTAAAGATGCTAAGGAGATCAAATTCTAGAACTAGAATTCAATAAGCAAGTAACCTAGCCCTCGCATGCAATTACTAATCAGATGCCTAAGTTCTATGTCCCAGCTCTCGCATGTAAACAAGGATCGAGAGTCGATCGATACCAATGCTTGGGTATCGATCTATGCTAACTCAAAAAAAAATTAACACACATATCGATGATGTTCAACTAGATCCTAGACCAACTCTCTTATGCGCCTAGATATCTAATCCACACAGGGCTCGGGTTCCGTTAATTAATTGCACTCTCGTGCCTCTCAATTGTCCTATGATTTTAGGTTCAAGTAACCAGTCACACTCTCCTACTATTCCACTACTCTAGATCCTAGTATTACAAGCCACCCTGGTGTAGAGATCTATAGATAACCTAGCAATCCTATGACTATCAGTTTGACATTAAGAACATGAAATCCCTAAACCTAACAAGATGAAGACATGGAAAAAATAACACAATCATAGTCTGAATAAATAATAGATATAGAAATCATCATAAAACCAAATTAGTTCCAATCAGTCTCTAAAGGAGAATTGATCTTCTCTTCAAAACTTAAGACAATGTAAAGCTAAGTCGTCAACAATGGCTTAGAAAACTATATAAATTAGGTCTAAAGTCGTCCATGGGTATTTTGGTAATTTGTGATGGTTTCTAGGCTTAATTCAGCCATAAAAAAGTTTGGGCCTGTCTTATGGGATAACCGTCGATCGATGATAAGGATGTACCGTCGGTAAACTCTTTTATCCCTTTGACAGCTTCCTGTCGCGAGGCAGACACACCACTATCCAGTAAAATGGGCATAACTTTGGCTGTAGTATTCAGATTTACATCAAACCGGTGGAATTAGAACGCTAACTCAAACATCTATCTTCCCTTACAATATCAGCTCATTCGAACCGTGGGAAGGTCTCCATCCATAGTTAAACAAATGACACATCTGTGCAGTTCTGCATCTCTAAAAGCTCCAGAATCACCAAGGTAAAGCCTGCACTTTTATTTTATGTAAAGAAATGAAATCAGTAGAGGGGAGATTCAGACTTGTATTCGCTAAGTTGTTGGTAGAATGGATTTGGTTGCTATACTAGGATAAGGTATATAAAACTTCTCTGTGATTGACTTGATAGGATATGGCTGCAGGATAGTGAGGTGACCGTTATACTTAGACAATATGTGAGTCTTCGTTTTTCAAAACTTCTTACACAGGCTTTGTTTGCTTGAGGACAAGTAAAAGGCTAACCCTGGGGGAGTTGATATACTATGGATTTTACCTATTTCACCTATGATATATATAGGAGTCTTTTATATGCCTTTGGTATTGTTTTAGAGCATTTATAGGACTAGGTACTTATTGGAAGCAATTGGAGATTTTGGACTATTTTGGAGCAACTAGGACTGCTCAGCAAAAACCCAGAGTCGGATCCATACTTATGAATGGACCATCGATCGACGTCACACAATGTGCGTCGATCGACGATGAAGTCGGCATAAAGATTGAGAAACTACAAGTTTTACCCAGAAGTCTCAGTAATTGCAAGACAAGTCTCTGACCAAATTTAGACTATTTATTAGGGTTTTCTATCTTTGTTAAACCCTAAGATTATTATTTAGAAACTAGGAAGCCACAAAGTTACACCAGAGTTTTAGAGTTGGAACATATTGCTACATATATTGCAGAGAAAGATCTTATCATCATTATAGAGAAGATCTCGAACTCCTTATCTTTTTACTCATTATATTCTATGCAATTTACTCATAATTTAATGATGTTCTTTATTGCTATGTCTGAGCAGTTCTCTATTAGATTTAGGGTTATTCAATGGTAGTAACATATTGGTGATTTTATAGAATTGTTAGCGTAATCTTCTAGATTCTTTGTTTAAGTTGCACTTTATTGTAAATTGAACTTGATCACTTCAATCTCAGAAATTAGAGTTCTATAGCGCAAGCAAGAGCATGGTTATAACCTGAAATCTATCTTAAACAATCTAAACAACTAGTAACAAACGAGAGTTGAATTAGAAATTTAGAGAATCTATTAAACCACAAAATTAGTTCTGTTTAGAATGAGCATCGATCGACGCTCAACCGAGATGCGCGGGAGTGATCTCCTAAACTCTAAGGTTTAAATTCAGAACGAGACTTAATAAAACCCTAGCAATCTATTAATCTGCATTATTAAAATCTACCTGAGAATTTCCCCTAAGTTTAATGCCCTAAATTAATCTTCACAAACCAAATCAATCTTCAAGATCGCTTTTATTGTTATTGTTATAATTCATCTAGCCTTAATTCGAAAATAATAAATCTATTGTGCAATCTTAGAGTCTCTGTGGATTTGATCCCTAAGTACTACACTTAACTTCTTATTTGAGAGAGTAAAGTGGGAATATAGGGTTAAAATGAAAGTGAAATAAAACCCCACATCAAATCGCAAGTGGGTCTTTAGTCGCGTTCTAGGCCTCTATGGGCCGTATTTTGACTTAAACATTTTTTACAAATTCTTCGAAAGAACGTTCAATGATACAATGTAGATTTAGAGAGGAAGTTCACACTTCTCGTATAGCTTAGACAACTGTGGTGTTGAGTTAACCGTTACCGTTTATACGATAACCATAAACTTCATTCGGGAAAACGAGTCTTCATGGTTTTATCGTAAAGTACCAACGATAAATCCGATTGAGACGAAACGAAGAGCATTTTGATCGAGATTCGAGAGAGAAGCCAAGGGGTGTGGACTCACTCGCCAGATGGCAACCTGGGAGCTGTATTTGGCAACCCGGGGTTCGTTTGGGGACTCTTACTTGTTTTAATCTTAAAATCTCAACGGAAACTCCGATTGAGACGAAATGAAAAGCATGTCGATCGCGACTCGAAGAGGAATGCAAAGAAGAGACACATCTTGCCATATGGCGACTCGTACTTGGAGAGCCGAGGTCCCCAAGTGGTAACCCGGACTCGGAGAGCCTAGGTCGCCATATGGCAACCCAGACTGTGTGGGTCTAGGTCTCCATATGGTGACCCGGATTTTTTGGGTTCAGGTGGTCATATGGCGACGCGTAACCTTAGCGCACTGGTCCCATACGGTGACCCGTGCTTGCTGAATGCAGGTCGCCATATGGCGATCCGTTCTTGCTGAGTGAAGGTTACCATATGGCAACCCGTACATTGTGTTTGGGGATGGTCATGTGGCGAACCGTATGTTACGTGTAGGACTCGCCGTATGATGACTTGGTCCTTGGCTTGATCGTTCTTTGAAAACTTTCATGAGCCAAAACCTCGGAAGAAAACATTATCCGAGGACCTGAGCCGTTGATTTTGTCATGACCGATTTTGACCCCAACAATTAGCCCCCCCCCCCCCCCCCCCCAAGCTTGTTAGGCCGTGGGATTATAGCGTGAGGCTCTACCGTACGGTTAAACTGGTTGTGCAAGTTAGACGGTATCATTAGCCGAAAGTTCAAGGATGAATAATAAAAATTATTGCCTACTAGAAGGTGGAGCCGTTTGTGCCTTGTCGCGGACAACGTTCAGCGACTACGTTTTCGAGATCGAGATGGACAAGATTACCGGCTAAATCGATGAGTGTGAAGGTGTCGAGACTCTGGTCCCTCCTCTCGAGGAGAAGGTGCTGCAATACTGGGATCCCAACCCAGTTACTGACGAGGGGTTCGAGGTGAATCGATCCGCAGACACGTTTTTTCTTTCGACGTGACTTCATATTGGACCCTTGAAGGATCTAGATTATGTTTTCTATTTTAGGATCTATCTGTTGCCATGCGTGGCCGTTTTATGTTTAGTTGTGTTGGACCATGTGTGGCTGGTTTTGTGTTTATGCTTAGGCCTTATGTGGCTGTTTTTATTATCGGGACTGGCCGTATGTGTCTTTGAATCCCTGCCTTAGATGGCTTTGAACTATGTTTTGATTGAAAGGATTTATGATTTTAAGAGTGCATCGAGTAGTTGCGTATAGAGGGAAGATTATGAGTTGTCATCTCGTAACCTAACACTTCTTTGTAGATCGTTCTATTCTTTGCTCGTTCAAGATGTACAAAAATGTTTCACGAGCGTTTAGATGTGAACGAAGAGGCATGCTTTCAGGATCTCGTATCTTTTGATATTCATGCCTTGATACGTTAGATACCAGTTTGCTTGGTTTAGGGCAAGACCTAGGTTTACTCTAGGTTAAGGCTGTGCGATGACTAATCGGCTTTCCTTTTGCGTGTTGTGATTTTAACCTGATTCGTACCGCTTTAAAGTCCGCGATATGTTCTCGTCTTATAAAAATTTTATGGTCGGAATCGATCATCTCTTCGAGGAAAATTTTTAAGTCCCCCAAAAGTGCTGACCAAAATTTATGTATTTCTTTTATAGCGCTATCATCCTTGTGTCGGATGTACGAGAGCTATCCTTGTGAGATACCTTTATTTGTTTAGGACGCTGAGAGTTCGTTGTGATCAGCAACAAACTTATTGGTAGATATTGTCGTTTTTGAGATTTCGCGAAAGACACGTGCTTGAGAGGGTATGTGTGTTTTATAGTCACGGATGGACTGTTTTTAAGGTGAGCATTTTGTTTCGAAAAGTTTAGATGAAAATATTTCTTCGAGCGTCAGCGATGTCTCACTGTGTCGAAGGTTAAGTTTTTATTTCGTATGCCGCATTTCGTGCCTTAAATGTTTGTGGTTGAAGATGTGTGGTATCGTAAGGGTTTTGTTTTAACCTTGCGGAAGAGAAACGTTTTGTTTAGTTTGCAGATGTTCGCAGCCAAAACTGTTGTTCTTGTTTGGACGTTAAATTGTTTGATTTGTTAGCGAGGAATTAGTACCAATGGGTCACGTAAATTTGACAATGAGAATGTGCGACTTCCTTCACTATTCTTTGTGAAGAGTCCCCCCCCCCCCCCCCCCCCCCCCCGAGATTTATTTCGTGTATAGTTAATGCCCTAAATTAATCTTCACAAACCAAATCAATCTTCAAGATCGCTTTTATTGTTATTGTTATAATTCATCTAGCCTTAATTCGAAAATAATAAATCTATTGTGCAATCTTAGAGTCTCTGTGGATTTGATCCCTAAGTACTACACTTAACTTCTTATTTGAGAGAGTAAAGTGGGAATATAGGGTTAAAATGAAAGTGAAATAAAACCCCACATCAAATCGCAAGTGGGTCTTTAGTCGCGTTCTAGGCCTCTATGGGCCGTATTTTGACTTAAACATTTTTTACGAATTCTTCGAAAGAACGTTCAATGATACAATGTAGATTTAGAGAGGAAGTTCACACTTCTCGTATAGTTTAGACAACTGTGGTGTTGAGTTAACCGTTACCGTTTATACGATAACCATAAACTTCATTCGGGAAAACGAGTCTTCATGGTTTTATCGTAAAGTACCAACGATAAATCCGATTGAGACGAAACGAAGAGCATTTTGATCGAGATTCGAGAGAGAAGCCAAGGGGTGTGGACTCACTCGCCAGATGGCAACCTGGGAGCTGTATTTGGCAACCCGGGGTTCGTTTGGGGACTCTTACTTGTTTTAATCTTAAAATCTCAACGGAAACTCCGATTGAGACGAAATGAAAAGCATGTCGATCGCGACTCGAAGAGGAATGCAAAGAAGAGACACATCTTGCCATATGGCGACTCGTACTTGGAGAGCCGAGGTCCCCAAGTGGTAACCCGGACTCGGAGAGCCTAGGTCGCCATATGGCAACCCAGACTGTGTGGGTCTAGGTCTCCATATGGTGACCCGGATTGTTTGGGTTCAGGTGGTCATATGGCGACGCGTAACCTTAGCGCACTGGTCCCATACGGTGACCCGTGCTTGCTGAATGCAGGTCGCCATATGGCGATCCGTTCTTGCTGAGTGAAGGTTACCATATGGCAACCCGTACATTGTGTTTGGGGATGGTCATGTGGCGAACCGTATGTTACGTGTAGGACTCGCCGTATGATGACTTGGTCCTTGGCTTGATCGTTCTTTGAAAACTTTCATGAGCCAAAACCTCGGAAGAAAACATTATTCGAGGACCTGAGCCGTTGATTTTGACCCCAACAATTAGCCCCCCCCAAGCTTGTTAGGCCATGGGATTATAGCGTGAGGCTCTACCGTACGGTTAAACTGGTTGTGCAAGTTAGACGGTATCATTAGCCGAAAGTTCAAGGATGAATAATAAAAATTATTGCCTACTAGAAGGTGGAGCCGTTTTTGACTTGTCGCGGACAACGTTCAGCGACTACGTTTTCGAGATCGAGATGGACAAGATTACCGGCTAAATCGATGAGTGTGAAGGTGTCGAGACTCTGGTCCCTCCTCTCGAGGAGAAGGTGCTGCAATACTGGGATCCCAACCCAGTTACTGACGAGGGGTTCGAGGTGAATCGATCCGCAGACACGTTTTTTCTTTCGACGTGACTTCATATTGGACCCTTGAAGGATCTAGATTATGTTTTCTATTTTAGGATCTATCTGTTGCCATGCGTGGTCGTTTTATGTTTAGTTGTGTTGGACCATGTGTGGCTAGTTTTGTGTTTATGCTTAGGCCTTATGTGGCTGTTTTTATTATCGGGACTGGCCGTATGTGTCTTTGAATCCCTGCCTTAGATGGCTTTGAACTATGTTTTGATTGAAAGGATTTATGATTTTAAGAGTGCATCGAGTAGTTGCGTATAGAGGGAAGATTATGAGTTGTCATCTCGTAACCTAACACTTCTTTGTAGATCGTTCTATTCTTTGCTCGTTCAAGATGTACAAAAATGTTTCACGAGCGTTTAGATGTGAACGAAGAGGCATGCTTTCAGGATCTCGTATCTTTTGATATTCATGCCTTGATACGTTAGATACCAGTTTGCTTGGTTTAGGGCAAGACCTAGGTTTACTCTAGGTTAAGGCTGTGCGATGACTAATCGGCTTTCCTTTTGCGTGTTGTGATTTTAACCTGATTCGTACCGCTTTAAAGTCCGCGATATGTTCTCGTCTTATACAACTTTTATGGTCGGAATCGATCATCTCTTCGAGGAAAATTTTTAAGTCCCCCAAAAGTGCTGACCAAAATTTATGTATTTCTTTTATAGCGCTATTATCCTTGTGTCGGATGTACGAGAGCTATCCTTGTGAGATACCTTTATTTGTTTAGGACGCTGAGAGTTCGTTGTGATCAGCAACAAACTTATTGGTAGATATTGTCGTTTTTGAGATTTCGCGAAAGACACGTGCTTGAGAGGGTATGTGTGTTTAATAGTCACGGATAGACTGTTTTTAAGGTGAGCATTTTGTTTCGAAAAGTTTAGATGAAAATATTTCTTCGAGCGTCAGCGATGTCTCACTGTGTCGAAGGTTAAGTTTTTATTTCGTATGCCGCATTTCGTGCCTTAAATGTTTGTGGTTGAAGATGTGTGGTATCGTAAGGGTTTTGTTTTAACCTTGCGGAAGAGAAACGTTTTGTTTAGTTTGCAGATGTTCGCAGCCAAAACTGTTGTTTTTGTTTGGACGTTAAATTGTTTGATTTGTTAGCGAGGAATTAGTACCAATGGGTCACGTAAATTTGACAATGAGAATGTGCGACTGCCTTCACTATTCTTTGTGAAGAGTCCCCCCCCCCCCCCCCCCCCCCCCCCCCGAGATTTATTTCGTGTATAGTTAATGCCCTAAATTAATCTTCACAAACCAAATCAATCTTCAAGATCGCTTTTATTGTTATTGTTATAATTCATCTAGCCTTAATTCGAAAATAATAAATCTATTGTGCAATCTTAGAGTCTCTGTGGATTTGATCCCTAAGTACTACACTTAAGTTCTTATTTGAGAGAGTAAAGTGGGAATATAGGGTTAAAATGAAAGTGAAATAAAACCCCACATCAAATCGCAAGTGGGTCTTTAGTCGCGTTCTAGGCCTCTATGGGCCGTATTTTGACTTAAACATTTTTTTACGAATTCTTCGAAAGAACGTTCAATGATACAATGTAGATTTAGAGAGGAAGTTCACACTTCTCGTATAGTTTAGACAACTGTGGTGTTGAGTTAACCGTTACCGTTTATACGATAACCATAAACTTCATTCGGGAAAACGAGTCTTCATGGTTTTATCGTAAAGTACCAACGATAAATCCGATTGAGACGAAACGAAGAGCATTTTTATCGAGATTCGAGAGAGAAGCCAAGGGGTGTGGACTCACTCGCCAGATGGCAACCTGGGAGCTGTATTTGGCAACCCGGGGTTCGTTTGGGGACTCTTACTTGTTTTAATCTTAAAATCTCAACGGAAACTCCGATTGAGACGAAATGAAAAGCATGTCGATCGCGACTCGAAGAGGAATGCAAAGAAGAGACACATCTTGCCATATGGCGACTCGTACTTGGAGAGCCGAGGTCCCCAAGTGGTAACCCGGACTCGGAGAGCCTAGGTCGCCATATGGCAACCCAGACTGTGTGGGTCTAGGTCTCCATATGGTGACCCGGATTGTTTGGGTTCAGGTGGTCATATGGCGACGCGTAACCTTAGCGCACTGGTCCCATACGGTGACCCGTGCTTGCTGAATGCAGGTCGCCATATGGCGATCCGTTCTTGCTGAGTGAAGGTTACCATATGGCAACCCGTACATTGTGTTTGGGGATGGTCATGTGGCGAACCGTATGTTACGTGTAGGACTCGCCGTATGATGACTTGGTCCTTGGCTTGATCGTTCTTTGAAAACTTTCATGAGCCAAAACCTCGGAAGAAAACATTATCCGAGGACCTGAGCCGTTGATTTTGTCATGACCGATTTTGACCCCAACAATTAGCCCCCCCCCCCAAGCTTGTTAGGCCGTGGGATTATAGCGTGAGGCTCTACCGTACGGTTAAACTGGTTGTGCAAGTTAGACGGTATCATTAGCCGAAAGTTCAAGGATGAATAATAAAAATTATTGCCTACTAGAAGGTGGAGCCGTTTGTGCCTTGTCGCGGACAACGTTCAGCGACTACGTTTTCGAGATCGAGATGGACAAGATTACCGGCTAAATCGATGAGTGTGAAGGTGTCGAGACTCTGGTCCCTCCTCTCGAGGAGAAGGTGCTACAATACTGGGATCCCAACCCAGTTACTGACGAGGGGTTCGAGGTGAATCGATCCGCAGACACGTTTTTTCTTTCGACGTGACTTCATATTGGACCCTTGAAGGATCTAGATTATGTTTTCTATTTTAGGATCTATCTGTTGCCATGCGTGGCCGTTTTATGTTTAGTTGTGTTGGACCATGTGTGGCTGGTTTTGTGTTTATGCTTAGGCCTTATGTGGCTGTTTTTATTATCGGGACTGGCCGTATGTGTCTTTAAATCCCTGCCTTTGATGGCTTTGAACTATGTTTTGATTGAAAGGATTTATGATTTTAAGAGTGCATCGAGTAGTTGCGTATAGAGGGAAGATTATGAGTTGTCATCTCGTAACCTAACACTTCTTTGTAGATCGTTCTATTCTTTGCTCGTTCAAGATGTACAAAAATGTTTCACGAGCGTTTAGATGTGAACGAAGAGGCATGCTTTCAGGATCTCGTATCTTTTGATATTCATGCCTTGATACGTTAGATACCAGTTTGCTTGGTTTAGGGCAAGACCTAGGTTTACTCTAGGTTAAGGCTGTGCGATGACTAATCGGCTTTCCTTTTGCGTGTTGTGATTTTAACCTGATTCGTATCGCTTTAAAGTCCGCGATATGTTCTCGTCTTATACAACTTTTATGGTCGGAATCGATCATCTCTTCGAGGAAAATTTTTAAGTCCCCCAAAAGTGCTGACCAAAATTTATGGATTTCTTTTATAGCGCTATTATCCTTGTGTCGGATGTACGAGAGCTATCCTTGTGAGATACCTTTATTTGTTTAGGACGCTGAGAGTTCGTTGTGATCAGCAACAAACTTATTGGTAGATATTGTCGTTTTTGAGATTTCGCGAAAGACACGTGCTTGAGAGGGTATGTGTGTTTTATAGTCACGGATGGACTGTTTTTAAGGTGAGCATTTTGTTTCGAAAAGTTTAGATGAAAATATTTCTTCGAGCGTCAGCGATGTCTCACTGTGTCGAAGGTTAAGTTTTTATTTCGTATGCCGCATTTCGTGCCTTAAATGTTTGTGGTTGAAGATGTGTGGTATCGTAATGGTTTTGTTTTAACCTTGCGGAAGAGAAACATTTTGTTTAGTTTGCAGATGTTCGCAGCCAAAACTGTTGTTCTTGTTTGGACGTTAAATTGTTTGATTTGTTAGCGAGGAATTAGTACCAATGGGTCACGTAAATTTGACAATGAGAATGTGCGACTTCCTTCACTATTCTTTGTGAAGAGTCCCCCCCCCCCCCCCCGAGATTTATTTCGTGTATAGTTAAGGATGTTTCGTATAGCTCTAGGAGCTTTGTTACGAGTTTTTCCTTATGTGCTGCTTTTTACTTGTAAAACATTGTGGGTTTAGAGTAAACTGCGGAACATATTGAACTTGGTCGGTTGTCGACAAGTTTATGTTTACCGTTAACCGTGTGGTGGTTACAACTATGTTTCAATATTAAGAATTTATCGTATGATTTCCGATTCTGGGTTATACGATAATTATTTTCACTTGGCGTTTTTAGAATAATAGTGGATTGTCATTTTGCCGTTAAGTGATTTGATGGAGCAGTGGTCGCTCGAAGATTTTAGCTCGGTATGAAGGATGTGTTCAGCCGCAAACACGAGGAAGTTGCTGGTCACTGATTAGACCATGGCACGTTCGTGTTAACATTAAGGTCATGTTAGTTTAGAATTGTCCCAAAGAGGATGCCAAATTCTGGTTCGGACGTGTATCGGACGGCGTAATTGGCCGAGCACCAAAGAGAGTTTGTCGAGATTGATGGGCCAAGTTGGAATTTTCCGTGCTAAGATGGCCAATGGTGTTAGAGATAATTTTCCACTTTAGGTATCAGTTATACGATAAATGATTCGTATAATGTTTCCTATAGTCATACAAAAATTGTTTTTTTTTTGTATGATGAAGACAAAACCTAAGAGGCTCGTTAATGAACCCAGGCGAGATGATTGCCTGCTCGAACGGAACTGAGGGAGATGGGAGGCAGAAGCCAGTGAGCCACATGGCTAGAGAATGAGATCATATTTTTCTCGAAGTGTTGGGTTCACCTCTTCTCCTTTTTGCCTGCTCATTTCCCTTTCCTCTTCTCGTGTCTTTACGCCTCTTAAGAATAGTAAAAATATCAGTTCTTCTTGGCCGCGTTTAGGATCGAACCTGTCTTGCAGTTTTGGTTCATCGATCCATATTTTTCGGTATTGATGTTTATCCTTTGAAACTTGATATTTACCTTCCGAACTCGACCTCTATCTTTTCCCCAAAAAAAAAGATTGACCATCAAAATATCATTGTACTCAGTTTCGTCAAGAATTGTAAGTGGGCTTTTGGTCGTATTTTACACCTTTTAGGGCCGTTTTTTGACTTAAACGTTTTTACGATTTATTTTAAATAGTACCTTAGATATGATGTCAACTTTTATAAAAAGGGTCAAATTACTAATACAGTTGAGGTGACTAAGGTGTTAAGTTAACCGTTGCCTTTTTGTACGATCAATTTGACTTCATACGAGAAACAAGTCTTTGTGGTTTTTATCGTAAATTTTCAAACGTAACTCCAATCGAGACAAAACAAGAGATGTTTCAATAAATATTTGAAGGCGAACACAAAGATGAAGGTAAGGGCAAGTAGGATCCCCGAGAGGGCGAGTAGGAGCAATCCAAGGTGATTAGACAAGTCTTACTTGTTTTTGTCGTAAAATCTCATAGGAAACTCGATTGAGATGAAACAAAAAGCGTTCCATCGAGATTCAAAAGAGAACACAAAGGATAAGCTCGTCAGGGCTCTCCCAAATGGAAATGGGGTGATTTGGAGGGAATAAATCCTGCTCGCCATCGGGGCGAGTTGGACGGTGTGCGACCAACTTGTTTTACTCGTAAAATCTCAACGAAAACACCAATTGAGACAAAACAAAAGGCGTTTCGATCGGGATTCAAAGGAGAACGCAAAGGTGATCAAAAGGACTGATCGTTCATTCCAACTCGAGTTTTGAAGGTAAGCTGGTGCGGTCGTTTCGTAAATGTTTTCAATTTTTTTCTACAAAAATTAAGTCATGGAATGCTAACTCATTTCACTTTGTTCCATAAAATATTGTGATCAAGGCCTCAAGTCAGTATCTGGACGACCACCTCATGAGATCAACCATATAAGCTACATTGGAGCCAGCAGCGACATAGGTGCATTCAAATAAGGATATCTTTGCAACCATGAAGATTTTGACCGAGAAACCAATTTCTATAGATTTTCAAATCAACCAGAGAACGCGGCGAATTGGTTTCATTACAAAAGGAGTAATGGTTTAGGAGATATACAATTTAAAAATCAGGCTACCTACACTGCATCAGAAGTGGTTCTATTTAAGGAAAGTAACTCATTGCTTAAGTAGTGTACTACTCAGACACACATGTGAAATCCATGAGATACTCTATATCGTCCAGAAGGTATCCCATTCTTCCTACCATGTGCCAGCATCCAGAGGATTAGGAGAATTCTCTTGCACTTCAACTTGCCTTATATGGATCCAACTGACATAATGTCCAACAGCTCATTTCCCTTGGATTTATGCACGAGTTTAGCACCCTCCATTTCATCCGGAAGGTTCCCAGGAAGTTCTCATATCCCCTTAAACCATCAAGATACAAGAAGCTCATCACATTTTTCATTTTGGCCAAGATTTTCTTATTAAAAGCCTAACGGTTAGTTTTCTGATTTTCAGCATGTTTTCTCATTTTGTTTATCTTTCTAAGTATTGTACTGAGCATTATATAAGCTCATTAGGTCTCACATTGTAAGGCACAAAATATTTACCCAAAAATCAATAAACTTTTGAGCTTCTTTTCTCCAAAGTATTGTGTCTTTGTGTGAGTTTGAACATCAAGTCTTGTGTGGAATCACTTGGCTCTTTGATTGGCGATTGAGGCTTGTTGTGGATTCAAGTGTTCTTCTTCATGGTTGACTGTGGAATCTTTCAACAAACCGGTCTATCAAGTATCATCATCAACTCTTCCATCCAGCTGGTTTTAAAGTCGATTAGATCGATTGTACAACCAACCCCTCTTGTTGGATCGTCCATCACCTTTGATCCAAGGATCTTACAGCATTTGATAGTTAGGCTTGTATAATTTCTGGTACCAGAGCTGAAGTTCCTTCAGCATCAGGTCGTATCTATCCTTGTCTCTTTTTATTTGCAATCGGTTTTTAGTTTCATTTCTGTTTTTGCATTTATAAATCAAAAACCTATAAAAAAATCGTTTCTTCTTGTTTCATTTAGTTTCTGTCTTGCATAATCTTAGAAAAAACCATAAGAATCACTTGTTTCGTACTGCATCTTGTTTATCTTCTCATATTACTATAAAACCCATAAAAAGAATTGGTTTGTCATTTGTTGCATTTAGTTGTTTCATTTCTGTCCAAATTAAAAAAAAATCATAAAAAGTGTGTTCATCTTGTTCTTCATGTTTCTGTCGAGTTTATTGTTCCTAGATCCTTAGTTTCATTCAAAAAAATCATTTAAACTTGTTAGTTTAGTTGCATATCCGAGTTTCCATTTTTGGTCACGTTTTCAAAATTTTTTTCCTTTTCTGGTCAACCAAATTTATTCTTTTGCAAAAACATATTTGCTTACATATTATTTTTTTTTCTTGTAATTTCGACCGTCATAAAATCGAAAAAAAAATTAAATTTCAATAGTATTTTACGTTTTACAGTTTTTCCTAAAGTTAAAAAGAAAAAGAAAGTAAACTCCCATATTATTTAGTCTTTTATTTCTTTTTTATTTTTCCTTTTTCTTTGTTTGTCACATTTCTTTTCTTAATCACTTGATTCGGAACACTTCTTTTCTTCCTTGTGAGGTATTGATTCAAGTTAGACGGAGAGTGAAGATGAAGTTGAAGAGTACAACACCTCCGAAGTAGATTGGGGAAAAGAAGCGGATCAGGCTTGTTGGGATGATGGAGATGACGCCACTGAAGGTCATTGGTACATCGATTCTGATCCAGAGTATGTCCCTGATGATGAGCAAAAATATCAAGAAATGGAACCAGAACCATTGGATCAGTATTCAACTCGTTATGGTCCTAAATCCCAGCTCATCTATGATCACAACTACTGATCTGATTATGAAGAAAGTTATGATGGGGAATTTTATGGTCAAGCCTTTCCAAGTAGATTAATGACCATCGTCAATGCAACAGCAAGGTTTTATCATGGGCATCAATCAAGCCATGGAACTACAATGGTGATCAGTTTTATCAGAATCGCTTGGATGCACCATCTATACATTTTTCTGGTCATAAGCAAGGGCCAAGTGCATACCAAAGATGGGAGGACGACATGGAGAAGTGGTTTAGGACTTGGAGAATTCCAGAGAAGCTAAAGTCATCTTATGCAAAAGATACTCTAACTGGAGAAGAACACAAATGGTGGAACCAGCAAGATGCATATCGGATCTATTTCAATCAACCAGCCTTTACTTAGAAAGAGGTGAAGATGCTCATGTATGGAGAGTTTGTAAGGAAGGCACAACACGATCAGAAGGTACCCTTAAGGATATTAGTAAAGCCTCCAGCCTTGCAACCAGCCATTCATAGAGAAGTTGTTTCCCAAAGAAAAAGTTCAAGACCAGTGCATAAACCTCAAGTCAAGAGAACACAAGGTGTGTACTCTAGCACTTTAAAACCACCTGACATTATTTGTTATAGGTGTACTGTCCAAGGAAAAGGACCTCAACATCATTAAATTTGAGTCTTGAGGTACAAGGAACCGAGAAACCACATATTCCACAACTTAATGTAAGTGATCCCTTTTCTAGAATGGATGATTCCTGTACTAAAATGGATAAACTTTTTGATGATCTTATCAACTCTATTAAATCTGGTTCTAACTCCGTTTCTAGCAAATCCATGACTGTCATAACACATTTGTCTAGTGCCCAAAAGGTTAAAACTATTTCAGGTACTGATTCGGAACTCATAGAACAAGGAGAAGGTTCAAACCCGAAAAAAGTGTTCTTGGGTCCACGTTAAAACGAGGAAGAAATCCCAACACCAGGGCTGAATGAATACATAGGAGAAGGCATGCCAAGAGCAACCCTTCCAATGGACCAGAAGGAGGCTCAATGTTCAAAGCAATCTAAGTTGCTTAAGGAAGCAAAACCAGTGGCAAACATGCCCTACCAAGGTAAGTGTTCTAACCCACTTTTGGTTATGGATACTGATGTGTGTAATCTTGGTATAGGGAGATCATATGAAAGCTCTGAACTTACTGAAGTCCTAAGGGAAGAACAAGAGAACATGTTCCCTCATGAGCCACACAGCAAGTGGAAACCAAAGACTGAACACATGATTGTTCAAGTTACTAAACCTGAGGTAAATTTCACATTTGACCAGAATGTTCTTATTAACTCCATGAAAAGATTAATACACTTGTCTTGTTCAAGAGAATGTGAGATAGGTACAAGAACCCAAGGAGAATGCACTGCCCAAAAGGAAGGAACAACAACACCGATGTTCTTAGTTTCTGACCAGAAACAAGGCCTATGCGACTTTGAGTTCTTGCCATTCAAGTCCCCAAACTCAACGTAAGTCTCTTGGGTAGTAACACGTCAATATCATCTCAGTACTATGATATGATACACTTGCTCTTGCCAAAAGTGCCCAAAACAGATTTTGGAACAAGATTGGAGAAAAATGAAACCAGCCAATTGGATATGGGAGATCATCATATCAAGCCATGTATTCTTGATCAGGGACATTCCTTAGAGGTACCCACGCCCTATTGGCAAGAGCAACAAATCCACACTCCAACAGCCATGGATAAGGTTAAGTATTGTATGCTGTCATCAGTTTATAAGTATTACGTTGGTATAATACACTTGTCTTTGCCAAAATGTTTTGATCCAGGAATTAAACAAGAAGAAAGCTTCAAAGAGATCCCACCAGATAGTCTTTTGTTGCAAGGAGAATCAACTCCAAAGATGGTAAGAACCGAGGCTACAAGAAGTATGAAGGACCGTCTGTTCCAGAAGAGGTGCAGTGACCATGTCCATGGCAAAGGCGTGATCATTTCCTATCTCTTTAAAGAAGAACCACCAGATGCATCATGCACCACCAAACTGAAATCATACCAAGGGAAGACTCTAGCCTCCCAAAATAAAATGAAACCTAACTTGCTCTATCTTGGTGCTGATAAATTGGTTTTGTGGACAAAACCTTTTGAAGAGGGAGGGAATGATGAAGGCCTCAAGTCAGTAGCTGGATCACAATCTCATGAGATCAACCATATAAGCTACATTGGAGCCAGCAGCGAGATAGGTGCATTCAAAGAAGGATATCTTTGCAACCATGAGGATTTTGACCGTGAAACAAATTTTTATAGATTCTCAACTCAACAATAGCACGCAGCGAATTGATTGCATACCAAAAGGAGTAACTTTTTAGGAGATATAACATTTACAAGTCAGGCTACGTACACTGCATCAGAAGTGGTTCTATTTAAGGAAAGTAACTCATTGCTTAAGGATTGTACTACTCAAATTCACGTGTGGAAGACAGGAGATACTCTATATCATCCAGAAGGTATCTCATTCGTCCTACCATGTGCAGCATCCAGAGGATTAGATGAATCCACTTGCACTTCAGCTTGCTTTATATAGAGCCAACCGACATTAATGTCCAACAGCTCTTTTCCCTTGGAGTTATGCACGAGTTCAGCATCCTCCAATTCATCCAGAAGGTTCCCAGGAAGCTCTCATATCCCCTTAAACCGTCCAGATACAAGAAGCTCATCGCATTTTCCATTTTGGCCAAGATTCTCTCATTTAAATCCTAACGGCTAGTTTTCTTATTTTCAGCATGTTTTCTCATTTTGTTTATCTTTCTAAGTCTTGTACTGAGAATTATATAAGCTCATTAGGTCTCACATTGTAAGGCACGAAATCTCAACCCAAAAATCAATAAACTTTTAAGTTTCTTTTCTCCAAAGTCTTGTGTCTTTATGTCAGTTCGATCATCAAGTCTTGTGTGGAATCACTTGGCTCTTTGATTGGCGATTGAGGCTGCTTGTGGATTCAAGTGTTCTTCTTTGTGGTTGACTGTGGAATCATTCAACAACCCGTTCTATCCAGTATCATCATCATCATCAACTCTTCCATCCAGCCGGTTTTAAAGTTGACTAGATCGATGGTACGACCAACCCCTCTTGTTGGATCGTCCATCACCTTTGATCCAAGGATCATACAACCTTTGATAGCTTAGGCTTGTATCATATTTTCACGTTTGATTTTACGAAAGCTGTTTCAGAAAATGTTGTTGAGCTTTAATTTTACGAAAGTTATTCTGTGAAATGTCGTGAGTTTAGTTTTATGAAATCTGTTTCGTAAAATGTTGTTGAGTTTAATTTTATGAAAGTCGTTATGTAACCGTGTTTTCGAGTTTTACTGTATGAGAGCCATTTTTTCGGAAAACTCACTTTTTGTGGCTACTTCCGAAATTTTTTTTCTGGGTTTTAGCTTTGAAACTTTGGGTGTGATGAGCTTAATTATCAGGAGTCAACTTAATCGGAGATTTTCTCGTTTCTGCAGGATTGATCCGAGGGGATTTTGCCAGTTTTTCCGAAGTAAGTTTAAGTGACAATCATCGAGAATTCACTGAATATGTCACATAGAATCGAAGCCTGACTTTTTACGAAATCTTAGGTTTCAGAAAACGTTTTAGCAGTGAGGGATACAGTCACTCGTTTGGCTTAGTTTAGTTTCCGTCAGCCGTTTTAGGTTTCGAGTGATTCAATATAGATTAACTTCTTTCTTCAAAAATTGTTCGGAAGAAGTACAACAGTGGGCGTTTGCGCCCGATTTGCTGTGCTTCCTTCCTCTGTGATTAATCTAGGGTTTCTCCACAATTTCTGGTAGAGCAAGTTTTAGTTTTCCGAAAGTTTTCAAAAAACATCTTTTGGTCGAAACCTTATGTGTTGAGATTTTTCCAACTCGGTAATGAGACAAAATGTACAGGTTTTGATTGATTTTATCGTTCCCTTTCTATTTAGTGAGACAAATCGCGAGCTCGTTTTGGTGCTCCGCCTATGGCGAAAAGTTTCGATTAGGTTTTCGTTTTTTTAAGCACTGCGGCGTTTGCATAAGCGTTGGCGATGGGAGCAGTCCCTGCTGAATTTGTTTTACCAGCGTTGTTGCGAGCTGCGGTATTTTATTTTGTATTTCCAGACATCGTTTCGATCAAGAGTTTTGTGGCCATGAGTTAGAGTAATCCTTACCTCCCCCCCCCTCTTTCTAGCGCAAAACTGAGGGTACCAAAATTCACACCGTCAATTTCCGTAAATTAAGGAAAGTCAAGAAACCCTAACTCTCTCCTTCTAGCCACCTAAGTTCTAATTTCTAATAAGCTAACAGAGCTTCTCTAGGTCTCAATCTTCGGATCCCTGCGCCATTAGCTTCAGCTCCCCTTATAAATGCCTTTTGGTTTGGTTACCCTTTCCAATTTTACCCCTAGGTCGAGTTTATCACTTCGCGGAAATATTCCCTTTTATCATGATCTTCATCATTATCTAGGAAACATGACATTTTTCTTCCGATTTCGCGAGACTTATCTTCTTATTCGAATAAAGAAACACCATCATAACATTGCTGGGCTCAATTTCGTATGAAATAGAAAGTGGGTCTTTAGCCACGTTCTAGGCCTCTTTGGGCAGTATTTCTACTTAAACGTTTTTACCATTTCTTTGAAAGAAAGTTCAATGATATGACATCGATTTCGCAAGGAAGTTCACACTTTAGTATAGTTTAGAAAACGGTGGTGTTGAGTTAACTGTTGCCATTTATACGATAACCATGAACTTTGTTCGGGAAAAGGAGTCTTCACGGTTTTTATCGTAAAATTCCAACGATAACTCTGATTGAGACGAAACGAAGAGCTTTTGGATCAAGAATCGAGAGAGAAGACAATGAGTATTGTCTCACTTGACATATGGCGACATGGGAGCTGTATTTGATGACCCGGGGTTTGTTTGGCAACTCTTACTTGTTTTAATCGTAAAATCTCATTGGAAACTTCGACTGAGACGAAAAGAAAAGCATTTCGATCGAGAATCGAAGAGGAATACAAAGGAGAGACACAGATCGCCATATGGTGTCCCAGACATGGAGAGCCGAGGTTGCTATGTGACGACCCGGTCTTTGAAAGGTCAGGTCTGCATATGGCGACCCAGACTCGGAGAGCTTAGGTTGCCATATGGCGACCCGGACTCGGAGAGCCTAGGTAGGCATATGGCAACCTAGACTGTGTGGGTCTAGGTCGCCATATGGCTACCAGGATTGTATGGGTTCATGTATCCATATGGCAACCCGTAACCTTGGTGCGGAGGTTGCCATATGGCGACCCGTGCTTGCTGAGTGCAACTCTCCATATGGCGTCATGTGCTTGCTGGGCGCAGGTCGCTGTGGGAGTGGGCCACCATATGGCGACCCGTACTTTTTGTTCAGGGATTGTCATGTGGCGACCCATACGTTACATGTGGGACTCGCCTTATGATTACTAGCTCCTTCCGGCTTGATCGTTTTTTTTAAACTTTTGTGAGCCAAAACCTCGAAAAAAAACAGTTTCCAAGGACCCGAGCCGTTGATTTCATCGTGACCGATTATGACCCCAACAAATGATATGGGTAAATCAGAAGGTATCGAAAGTCTATTTTGCTGCAGATTTAAAACGAAAAAATTTGTCCACATAAAGTTCTCCCGACAAGAAAAAGAAATCATCTTTCATCGATGACACCCTAGGATAAAATTAAATAGAAATATTATGGTAATTACGAAAGCTTGAATCACCAGAAGAAAAACGAGAACCGACTTGCGGGCTTGTTGTCTCGGTGTGTCTCGACGAGGAATTCCCGGAACGTTGTGACAAAATCAGTGCTAACCTCTGTGAGCCCCTTAATACATAGCTCCTGCTTGAAAGAGAACATTCACACATTCGCCTGGGTAGCAGAAGACATGCCAGGAATTGACATCAACGTAACATGTCATGAACTCAACGTCGATCCAACGTTCAAACCCATCAAACAAAGAAGGCGGAATTTAGGACCCGAACAGGCCACTGCAGTCAACGAGGAAGTTGAGAAACTCCTTAACATTGGCTCAGTAATGGAGGACAGATACCGAGACTGGCTCGCTAACCCCCTTGTCGTCAAAAAGAAAAACAGAAAATGGCGAGTCTGCGTTGATTTACTGACCTCAATAAAGCTTGTCCCAAAGAAAACTTTCAACTGCCACACATCGATCGTCCGTGATAGAGCCTATTTATTACCAGTTTAGGCCATATTATGGGCTCTATTTAGGGTCTATTATGCGTGTCTAGGCTATTTTAAGGTGTTTACAGGTCTAGGTACGTTTTGGAGATATGTGGAGAGACTTGGATTTTTTGGACCATTTAGAGGAGAATGATCCGTAGCTGATCATTGAGAGAGTCGAAATACAAGAATGTCCTTGATCGACGGCTCTATCTTAACGTCAACCGATGATACTTGACCAAGATCAATCGTTGCTGACCACTTGCCATCGATCGATGACCAATTCGCAGACAACTGATTTTAAGCCCAAGTTAGAGACAAGACACAAGATTACAAGTTTACCCTTGGAAGAGTTTTGACCTAGATTTTAGGGTTTTTTATTTATACTTTATGTATGACACCAGAAGAGTGCAGACGTACGGAGGCGTACGGTGCTAGGTTCTTTAGTATTCTATTTAGGGAGAAGATTCATAACTCCTTAGGGATATTTGTATTGGAACCCCAGTGTTTTATCTATGCATTATATTCAGATTATTATTCTTATTTGATTATGTCTGAGTAGTTATCAACTAGATTCAGGTCTTGAATGATAGTAATCATGGATTAGCCAAAAAGTAGGATTTTTAGGTTAAGTTAATATCCATCAATTGAGTTGTGCTTAATGCTTGCATTTTAAAGTAGCTAACTCGGATCTCGAAAGTAGGACATGGACGACTATAAAGTAGGTTGTGTGCCGAAATAGACTCCATTGAATTAGGTTGTTAGGCGCATGCGAGAGTTGGTCTAATTAGCTTAGTGAACATATCAAATCTCCTTCACACTTCCTTCCGATTTCACCGTCGATCGACACCGGGCCTTAGCCGTCGATCGATGGTCTTTCCTTTTTCTCGTATACGAGAGTTGGAGTTAAAAGAGTCATAATAATTAATATTTGAGTTCTATAATAATTACATATCCGTGCTTCTTATTCCCTATAATTCATTAATCTTGAAACCCTAGATCTAGCATATTTACATTGACATCTAGTTAGTTTAGTAGCATATTTCCATATTTACATTATTAGCATGAATCCATAATTATATTACTAGCATATTTCCATATTTCATCTACACTCTCCAATAAAGAATATTTCCTTAGACTGATTACTTGTTACCAATATATATAATCTCCTAGCTTAACCGTTAGGAATAAGAAATATATTGTGTGTCATTGTTCTCTGTGGATTTGATCCCTAGGTACTACACCTGATCTCTCTTGGCAGGAGTATTGTTTTGTGTGTTAGGATTAAGGGTTAATTTGATAGTTAATTGTTTACGATATTTATACCCTGCTAGAACAATAAACACCACCACGTCAAATTTGGCGCCGTTGCTGTGGAACATTGATCACCATTAGATTTAATTTCTAGGGTTTAGTCTAGGTTTTCTTTACTTTCAAGTTACTGATTTTTCTTTTCCTCTGTCTTTCAGGTGAATGCAAAAGAGTACCATGAGCAATAAAGGACAGGAATTACTATTCTCAGACAAGCAAGAACTCAAACATACAATCCGCAAAGAAAGACGACAAGCGTCGATCGACGACATACATTCAGCATCGACCGACACTTCTTTGCGGATAGCATTGACCGGCATTAGAACTCTAGCATCAACCGATATTGATTACTTAGCATCGATGAACAACATCTCACCCGCATCGATCGACGACACCAGACGAGTTCAGATGGTTGCGCCTATTATAGTGGTTCAGAATTAGAATTGAGTCTTGCATGACCTCAACGGTCATCTGTATAGTGCAGCAAGTCAAAAGATAGAAGATCAGGGGACTGTAATCCCTGATACAGAAACAGAAGCAGACACTGCAATAACTCAACTTGAAGCTAAAGCCCAAGATGCTAAAGGCATGGCGATTTCATGACCAATCAGAAGACTATGGGTCGAATTTATGTTTGACAAAGTACTAGAGGGACAGCAAAGGATGATTGTGGAATTCAATGAGAAGTTAGATTTCCTATACCTCCACCTAAACACAAAATCGAAGATCTCGACACCCATGTGGGGAGCTGGAAAGTCAAGTGACTCAGGCGAGTGAAATCCTTAACTAATACGAGGCTATGGTTAGAGAGAAGGAATAATCTGGACGTAAACATCATCACGTCAATGCTGTGATTGATGATCATTTTTGGGTACAAGTCAAGAGAGAAATGCCTCATGGGAAAGAGTTTCGTATAGGAAACTCGAGTTCGTTAGGCAGTCCACAAAGGCATCCATCGACAGAAGATACCGCGAATCGACCGACGATTCTTGTTGACTTGAGAGAATCTGGAAAAACCTCGCAGGTCGTTCGATACAGAGATCGTACAATCGATCGATGGTACCCAGTGACAAAACGAGTTCATCAACAAAAGATCACGAATACGATAACTCTAGAGTAGAAGATAGATGCATCAGAACCCATGATGGTTGATAAGGCTACCGAGAGTCATCCTAGGAAAAAGCCAATAATTATTCTGAAGAAAAAAGGTGATCCTGGGAAGTTTGTGTACCATGTCTGATCAATAACCACGAGTTTCCCAACGCCCTTTGTGACACTGGATCATCAGTGAGCATTATACCCAGAGCTATGGCGGAGAATTTGAACTTGAGAGTGGAGCCTTCCAGCGATTCTTTCATTTTTGTGGATTGCTCTAGAGTCGATTCAAGGGGAATTTGTAGAGATGTCCCACAGCGAATTCAGGACGTCTTAGTCCCGATATACTTCCATGTGATGGACATACGGATCGATTGGAACTCCTCTTTGTTACTTGGAAGACCTTTCATGGCCGTCGTAGGAGCTATTTATGACATGAAGACGAACAGGTTGTACCTTTCCTTGATTAACCATAATGTGTGCTATGAGATGTATTAGAATAAACATACACTCACGAAATCATGCAATGATGCAGAGCTTGTGGGCACATGCTTCTGCAATTACAAGTTCGGTGAGGAATCAGAAGAAGGAGCATCGATTGACAGCCATAGAGTCCAACAATCGATCGACACCAACCCTATCGTATTGATCGACAATCAAACATCCGACCAAGTCCACACCTACCATGGCGATTTCAGTTACAACACAGCCTACCTCGAGTACAACGAAGAGTACAAAGACGAATCAACAATTGAATACCAAGGGATTGCTATGGAAGAGGCTGGAGTTTTTCATGATTCCCATCAACCTGGGAAATCGACATCGATTGAAGGCCACCCTACACCGTCGATCAATACTCAGAATGAAGCAGAAACCGAACGAGATTCAACTGCATAAGGCAAAAGGGAATATGGTTATTTACAATCAGATGAGTTCAGTATTATGCGAGATCCAGATGGTCATGCAAGAGCTATGGATGGCAGGATTCTACATGTCACGAACGAAGATGTGGCAGGTATACTTGCAATGGCTAATGGAGCTGGAAACCTTTTCCTCCACCAGTCTTATTATCGAGCATCAATCAAAGGTCCACATATGCCATCAATCGACACCAATCTGGCATACCAAGGATACCGTGGAAATTAGGAAGAACACGATGCAGCTTACAGAGAGGAAGAACTTATTGAATCTCGCAGCCTGGCACTAGAAGAAGCTGGCTGGGTAATGAACGAAAGAGTGGGAAATGCATGATCAATCCTCGGCATTTCTTGGCCATTCAACGACAAGAAGAATGCATAGATCGATACCACCATTCCAGAAATCCACGAGTTATGTACATCTAACCCCTTTACTTCAGAAACTCCGGGACCGTTCAGTTGGATAAATCTCCTGCTGATTGATGGTCGCGTAGAGTATGGAAAGAGAGATTTTGATACTGATGGCAAGAAGGATTTTCTTTTGGGAAAAGCAAGATGAATATGGCATCTACAGAGATGAAAATGGTAATGCACGCGCTATAGACGAACGAATTGTGAATGTGCAAGAGCAAGATATCATGGCAGTTCTAGAGAGAGCTACTATGTTTGAGTACAGCTACATATGTTTACCTTGACATCAGAAAAGATAGCTATGTCCAGGAAGAAGTAAAAAACTCATAGAAGAGCAGAGTTTGACGATCTTGTGAATAAGTTCTACAACGCTCAAGAGATGTCATTAGAAGATTTCTTTAGGAGGCTTGATGATATCTACTATCCTATAGACAAATGCCTCACCGGTCTGACTACACGCATGGATAAGATGCAGCAAGATTTGGATACTGTTCAAAGACAGCATGCGAGAGGACCAGATAAAGTGAAATCGATTGACGGAAGCATTACGCCATCGTTCGATACCGATTTCACCAGACAGAGGACCGCAGCAGAAAAACAATTGGAAGACAGGTTCAATGAGATTGCTTTTTCTCAGAGCCTAATGAAGGAAGATATTTTTCAGAAATTGGAGGATATATCAGAGACCACAGCTGCCACACTTAGAATGCTTCAGCTTATATTAAAAATCTACAAAGGGGATCATAAAGAATGAGAAGGCCAGAGGAGATGAAGCAATGAGAAGCTTCGTTGGTATATGGTTTCAGAAGATCAAAAAAGATGTATGGCGACCATCGATCGACCAAACCAGCCTACCATCTATCGACAATCTCTTACAGAGAGAGTTATCGAGTTCTATGCTTAAGCTATTTACTTATGATTTGATTTTTCTTAACCAATCCGGGGCGGATTACACTAGGGACAGTGTAATTTAAGTTTGGGGGAGGTTCACTAATTCTATCTTATTGTTTTTGAGTTATGTTTATCAAAGATTTTTATCGAGTCAAGAAGAGGATTATGATCATGATTTATTTTTGACTAACCAAACTTTAGCACCATTCTTAGAAGGTTGTTTGCAGAGATTACTAGAGATACCAAAGTGGATCATCCTGCCACTATATCACACTTGCTTAGAAAGTTTTAAGGAACCAAAGATGATTTCCAACACTAATCCTGACATTATTTCCTTGCTTTGGGATTTGGTTTACACTTGATCGAATTCCTTCTGCAAGTATGGAAGGTAAAAGTCTGTGTGCTTCTGATTCCCTTCTCTCTCTCCCTTTCAGATTGAAAAAGGAGTTAACATGATTTAGTGGCAACAACCATTAAAGCCTTATTCATATGATCCTAGAAAGAGATAAAGGTCAAAAAGAAGTGAACTGGATCTGGTGGCAAAAACCATTAGGCCTTGATTCATGGAAGCCTATCCAAACATCTCAGTCAATTAAAAAAATAAATTGATACCCTCGAAAGAAGAGATACATTGACTGAGAAGAAGTAAGAAGAGAGAGAGGAAATGAATCAGAGAAGACTACTTGTGTGTTCAGATACTTGCAGAGGTAAGAGTCTATATATCCTTTGATTGATACTCTCAAGGTAAAGCATGCACTTTTATTTTATGCAAAGAACTGAAATCAGTAACGGGGCGAGTCAGACTAGTATTCGCTAAGTTGTTGGTATAATGGATTTGGCTTCTATACTAGGATAGGGTATATAAAGTTCTCTGTGATTGACTTGATAGGATGTGACTGCAATAAAGTAACGTGACAGCTATACTTAGATATTATGTGAGTCTTCGCTTTTGAAAACCTCTTTCGAAGGCTTATTTGCCTGAGGACAAACAAAAGGTTAAGTCTAGGGGAGTTGATATAGCCTATTTATTACCAGTTTTAGGCCTTGTTATGGGCTCTATTTAGGGTCTATTATGTGTGTCTATTCTATGTTTTAAGATCTTTACAGGTCCAGGTACGTTTTGGAGATATATGGAGATACTTGGAGCTTTTGGAGCATTTAGAGGAGATTAATCCATAGCTGATCTATGAGAGAGTCGAAGTACAAGACTGCTGTCGATCGACGACACTATCTTAACGTCGACCGATGATACATGACGAAGATTGATCGATGCTGAGCACTTGCCATTGATCGATGACCAATTCGCAGGCAACTGATTTCAAGTCCAAGTTAGAGAAAAGACACAAAATTAAAAGTTTACCCTTAGACGAGTTTTGACCTAGATTTTAGAGTTTTATATTTATACTTTATATATGACACCCGAAGAATGCAGACGTACGGTGCTAGGTTCTTTAGTATTCTATTTAGGGAGAAGATTCATAACTCCTTAGGGAGATTTGTATTGGAACCACAGTGTTTTATCTATGCATTATATTCAGATTATTATTCTTACTTTGATTATTTGTGAGTAAGTTATCAACTAGATTTAGGGTTGAATGATAACAATCATGGAGTAGCCCAAAAGTAGGAATGCTAGGTTAAGTTAATATCCATCAATTGAATTGTTCTTAATGCTTGCATTCTAGAGTAACTAACTAAGATCTCGAAAGTAGGACATGGACGACTACGAGAGTAGGTTCTATGCCAGAATATACTCTAATGAACTATGTTGTTAGGCGCATGCGAGATCTGGTCTAATTAGCTTAGTGTACATATCAAATCTCGTTCAGGCTTCCTTCTGATTTCACCGTCAATCGACACCATGCCTTAGCCGTCGATCGATGGTCATTCCTTTTGTTCGCATACGAGAGTTGGAGTTAAAATGGTCAGAATTGTTAATATTTGAGTTCTAGAATATTTACATATTTTTGCTTCTTATTCCCTATAATTCATTAAGTTTGAAACCCTAGATCTAGCATATTCACATTACATCTAGTTATTTTAGTAGCATATTTTCATATTTACATTATTAGCATAATTACATTACTAGCATATTTCCATATTGCATCTACACTCTCCAATAAGGAATATTTCCTTAGACTGATTACTTGTTACCAATATATATAATCATCTAGCTTAATCTTTAGGAATAAGAAATATATTGTGTGCCATTGTTCTCTGTGGATTTGATCCCTAGGTACTACACCTGATTTCTCTTGGCAGGAGTATTGTTTTGTGTGTTAGGATTAAGGGTTAATTTGATAGTTAATTGTTTAGGATATTTATATGCTGCTAGAACAATAATGACCCCCATGTTAGTCTGTTAGAAGCAACTGCCCGAAATAAGCTCCTGTCTTTCAGGGATGCCTTTTCAGGTTGTAATCAGGTCATGATGAATCCAGAAGATTGTGAGAAAACTGCGTTCATCATGGATCGCGGTACATATTGCTATAGGGTAATAACGTTCGGTCTAAAAACGTAGGAGCCACCTATCAACGTCTTGTTAACCGTATGTTTTCCGAACAACTCCGGAAAAATATGGAGGTTTACATTGACGATATGCTCAGTAAATATCTTGAAGAGAAAGACCATGTCATCCATTTATAGGAATGCTTTGAGAGATTCAACCTGCATAAGATGAAGCTAAACCCCGCGAAATGCAGATTTTCTATCGCATCTGGGGAATTCCTCGGATATCTAGTGAAATATCGAGGGATCAAAGGGAATCCAAAATAAAACAACATATTAATCGAAATGGCCTCCCCTAGAACGAATCGAGAAGTGCAGAGATTAACAAGAAGAGTCACAGCACTCAACAGCTTTATATCCCGATCAACTGCTAAGTGTCTCCCCTTTTACGACACTTTGAAAGGGAACAAAAAATTTGAGTGGTCCAAAGAATGCGTAAAAGCTTTTAAAAAGTTAAAACATTACTTGACCACTCATCCGGTTCTCTCCAAACCAATGGAGGGAGAAATTATATTCCTGTATATCGCGGTATCAGCAACAGCCGTAAGTGGCGTCCTGATCAGAGAAGAATGCGGAGAGCAGAAACAAGTTTTTTATGTAAGTAAAACCTTGTTAGACTCCGAAAGATGATACCCACTAATGGAAAAATTAGGAGTCCGAGTAGTAATGGCGGCTTGGAAATTGAGACCATATTTCCAGTCACACGCAATCGTGATCCTCACAATGTTCCCCTTCGAACGTTTCTACATAGCCCCAGACAATTAGGAAGATTAGCAAAATGGGCAGTCGAAATAAGCGAATATGACATTCAGTATTAAAGGAGAACGAGGGGGGTGCATTTGACAAAGAACCAAATTTGATTTGGGATCTCCACGTCGATGGGTCCTCATCCAAACAAGGATCAGGAATCAGAATTTGGCTAACCTCACAAACCAGAGAAGTGTTGGAATAATCCCTTCGGTTGGTCTTTCACGCCTCCAAAAATGAAGCCAAATACGAAGCACTTATTTCCGGGTTACGATTAGCTCTCGGACTTAAAATACACAACGTCCATGCCTACTGCGATTCCCAACTTGTCGTGAACCAGGTAAGTGGTGAGTACGAAGCTAGGGACGAAAGAATGGACTCGTACTTGAAACTAGTCTGAGATCTTGCCCAGGAGTTCGACCAATTCCCACTCACGCGGATCTCCCACACGAAAAACGTGTCGTTCGATGGTTTAACGTCCCTCGCATCGAGATCTGATCCGAGATTTAGACGAGTAATCCATGTTGAATTAATCGAACACACAAGCATCGGACCGCAGATCGTCGTAAACTTAATTAATCCCTAGGATGACGACATCGACGAACTCGACGACCAACCTGAAGAGAATTTAGAACGATCAGAGTATGGATGCGACAAGCAATGGTTGGAAACAATCCGAGCGTACATCACTGACGGAACACTTCCTACAGAAAAATGAGCAGACCGGAAAGTCAAAAACCAGGCCGCACGATATGTCTTAATGGACAGAGAGGTCAACAAATGGAGACTCTCTGGACCTCTCATGACATGTGTAAAAGGGGAAAAAGCTCGAAAGGTCATGGAAGAAGTCCATTCTGGATCTTGCGGAAATCACTCCGGCGGAAGATCCCTCGCAATTAAGATAATCCTCCACGGTCACTATTGGCTAACAATGGTTCAAGATTGCAAAAAATTCATGCGGAAATGCGAGAAATCCCAGAGACATGCACCAACAATCCGCCAGCCCGTGGAGGTCCTCTCTTCCATTACGTCGCCCTATCCATTCATGCGGTGGTCAATTGACATCGTTGGTTCATGGCATAACTCGAGGGAAAAATGATTTGTGCTAGTCCTAACAAACTTTTTTCTCAATATGGGTTAAAGCAGAATCTTACGCAAGCATTAAAGACGCTCAAGTTGAAAGCTTTCTCTGGAAAATTATCATCTGCAAACATGGAGTCCATGGTAACTGACAACGGATCTCAGTTTATTTCGACTAGATTTTAGGCGTTTTACGAAAAATGGAATATACGATTGACCAAATCAACTCTCAGATATCTGCAGGGAAACGGCCAGGCTGAAACCATCAACAAAGCTGTCCTAGAAGGCCTCAAGAAACCTATAGACGTCAAAAAAGGCCGTTGGGCAGAGGAACTCGAAGGAGTCCTTTGGTCCCGTCGAACCACACCGAGATGGGTAAGGGGATAAACTCCTTTTGCCCTCGTCTATGGGACAAAATTCATGATTCCAGCCGAAGTTGAAATCCTGGAGTACGAAGGAGTTTTCTTCCCGAACGGGAAAACCTTAACAGCTCAATGCTACTAAACGATCTCGGCCTAATCAATGAGCACCGGTGTAGTAACCCTACGAAGGGGTAAAATGATTGAGATCAACAAAATCGAAATTTGGAGCCAAGCTTTTTGGAAGGAACGAATGATGAGGAGTGTTGAGTTTTGGTCATATAAAACTTAACATGGTTCGGAGAAAAACGAAGAGTGGTCGAGCATCAACCTGGTGGTCGAGTCGCGAGCAATAAGGATCGATCGGGAAATTTTGAAATACTAGGTGGTCGAATAATTGATAGTGAGTGAACCATTATTTAAATAAGCTGCTCTACCATGGTTAGACAATGCGTGAGATTGATTAGAAGGATGTTTTGGAAGCATCACATTTTGGGAAGCACGACATTTTAGAAGCTCGACGTTTTTGAACCACAACGTTTCTTAAACACGAAGTTTGTATCACTAAAATATTAATTCGGAGACAAAATAAGTCGGAAGTAGGACAGGAATTAAGCAGGACGTGAAGTAAGCACGACGGGAAAACCCAAACTTGGGCGAAAACCCTAATTTTGGTATAACGGAATTTCTAGGGGAAGCCGGCAGATCGGGAAATATTTTCCGTCAAGGTCAGAATTCATAATTTAATTTATTAAAAAAATATTCAGAGCATCAGAACGGGAGAATAAAAATATTCGCGATTGGTTGCGAGTCAAAAATTTGCTGGAAGGACCGAAATCAGACAAATGAACCAAGCCCGAAGTGTCTCAATGCATGTGATAAGGACGTGGTGTCAACTTCCTGGAAATCTCTATGTATACACAAGCACGAGGTTTAGCCGTGCATGGAAGCAGGACATATCTTACCACGAGGTGTTACCGCACATGTAACTGAAGCATGTTGATCGACATGTAGGAAGTTGTGTGTCCCGAAGCATGCACTCCAGCCATGCTGCAAGCCATCTGGACGTGGGTGTGTCTATATTCATGATCCTGAGCTATGAATCAGGAAATGTGTGTGCCCATGTGTCAGCGCGCATGCAACCGGAAGATTGTGGGCTGACACACAGTAACCCGTATGGCTCGATATTACTGGTGGATGGTTTCTATAAATACCACCCCCCCCCCCTCAGTTTCCAGACATCCCATTCCACACCAAATACAAGTTAAAAACGTGTCTAGAGTGAGTGAGAGAGAGAGAGAGAAATAAAGTGGTCGAGTTAAGTGTGTGGTCATTTCAAAAGGCCGATACTCCATCAAGAAGCCAATTTCTCTTGAATCAACGATTCTCTATGATTGTGGTGTGGAAGCTCTATCCAAATCAATCCCTACAATCCATTCATATTCATTGAATATCAAGTGGAGGTGCTGTCCAGGATCAGTTTAGTTCCACGAGTTCATATCAGTCCATTCAAGACGTCAGCAATGGGTTTTGGACGAGTCCTCTTCGATCAACCAGTTGCAATTGGCATAGAACACTGTGAGTTGGTTATTTTTGAATTCCACTTGGAATTTAGGATAGTTTTTGGTTATGCTTGAGTTCCACTTAGAACTTAGGATAGATTTAGTGCATATAGAGTAGAATGATCATTTTAATTCATGATAGAGTCCTTAGGGTTATTTACTGAACCATACTCAGTTTAGCAAGGATTTAGCTGAGATGAAATGGAATTAAGCCTCAGTTAATAACCTGATAAGGATTGGGGCTAGGATGCATCATATTTTCTATTCTTGCTTATTGATATGGTTGAATGCAGGTTCCCGTTATCTTTAAAGATAGTTTTTGTAGCAGGAGGCCGAACTATCTGGCTAACGGTTTGCTTGAGTTGATTGAATGTTAGATTATTTAAATACTTGCTTTTTTAATTAATCTTGTTGATTGAGGTTAGCCATCTTTTGATAAGGGAGTGACAAACTAGTTGATTTATTTAGTTATGATATTGTTGTTTAGTTTATTACTCCCTCTGTTTCTTTTTACATGATGTTTTAGAATGTTTATGTTGTTTCAAAATAGATGATGTTTAAAGATTTTAAGGTGTTTTTTGAGGTTTTAAGGTTAACTTTAGCTTTATTGGAAACTGTTCAACCAATAAAATTTTACAGTCTTATTTTTATAATTGGTTGAATGATTTTAAAATTATATCTTTAAAAGTACTTTCTAGATAAATGTAAATTTCTTAATCTTTGTGTAGTAAGCCAAAACTCCATCTATTAAGAAACGGAGGGAGTATATGTTAGTACTAAGGGTCTTAGGCCATATAGGCCGGACTACTGGTATTATTGGTTAGTGTTGTAGAGTCGAGTCTAGTTAGGATCTGGAACATTATCCTTAGGTTAGGTTCTGGATTAAGGTTGTGTAGAGTGTGTGTTGCCGACAAATGCGTGTAACCCGCCCATGCTAGGCTTGTTTAGGGGTTGATTAGTGTTTTCTCGCCCTCTTATTCAGTGGGTTTAAGGAAACCCCTTATTCGCTGGATCGGGAAGACTCAGGGAGACGGGGTCGTGACCTAGGGCTTAATGTTACACGACTAAATTGACTATGGCCGCCGTCGGTTAAAAATTCCTTCTTCTAGCCTTTGTGGTAGGGAGATAGGATATTGATGATGTAGAGGGACATAAATTCACCAGGGCCCAGGTTAGAGCGTCGAGTCGAGTTAAGAGTGTCATGTTTAGTAAAGGGTTATGGAACCCTCGAGTAAGTGTAACACTGATATATGGTGTTACGAGTTATAGTAGAGTCGAAATTAGTTAGTATCTTATTATTGTTGAATATTGCTGATTGATTGTCTTGCAGGTTTCTAACATTAAGACCTAATTCCGGCTCAGGTAACGGATTAGTCTTGGTGTCTGTTTGGTTAGTGTAGACCCGATGTTAGCTGTTATATTGTTTGAGCGATTGCTAATGAAAGGTTGTGGATATTGAAAGCTATGCGGTATCATTGATTGGCCGATCATGTTCTAATCTGATTGTTGGTCGACCGGTTAACGATACTTATATAGTCTAATTGTCTAACACTACATGAGTAATGAACTCAGGCATATAAATGGTTAACTAGGTTTGATTGTGTAGCCTTAGATTTGTTTGCATGCAAGTGCTAGATTGATTGTTACTTTGGGTTGTCTGGGTTAGTTTATAGGTTGCGGGTAGAGGCCGCCAGCTCACTGAGTAACATTAGGTTACTCATCCAACTCTGTTGTCCTTTTCACAGGTGCATTTAGTGAGAACGATCAGATAGCTTGGTGCTGGATGTTAGAACCGCCATTGTAGCTTTTCATGCCTTTTGTAAACGATATTTTGATTTTTGTTGTGTTGACTCGATTTGGAATTAGGCCGGACCCAGTCTTGAATTATTCAATGTATGAATATTTCTTTGAATTAAGAAAGTATTTGTTTTATATGCGCATCATGAGTACTTTGATATTTGACTAGTCCGTTCATACACAACATTGGTTCTTGGTACGGGATGAAAAGCCTTAGGTCTTGATCTAACGGAAACGATAACTCTTTGTACGAGTTGCAAAGACTTAAGCCATGATTTAGAGGGACGAGTTAGTGGATGAACTGGTCAATGTTGCGGAGTAAGTTCTATGACTCTGACTATATTGTCCTTAACCCGTCACGTACCTCTTCTGGACCATGGTGTTCGGTTGGACGGTTAGTCATGTTCTTGTTTTATTGTTTGCTGGCCGGTTGGCTCATTTCATCTCCAACCCTGGGTGTTGGTGAGTTTATCATTCATGTTCTTGTTTGATTGTTGGCCGGTTGGTCGACCATATCCCTAGGACGGTCTGGGGGTGTTACAGAGGTGGCATCAGAGCATGGTTTCATCCATGCTTCCGGGACTCATGTTTTAATTGGTTTTCAAATGTTTTATCGAGTCAAAAAGAGTCACAAAAGGCATTAGGGAACCGGTCACATCCAGTGATAGGATTTAATTGTTTTAGAATTAGGATTGAGATAGTGGAATCTAGAATTGCTAGGTTGCTTGGATAGAATTGCTAGGTTGCTGGTTAGTATTGTTTGGTTGATTGGTTAGCATTGTGTTTAAGTTGTTGATTAGTACTTACTGGGGTAGTTGTTTACTAACTTGCGTCCGAAGTGTTGTATAAAGTTGCAGCTAGTAAGTGTGTTTTTTGATAGGAACTTTAAGGCTGGAAACCTTAAAGTAGAGGGAGAACGAGGCCAAAACCCAAACCGGAAGTGAGAGAGGAGAGAGGTTCATAGAAACTGGACTGTGGTAAGGAATGGACAGATGGAAAGCAACAAGAAATCACCGGAAAGGTTTTCATCAGAATATTTGTGGTAAGAGAGTGATATTGCCTATTTATTACCAGTATTAGGCCATGTTTTGGACTCCATTTAGGGTCTATTATGTGTGTCTAGTCTATATTTTGAGGTCTTTATAGGTCCAGGTACGTTTTGGAGATATATGGAGATACTTGGAGCTTTTGGAGCATTTAGAGGAGATTAATCTCTAGCTGATCTATGAGAGAGTCGAAGTACAAGACTGTCGTCGATCGACAGCACTATCCTGACATCGACCGATGTTATATGACCAAGATCGATTGATGCTGATCGCTTGGCATCGATCGATGACCAATTCGCAAACAGACGATTTCAAGCACAAGTTAGAGACAAGACACAAGATTATAAGTTTACCCCTGGACGAGTTTTGACCTAGATTTTAGGATTTTTATATTTATACTTTATGTATGCGAAAGAAGAAAAGGGGGGGGGGACACAATAGAATACAATACAATATAGTAGAGATGTGTATTGGAACCCCAATGTTTTTATCTATGCATTATATTCAGTCTATTCTTCTTACTTTGATTATGTCTGAGTAGTTATCAACTAAATTTAGGGGTTATTAATGGTACTTATGGATTGGCCAAACAATAGAATTGTTACGGTCATTATTAGATCTATTAATAGAATTGTGTTTATTGCTTGTGTTCTAGAGTAGCTAACTAGAACCCTGATAATAGGATAGTTAGGCGCAAGCGAGAGCATGGTGTACTACCAGAGTTTATTCTATTGAGATCGGTTGCTAGAAACAAACGAGAGTTGATTTAGTTAACCTAGTCAACTTATCAAATTAGGTCATAAAACATGAGTCAAGAAACCATCGATCGATGGTCATTCCTTGTCAACAAGACAGAGCTGAGACATTGGACTTGGTGAATAGATTAGACTCGTAGCGAGAGCTGGTGTCTTTTACAATAAATCTTGAGTTCCATGATTAAAAACCCTTAACTTCTATCTTCTATAATCCACTTACCTGAATCCCTAGACCTAGCATATTTACACTAACATCCAGTTAGTTTATTAGCATATTTACATTATTAGCATATTTTCATATTTACATTATTAGCATATTTCCATATTTACATTATTAGTATATTTCCATATTGCATCTATACTCTCTAGTAAGGAACATTTCCTTAGACTGATTATTTGTTACCAATATAAATATAATCACCTAGCTTAACTTTAGGAATAAGAAATCTATTGTGTGCATTGTTCGCTGTGGATTCGATCACTATGTACTACACCTGATCTCTCTTGGCAAGAGTATTATTTTGTGTGTTAGAATTAAGTGTTAATTTGATAGTTGATTGTTTAGGATATTTAGACCCTGCTAGAACAGTAAACAACACTGCATGTCAAATTTGGCGCCATTTCCGGGGAACATTGATCACAATTAGATTTAATTTCTAGGGTTTATTCTAGGTTTGTTTTACTTTCAAGTTACTGATTTTCTTTTCCTTTGTCTTTCAGGTGCATGTAAAAGAGTACCATGAGCAATAAAGGACAAGAATTACTTTTTTCAGACCCGCAGAAACTCGAACGTACAATCAACAGAGAAAGACGACAAGCATCGATCGGCAGCATACATTCAGCATCGATCGACACTTCTTTACGGATAGCATCAACCAGAATAAAAAATCTAGCATCGACCGACATTGATCACATAGCATCGATCAACAGCATCTCATCTGCATCGATCGACAACATCAGACGAGTTCATATGGTTGCGCCTATAATTGTGGTTCAGGATGAGATTGGAGACTTGCATGACCTCAACGGTCATCAGCGTAGTGCAGCATGCCAAAAGATAGATGATCAGGGGGCTGTAATCCGTGATACAGAAGCAGAAGCAGACGCTGCATTAGATCATCATGAAGTTAAAGCCCAAGCTGCTAAAGGCTTGGAGATTTTGACACCAATCAGAAGACCCTGGGTCGAATTTATTTTTGCCAAAGTACTAGAGGGACAGCAGAGGATGACTGTGGACTTAAATGAGAAGTTAGATTTCCTGTACATTCACCTTAACTCAAAGATCGAAGATCTCGACGCCCGTGTGGGGAAGCTGGAAAGTCAAGTAACTCAGGCGAGCAAAGTCCTTAACAAATATGAGGCTATCGTTAGGGAATCTGGACTTAAACATCACATCAATGCTGTGATTGATGATGACTTCTAGGTAGAATTAAAGAGAGAGAAGGCTCAGGAGAAAGAGTTCCATATAGGAAAACCGAGTTCGTTAGGCATCACACACAGACGTCAATAGACACAAGCTACCGAGAATCAATCGATTGTTCTTGTTGACTTGACAGAATCGGGAATAGCTTCACGCATCGTTCGATGCAGAAATCGTACAATCGATCAATGGTACCCTAAGACAAAACGAGTTCAGCAACAAGGGGTGACATACAAGACAACTTCAGAGCAGAAGATGAATGCATCATAGCCTATGATGGTTGATAAGGCTACCAAGATTCATTCTAGGAAAACCTGAGAACTATTCTGATCAAGGGCCACGAGTTTCCCAATGCCCTTTGTGACACTGGATCATTAGAGAGCATTATACCCCGAGCTATGGCAGAGAAGTTAAACCTGAGAATCGAACCTTCCAGCGACTCTTTCATTTTTATGGATTGCTCTAGAGTCGATTCAGGGGGGATATGCAGAGATATCCCACAACAAATTAAGGACGTCTTAATCCCGATACACTTCCATGTAATGGACATACATATCAACTCGAACTCCTCTTTGTTACTTGGAAGCGCTTTCATGGCCACCGTAGGAGCCATTTTTGACATGAAGACAAACAGGTTGTTCATTTCCTTGAGAGATCATAATGTCTATTATGAGATTTATAAGAATAAGCATACCCTCACAAAAGTGTGCAATAAGGCAGAACTTGTGACCACATGTTTCTGCAATTACGAGTTCGGTGAGGAATCAAAAGAAGGAGAATCGATCGACACTCAACTCCCGCCCCATCGATCGACAGCAGTATAGTTCAAAAATTGATTGATTCCCACCCTATCGCATCGATCGACACTCACACTTCCGCATAAGCCCACCCCCACCATGGCGATTTCAGTTGCAACACAACTTATCTCGAGTACGACGAAGATTAGAGAGACGAAGAAACGATGAATACCGAGGGATTGCTATGGAAGAGGCTGGAGTTTTCCATGTTTCCCATCAACCTGGGAAATCGACATCAATCGATGGATACCATACACCGTCGATCGATACTGAGAATGAAGTAGACATCAAACGAGATTCATCTGCAGAACGCAAAAAAGAATACGGTTATTTACAACCAGATGAGTTCGGTATTATACGAGATTCAGATGGTTATGCAAGAGCTATGGATGGCTGAATAGTACATGTCACGAAGGACGATGTGGCAGATATACTTGCATTGGCTAACAGAGCTGGAAATCTTTTTGTCCATCTGTCTGATTACCGAGCATCGATCAACGGTCCACAGACGACAACGATCGACGCTAAGCCGCCATACCAGGGCTACTATGCAGATTATGGCTGGGTAACGAACGCGAGAGTAGGAAATCCAGCATCAATCCTAAACATATCTTCGCCATCCAACGACATCAAACGAAAACAAGAACAATTAGCTGAAGCAGAAAATACAAAAGATGGTTATCTCAGATCAGACGAGTTTGGAATTTTAGGAGATATAGAAGGACATGCACGAGATCTTTACGGGAGGATTCTTAGCTTACCTATGGAAGATGTAGCAGTTTCCCTTGTTATGGGTAGTGGATCAAAAAGTTTATTTGGACAACTGCAACCGCCATCGATCGACGTGCAGGTACTACCATCGATCGACATCAAAAAGCAGAAGCATGAGCCTAACCAGTACCAAACATCGATCGACAACAAGAAGCATGCATTGATCAATACCACCATTCCACGAGTCCACGAGTTCTGTACATCTAACCCTTTCATTTCAGAAACTCCAGGACCGGTCAGATGGATAAACCCCCTACTGATCGACGGTCAGGTAGAGTATGGACATAGAGATTTTGATTCTGATGGATGACGGATTTTCTTTTGGGAAAAGCCAGATGACTATGGCATATAAAGAGATGAGAATGGCAATGCACAATCTATAGACAGACGAATTGTGAATGCGCAAGAGGAAGATATCAGAGCAGTTCTAGAAAGGGATATTATGTTTAAATACAAATACATATGTTTACCTGAACAAGCACCAAAGATCGATATGTCCAGGAAGAAGCAAGAAACATATAGCATAGCAGATATTGATGATCTTGTGAATGAGATCTACAACGTTCAAGAGATGTCCATAGAAGATTCTTACAGGAGGCTTGATAATATTTACTATCCTATATACAAATGCCTCACCGGTCTGACCACACACATGAACAAAATGCAGCGAGATTTGGATACTATTCAAAGAAAGAATGCAAGTGGACACAACAGAGTGACATCGATCGACGGCAACAACAAACTATCGATCGCTGCTACATCCGACAGACAGACGCACACAGCAGGAATATAATGTGGAGACAGGTTCAATGAGATTGTTTTCTCTTAGAGCATAATGAAGGAAGATATTTCTCAGAAATTGGAAAATATATCAGAGACTACAGATGCTAGACTTAGAATGCTACAACGTAATATTAAGAATCTACAAACAAGAATGCATTTAGTGGAAGTTACTAAGGAGATCATAAAGAATGAGAAAGCCACATGAGATGAAGCAATGAGAAACTTCATTGGTACATGGTTTCAGAAGAGCAAAGAAGATATAGACACTTGTTTTCTAAGTGTTGATCCACCTCCAATCTAGTCAGAAAGTTCAAACGTCGAGCTTAATACTATAACCAAGAACTGAGTGGGAGGCAACCCACTGTTTAGTAGGTTTTTACTTAGTTTTTACTTATACTATTTGTTTATTTCAAGTTTTATTTTATTTCTACACACTACTTATACACACTACAAACAGGATTTGGTGGCTACAACCATTAAAGCTTGATTCATATGATCCTAAAAAGATTAAAAGGTCAAAAAGAAGTGAACATGATCTAGTGGCAAAAACCATTAGGGCTTGATTCATGAAAGCCTATCCAAATATCTCAGTCAATTAAAAAATAAAATGATACCATCAAAAGAAGGTGTGTTTATTGCTTGTGTTCTAGAGTAGCTAACTAGAACCCTGATAATAAGATAGTTAGGCGCAAGCAAGAGCATGGTGTACTACCAGAGTTTATTCTATTGAGATCGGTTGCTAGAAACAAACGATAGTTGATTTAGTTAACCTAGTGAACTTATTAAATTAGGTCATAAAGCTTGACTCAAGAAACCATTGATTGACACAAGATCATTGCCATCGATCGAGGGTCATTTTGGTCAACAAGCGAGAGCTGAGACATTGGACTTGGTCAATAGATTAGACTCGCAGCGAGAGCTGGTGTCTTTTACAATGCATATCGAGTTCCATGATTAAATACCCTTAACTTCTATCTTCTATAATCCACTTGCCTGAAACCCTAGATCTAACATATTTACATTTACATCTAGTTAGTTTATTAGCATATTTACATTATTAGCATATTTCCATATTTACATTATTAGTATATTTCCATATTTACATTATTAGCATATTTTCATATTGCATCTATACTCTCTAATAAGAAACATTTCCTTAGACTGATTACTTGTTTCCATTATATATATAATCACCTAGCTTAACTTTAGGAATAAGAAATCTATTGTGTGTCATTGTTCTCTGTGGATTCGATCCCTAAGCACTACACCTGATATCTCTTGGCAAGAGTATTATTTTTTGCGTTAGAATTAAGGGTTAATTTGATGGTTGATTGTGTAGGATATTTATACCTTGCTAGAACTGTAAACAACACCGCATGTCAGAGAGATCGAGAAGGGTTCGAAGAATCTAGACAAGGATGATATCTTTCAAAAGGACAAGATAGTATAGTGGGAAATGAGAGTGTACTGTCAGAGAAACAACAAGAAGATGACTAAGTGGTCAATCAAGTAAAGAGGTATGAAGTTGTTTGTGGCATCCTGGAGGAGAAACCTCAAGGGACAGTGGCAGGCAAAGTAAAGGGTTACGAAGACAAGTTGAGAATGAGTGAAGCATGAGAAATCAAGAAGTAAATAAAGGAAAGGATTCAAGACAAAGGGAAATGCTATGGAATGTATCAAGATAGAGTGAGTTCAGAATCAGTAATCTGGATGGAGACCAAAGAAATCAAACAAAGCCATCAAAGGCGTTGACACAAACACATCAAATGACCAAGACAGCAAGACAAAGTAAAATAAGGAGAAACTGTCATCAAGGAGGAGCATGTCGTGAAGCTGGGCATTTAGACATCTAAGAATTCGAAGACGAATTCTATTAAGGGTGGGAGAATTGTGGGAACCGAAATCCAGACCGTCGAATTCTCTAAACTTAGGAAGTTAGGAAACGCTAACTTTCCCAGGAGATCCCGGATAATCTGCTTTGAACCAAACGCCACGCAACCAAACAAATTTAAGAAAAGACTGACGATAAAAATATGATAAGGAAATTTTGAAAGAGAAAGAGAGCAAAGATGTTCTTGTTCCGTAATTGCGTAAGAGCTTTCGTACAAAAAGGTAACGGGCCTTGGCTACAAAATCTGCCACGAGATCCTTAGTTCAAGCAACCTGAATACGAAAACCAAATTGAAACGCAGCTCGATAGCAAAACGGATGTGAATGCATATTGCTCTAAGTTTGCTTTAAATGCTCCAAAATTCGTTGACAGGAGGGTTTTTATGTATTTCAATGCAAACTCTATAAAATTAACCCTACGAACTACTCTTGCCAAGTGAGGTGAAATTGTAGTATTTAGGGATCGAATCCACAGAGAGCATGGCACACAATAAACTCAATACAGTCGCGATTAAGCTAGGCAAGTAAATTAATAAACTATAGCAAATAATTGATTGATTGGTAAGTAAACAATAATAATAAATAGCTAGATCTAGGGTTTCATGCAAGTGGATTATAGCGGATAAAAGGTAAAGGTATTAATCATAGAACTCGATATCTAATATATAAGACGACCAGCTCTCGCTGCGAGTCTAATCTATTGACTAAGTCTGATGTGTCAACTCTTGCTTGTTGACATGGAATGACCGTCGATCGATGGTATCTCGATTGAAGAATTAAGACCTAATCAATATATTCACTAAATTAACTAAACCAACTCTCGTTTGTTTCTAGAAACCTAGCTCAATAGGATTAATTTTGGTAGTAGACCATGCTCTCGCTTGAACCTCATTATCCTATGATCAGGGTTCTAGTTAGCTACTCTAGAATACAAGCAATAAACACAATTCTATTGATCGATCTAATAATAAACCTAGCAATTCTATTTTTTGGCTAATCCATCAATAGCATTAATAAACCCTAAACCTAACAAGAGATCTACTCAGACATGATCTTTGTCACAGAAATCATAGATGCATATAAGAAATATATAATATAAATCAAATAAAGAACCAAAGGAGTTCCAAGAGGACTCTAAAGGAGTTCCTCCTTTCTCTCCCAACCCTAGAACAATGAAAAGAATAAAGCTTAGCCGTTCACAATGGCTTAGAAAACTATATAAATTAGGTCTAAACTCGTGCAGGGGTATTCTGGTAACTTGCCATGACACCTGGGCTTAAGTCGGCAATAAAACAAGTCGGGTCTGTCTTCTGGGATCACCGTTGATTGATGGTAAGGCTGTGCCGTCAATCAACACTCACTCATCCCCTCGACAGCTTCCTCTCACGAGGCAGACAGACCACTCTCCAGCAAAACGGGCATAACTTTAGATCTAACTGTCATATGGACCTCAAACCGGTGGAATTGGAAAGCTAACTCAAAGCTATATCATCTTTAAAAAATCAGCTCAATCTCACCATGGGAATGTCTCCAACAATAGCTAAACATCTGACGTATCTGCGCAGTTCTGCATCTCTAATAGCTCCAGAATCACCAAAGTTCTTCATAACGTACCTGAACCTGAAAATACTCTAAAACATACCCCAAACACATGTAATAAACTCTTAATAGGGCTGATATAATGGAACATTAGTGGTAAATATCAGGCCCTATCAACTCCCCCAGACTTAACCTTTTGCTTATCCTTAAGCAAACAAGCCTATGGAAGAGGTTTTTAAAAGTGAAGACTCACATAATATCTAAGTATAACTGTCACCTTACTTTGTTGCAACCACATACTATCAAGTCAATCAAAGAGAAACTTATATACCTTATCCTAGTATAGCAACCAATTCCATTATACCAGCAACTTAGCGAACACTAGTCTTACTCGCCCGTTACTGATTTCATTTCTTTGCATAAAATAAAAGTGGAGGCTTTACCTTGGGAGTATCGATCAAATGATATATGGACTCTTACCTCTGCAAGTATCTGAACACACAGGTAGTCTTCCCTGATTCCTTTCCTCTCTCTCTTCTCACTTCTTCTCAGTCAATGTCTCCCTTCTTTTGAGGGTATCATTTTATTTTTTTAATGGACTGAGATATTTGGATAGGCTTCCATGAATCAAGCCCTAATGGTTTTTGCCACTAGATACTATTCACTTCTTTTTGACCTTTATCTCTTTCTAGGATCATATGAATCAAGCTTTAATGGTTGCATCCACCAAATCCTGTTCGAGTCCTTTTTTAAACTGAAGGAGAGAGAGAGATGACAATCAGAAGCACACTGACTTTTACCTTCAAAGTTGCAGAAGGAATCCGATCCAATGTATACGAAATCTCAAAGCAAGCAAATAATGTCAGGATTAGTGTTGAAAATCATCTTCGGTTCCTTCAAACGTTCTAAACAACACTATCACCAGTATTATACAGTCTGAGATTGGTGAAGAAAATAAATCACAAGGACCAAATTTTACAAGGAAAAACGATATACGTACTTGCTAATGGTGACCGTCGATCGACACAGTGAAGTGGAGATCGATCGATAGTAAGGTAACTCCGTCGATCGACAGTGATTAAGTGTCGGTCGATGCTCTATGCAGACTATCTTCATTGGATCTTTTTTTACCCTGAAATGAATAAATACGAAACTAGTAATAAATGAAAAATAAAATCGAATAAAAACTTACTAAACAGTGGTTGATTGTTGACATGGAATGACCGTCGATAGATGGCAATGATCCTGTGTTGATCGATGGTCTCTCGAGTCAAGCATTAAGACCTAATCGATATGTTCACTAAATTAACTAAATCAACTCTCGTTTGTTTCAAGCAACCTAGCTCAACATGATTTATTCTGGTAGTAGACCATGCTCTCGCTTGCGCCTAACTATCCTATGATCAGGGTTCTAGTTAGCTGCTGTAGAACACAAGCAATAAACACAATTCTATTGATCAATTTAATAATAATCCTAGCAATTCTATTGTTTAGCTAATCCATCAATACCATTAATAAACCCTAAACCTAACAAGAGATCTACTCAGACATGATCTTTGTCACAGAAATGATTGATGAATAAAATAGATATATAATAGAAATCAAATAAAGAACCAAAGAAGTTCCAAGAGGACTCTGAAGGAGTTCCTCCCTTCTCTCCTAACCCTAGAACAATGAATAGAATAAAGCTTAGTTGTCCACAATGGCTTACAAAACTATATAATTTTGGTTTAAACTCGTGCATGGGTATTCTGGTAACTACCCATGACATCTGGGCTTAATTCGGCCATAAAGAAACTTGGGTCTCTCTTCTGGGATCACCGTCGATCGATGGTAAGGCTGTGTCGTCAATCGACACTCATTCATCCCCTCGACAGCTCCCTCTCACGAGGCAGACAGACTACTCTCCAGTAAAACGGGCATAACTTTAGATCTCTCCATCCGATCGACCTAAAACCGGTAGCATTAGAAAGCTAACTCAAAGATATATCATCCGTTAAAAGATCAGCTCATTCGCACCATGGGAAGGTCTCCATACATAACTAAACATCTGACGCATCTGCGCAGTTCTGTATCTCTAAAAGCTCTAGAATCACCAAAGTTCTCAAGAACGTACATGAACCTGAAAATACTATAAAACATACTCCAAACACATATAATAGACTCTAAACAGGGCTGATATCAAGGCACAATAGTGCTAAATATCAGGCCCTATCAGTCGTCCATGAGTCTCTAGTCTTGTCCTCTCTTATATACTCCTCTTTAACGTGGTTTGGTGTTTCCTTTTCTGCCCTGGTCGAGTTTATCACTTCGAGAATATTCCATTTTTATCTTGATCTTCCTCATTATCTTGGAAATTTTAAATTTATCTTCTGATTTCGCGAGATTTATCTTCTTCTGCGAGTAAAGATACACCGTCATAACATTGTTGGGCTCAATTTCGTATTAAATCGCAGTGGTTCTTTAGCCGCTTTAGCTAGGAAGTTCAAACTTCTCGCATAGTTTAGATAACTGTGGTGTTGAGTTAATTGTTGTCGTTTATACGATAACCATGAATTTCATTCGAGAAAATGAGTCTTCACGGTTTTTATCGTAAAGTTCTAATGGTAACTTCGATTGAGACGAAATGAAGAGCATTTAGATCGAGATTCGAGAGAGAAGCCAAGGGGTGTGGTCTCACTCTCCATATGGCGACCTGGGAGCTTTATTTGGCGACCTTGTGTTTGTTTCATGACTCTTACTTGTTTTAATCGTAAAATCTCAATGGAAACTCCGATTGAGACGAAACGAAAAGCATTTTGATCGCGACTCGAAGAAGAATACAAAGGAGAGACACAACACAATATATGGAAACCCATAATTGGATAGCCGAGGTCGCCATATGGTGACCCGGACATGGAGAGGCCAAGTCGCCATATGGAGAGCAGGACTTGGAGAGGTCAGGTCGCCATATGGTGACTAGGACTTATAGAGCGTAGGTCGCCATATGACGACCTAGACAGTGTGGGTCTAGGTCGCCATATGGTGACCCGTACCTTGCGTGTGTGGGTCACCATGTGGCGACCCATGCTCGGCGTGTGCAGGTCGCCATATGGTGACCAGTGCTTTGCGAGTATAGGTCGCCATATGGCGACCCGTTCTTCCCGAGTGCTGGTCGCCATATGGCGACCTGTGCCTTGAGAGTGTGGGTCGCCATATGGCGGCCCGTACTTCCTGGTGCAGGTGATCATATGGCAACCTGTGTTCTGTTAGAGTGGGTCGCCATATGGCGACCCGTATGTTGTGTACGGAGATGGTCATGTGGCAACCCGTACAGTATGTGTGGGACTTCTCCCTATGATGACTTGCTCCTTGCGGCTTGATCTTTCTTTGAAACCTTTTGTGAGAAAAAACCTCAAAACCTTCCAAGGGCATAACTACTAGTTCGGCTAAAAGGGTTTCATGCTGGATCACAATAGGAACACTCAACAACAACCTCTCAACTTTCAAGGTTTGGCCTCCAGGGGTTAACACCGAGATATCAATATCATAATTCACAAGGGTTCCAACAAACCTAGAGGCTACTATTGGGTTCACAATACTATTGGTGTCTCTAGAATCAAATAAAACAAAAGCAGGGGATCCACCAACCATCAATGATCCTAAAATAAGATGAATACACTAGAATTCATCCAGAACGCTATCACCATAATCTACTAACTACTCAAAAATAAATTAAACACGCAAAAGAGAAAGTTAGCACCCAAACAAACCTGTCACAGAACCCCTCGACGGTCCTGCAGCACTGGATGGAGTTCCCTCCATTTCCAAAGCATATACTCTTCCTCCAAGGGCAGGACGCTGTGGGAACCGAAATTCTCACTGTTGATTTATGTTGACAGTGCGAATATCTGCTAAACCACACACCAATCAATCATAATACGAAGTAAATATCGAAAACAATGTAAGAATCGAAAAGAGAGCAAATAGATGTCTTATTCCGAATTTGCGTATGAGAGTTAACAATAGCATAGGAGCCTAGGATATGAGAGTTGTCGCAGAGATCCATAGTTCTAATAATCTAAGACTGCAAAACCCTAGTTGAGTCGCAGATCGAATAACAAAAACAGAAAGTTACCTTAATGCTCTAAGTGCTAAGCTATGTTTGCTCTGAGTAGAAATTCATGTGTCCCCTGCATCATCACCATTGAAGTCCTTATATACTCCTCTAGAGGCGGTTTTCTCTTTTCCCTTCTGCCCTTGGTCGAATTTATCGCTTCGCGGAAATATTCCTTTTTTTCCTCGATCTGCATGATTATCTTTGGAAACTTAACATTTATCCTTAGATCTTGACATTTATCCCTTCAAACTTAACATTTATTCTTTCCTGCAAATAAAAAATAAACCATCACAAATTTTGGGCTTGATTTTGGATAAAATCGTTAGTGGGCCTATAACTGAGCTTTAGACCTCGTCGGTCCATTTTCTGACTTAGGCATTTTTACGATTTTATCCAAATAACATTGCTAAGACCCGATACTTTCTCGAGAAAACGAGTTCTCTCGGTTAACTGTTATCGTCTCATACGATTGACCCGATCCTTTCTCGAGAAAATGAGTTCTTTTGGTAAAGTTCCAATGTCAATCCCGATCGAGATGAAACAAAGATAAGTTCGATCAAGTATCGAAAGTGGGAGTTTAACAAGGACAAGGTGAAACTGGATTGATTTGATCCGACTTACCGAACGAGCGAGTCGGATTGCTCGTGCTATCTATCTCGCCCGTTCGATGAGTTGGCCTTGTCCAACTAGCCATACGAGCGAATTGGTTGTGTCGTGTCTACCAACTCACCCGTACGGCGAGTTGGTCGTGTTATGCCATCCAACTCGTCCGTATGGTGAGTTAGGCAGTCCAACTTGCCTACGGGCGAGTTGGCAATCCATGCTGAACAATTCTCCCGTATGGCGAGTTGGTCGATCCGTGCCGTTGAACTCGCCCGTATGGCCAGTTGGTCGATCCGTGCCGTCCAGCTCGCCCGTATGGCGATTTGGTCGATCTGTGCCGTTCAACTCGCCCGTATGGTGAGTTGGTCATTCTGTATTATCTAATTTGCCCATGTCGAGTTGGTCAGTCTGTAAGACCCGATCCTGGCCTTTCGACCCAACTGTACCAAGTGCCTTACTTTGATCATTTCATTGCTTGTTTGATTCATTTTTAAAATCATTTCATTTACTAAGTCATACTAGCATATGAGGTTCATAAATAAATAGACAGATAGCACAGCGAAATAATAAATAAGTTCATATGTATCACTCCAACTAATGTGGTCCGATACATAGTTTCTTAACAGTTTCATACACAATAACTAATTCATCTCTAACTTCATCTAGCCACACGCCACACAGCCTTTCACTGATTGAGTCTTCACGGCTCCTTGGCTTGACCAGAACCAATCTCAGATCCTGAAACCATAACCCGTAAGCATTAATCTTAACCGAAGACAGAACGGATAGATCCTATAATGCTTGGCTAGGTTCCTAGATTAATGATCAACCTCGATCAACATAATCATAAAAATATATATATCCGACCCATCCACCATATCCCAAGTCACTCAACCAACCACCCCACATGACTTGGAATAGGCAGACAGTGCAGATCAAACAAACGGAAACACGAACAGAACCGTATCGACCACGAACCAGTCCGTCCAACCGGACTATGGTCTAGGTACGATCGGATACCCTTGAAGTCCGGCTCATAAGCCCAACGGACTTCCTTACCTGATCCGGCACTAGGCCTGGATCCAAACAACCGTGTAAGGCCAATACCCAATCCGGATGGTATAACAACCGATCGGACCATGCGACCCATTACCCCGGCCAAACGACCGTGTACGTGTCCTTGCCCATGAACCGCGGACTGAACCGTATGGACCGGACAGAACCTGCGTCCATTGGTACCGTTTGGAACTCACACCCTTTGGTAATAAGCACCCTTTGATACTCGCACCCTTTGGTACTCGCACCCCTTGGTCAATGACACCCATTGGTCTATGGTACCTCTTGATACTCGCAACCGTTGGTAACACGTACCTCTTGGTTACTCGTACCCTTTGGACTCTCATTACCTTTGGCACTCATGACCCTTGGCAACTCGTACCCTTTGGCAACTCGTACCATTTGGCAACTCGTACCCTTTGGGATATTCCAAACGTTCAGACCATCGGCCATACTTTGGCACGATCCGGACTGACCCGCATAACCGACCCATTGGTCTAGGTTGCGGTTGGGATGTGGATCGATTATGATCAGGGCCGGAACCCATGATCCAACCATCACACCCCTTCGTGTATGAACAGAAAGAGAAGATGAAGAAAGGATGAAATCAAGACTAAGAGGAATCGGATGCAACAATGGGACCAATCGGAACATCGGTTTGACCACAAGGGTTAACCGCATGCACCTTGATACCCACGGCCCATTGCCTACCTTGGAAACCACATTAGGGTCTTCCACGTTCTTCCCCTTATCAGACTTCCCCATCCCTGATCGGAAATCCTTTCCCAAACGATTGCACTCGCCGGAAAGATCACCACAACAATCGGCCCACTTTTTGGCCGAGAACTCTCTCTCTTCTTCTCTCTCTCTCTCTCTCTCACGTTTTCTCTGTGTGTTTCTCTCTGAAACTGAATGATAAAAACGTGCAGGGAGGACCCCTATTTATAGAGGGCGAGGGGGTAAGTTTTGCCCCTCGAACGGACACAACTTTTGGGTGAAAGGGCACCATTTGGTCGATGGGGTGCAACCCTTGACCAACCGCAACCCTTCGCCCATATCAGGCCTTTAATGGGTCGATACCCAGCCCAACCACGACCCAGACCCACCAGACTTAGCCCATGGCCTAGCCCAAGGGTCCACCAGGCCCCCAACCGCATGGCCGGACCACCTTGGCCCGCCACCGGCCCGGACCCGGACCAACCGCCCAGAACCCAAACACTCCGTCCAGCTGAGATGAGCTGATCACCAGCTGGTCCAGCTGACTGAGCTGGTAGCTCAGCTGAATGAGCTGACCTAGGTAGTGTTGAGCTGAGCTGAGTTTGGTCGAGCTGTGTTTAGCTGGTCGAGCTGACCGTACACTCGGTCCAGCTGCCCAAACACTTGTTCTGGCCCTTCTAACTCGTTTCTCTCCCTCTCTTATGGTTAAGTCCTTATGACTTAACTATATGCTGACCATGGAACGTACTTAACTTGATCTCAATGATCCTCAGTTCATTTCCTCGAACCATGGTCAGTCACACAATCCTTATTCAGGATTGGGGGTGCTACAAGTCTCCCCCACCAGAAATGGATTCGTCCTCGAATCCGGATCGATTGTTTCCTCAGAAACAAACTGTTCAAACCACTCAGGATACTCAGCTTTCATTCTTGCCTCTGTTTCCCAAGTGATTATTTCTTTCCCACTACAGTCCCACATGACCTTAATCATTTGGACTGTTTTCTTCCTCATTGCTTTTTCCATCCGATCTATTATTCGAACCGGCCTTGTTTCTAAGGTTAGGTTCTTTCCTAAATCGTCAGGAATAGCTGGAAGTATAACGTCTTGGTCCGACAGACATTTCTTGAGTTGGGAGACATGGAATACATTATGAAACGCATCCATCTTGGCTGGCAAGTCTAACTTGTATGCCACCGCTCCAACCCTTTCTATGATCTTGAACGGCCCCAAGTACCTTGGATCCAATTTCCTTCTTCCGGAAATTCTGACCCTACCCTTGAAGGTAATCATTTTGAGGTACACCAAGTCACCAACCTCAAACTCGAGATCTTTCCTACGTCGATCTGCATAGTTCTTTTGGCGGTCTTGTGCCTCCCTCATTTTATCCCTCACAAACTTGATCTTACCGGTTGTCTCTTCGACAATCTCCGGTCCGATCATACTACGCTCCCCCACTTGGGTCCAGCATAGGGGTGTCCTACATGGACGCCCATACAGAGCTTCATATGGCGACATGCCAATACTCCTATGGAAGCTGTTGTTATAAGCAAATTCTACCAAGGGTAGATGTCTTTCCCAGGAATCAGCCCAGTCCAGGACACATGCTCTCAACATGTCTTCCAATGTTCGAATCGTACGTTCCGATTGTCCGTCCGTCTGTGGGTGATAGGCGGTACTCATGTTTACTCTTGTTCCTAGGGCTTTCTGAAAAGCTCTCCAGAAATGAGATGTAAAACGTGGATCCCTATCTGACACTATGCTTGCCGGAACACCATGTAATCGGACGATCTCATCAATGTATATACGTACAATTTGATCGACCCCATCCGATTTCTTGATGGCCAGAAAGTGTGCGGATTTGGTTAGGCGATCGACCACAACCCAAACCGCATCTTTCTTATTCCTGGTTGTGGGAAACCCAGTCACAAAATCCATTGCGATGTGATCCCACTTCCATTCAGGAATAGGCAAGCTTTGTAATAACCCACTAGGAACCTGATGTTCTGCTTTAATGAGTTGGCAAGTGGGACACTTGGCCACCCATTCAGCAACATCAGCCTTCATACGGATCCAATGATAGTACCTTTTGAGATTCTGATACATCTTGGTCGCACCAGGATGGATCGAGAATTTAGACTTATGAGCTTCTCTCATAATCTCCTCTTTTAGGCTCCTATCATTTGGAACGCTGATTCGACCATGAACTAGGATGGTACCATCCTTAGCGGTTTGGTACTCCGTCCTATCGTTCTGAGAAACCTTGATTAGGTTCTCATCCTGACCTTGGGCTAACCGAATTCGGGTAAGCAGGTCGGCCTGATTGACCGCCTCCAACCCTAGAGGTTCAGCCACTTTGGTCAAGGAACTCAACTGCGGAGCACGGACCGTCCCTTCCGGGTCGTCCATCTCCTGATCGGCCGACCCATCGACTCGCCTCCGGCTTAATGCATCGGCCACCAAGTTGGCCTTGCCCGGATGGTAAGCAATGTCTAGATCGTAGTCAGCCACGAATTCCATCCACCTCCTTTGCCTTAAGTTTAACTCAGGCTGGGTGAAGATATACTTCAGACTCTTATGGTCCGTAAGTATCTGAAACTTGGCCCCATATAAATATGAGCGCCAAATCTTTAAGGCGAATACTACCGCAGCCATTTCTAGATCATGGGTGGGGTAGTTTCCCTCATGTTTCTTCAACTGCCTTGACGCATAGGCGATGACTTTTCCATGCTGAGTCAATACGCAACCTAGTCCAGTTATGGACGCGTCCGTATAGACCACATATGGTTGGTCGATCTCTGGGAGAACCAGAATGGGTGCGCTAGTCAACATGTCTTTGAGTGCAGAGAAGCATCTCTCACACTCCTCCGACCAAGTGAACTTAACGTCCTTCCCGGTTAACCGCGTCATAGGCTGAGCCAAGCTTGCGAAACCTTTCACAAACTTTCGATAGTAACCTGCTAGACCAAGGAAGCTTCTAACTTCCGTGGCACTGCGTGGTCGGGGCCAATCCTTGATTGCCCTGATCTTCTCTGGATCCACTAAGACGCCCTGATCGGACACGATATGACCGAGGAACCCAATGCTCTTCTGCTAAAAACTGCACTTGCTGAGTTTAGCATAAAGCTTGTGTTCCCGTAATAGTTCCAACACGGCCCTCAGATGTTTCCGATGAGATTCCTCATCCTTGGAGTAGACCAATATATCATCTATGAAGATGATTACTGACTCATCCAAGAAATCCCAGAACACGCTGTTCATCATTTTCATGAATGCAGCAGGCGCATTGGTTAGACCAAAAGGCATAACTACAAACTCGTAGTGGCCGTATCTGGTCCTGAATGCTGTTTTTCTTAATATCGTTTGGTTCTATGGGAATCTGATGATACCCTGAAGCCAAATCGATCTTAGAAAACCACTTGGCTCCTCTAAGTTGATCCAACAACTCGTCTATCCTGGGTAACGGGTACTTGTTTTTCACAGTCACCCTGTTCAACCCTCGATAGTCGATACACAGACGCATGCTACCATCCTTCTTTTTCACAAAGAGGACTGGTGCACCCCAAGGGGAACTTCTCGGACGTATGAACCCCTTCTCAAGCAATTCTTCCAATTGCTTCTTTAGCTCGGCCATCTCGGCCGGAGCCATCCGATACGGACTCTTGGACAGCGGTGCTGTCCCTGGTTCTAGTTCGATCGTGAATGGATCCGACCTATCAGGGGGACACCCTGTAGCGAACGGAACACATCCGTGAACTCAGACACCAACGAGTCCTCAGAAAGATCCTTTAGATCAACAGACTTGCCGTGCTCCATAGTGGTGATTGTGGCTAGAAAGCCCTCACAACCCTGACGCAGCATCCGTTCCGCACGGACTGCTGAAACCACAACTTCTCCTAGAGCCGGACTCAGACTTTGGTACTCAATCGGGTGAGGTCCAGTCTCCAATCGCACACGACCCTTGTGGCAATCGAGAGTGGCCCGATACTTTCCCAACCAATCCATGCCTAAGATCACCTCGTGATTCTTAAGGCGAACAACGATCAGAACCACATGTAGATTCTTACCTTGGATCGTCACTGGGACATTTGTCATAAGGCCTAGTGATTTCATGACTTGCCCACCGGAAGCCTTCACTAGCCTCAAATTATCCCCAGATTCTAAATAGAACAGACCCTTTCCGACCAGTTCTGGGCTCACAAAACTATGTGTAGCCCCTGTGTCGAAAAGTACGTGTGTTTCCACACCACCGATCATGAGGGTCCCTAACAGAGACCCACATCAGAATAACCTAACCATTCTAGGTTCCAGACCAAGCATTACTACTTGTATTTACAGAGATTCGTTTAGAAAGTTACCAGTGATCGATTCAAACGATCCAGAAGTACCAGCGTCCCGAGACAGCTCGTACACCCTTGGTGTTGTGGTCGGCCTACTCTGGGTCGACTTGCTCATGTCTCCTCGACCCTTTCCTTGTCCTCCCTGCATCTTGGGACAATCCTTCTGATAGTGTCCACATTTGCCGCACAGGAAACAAGTCGTTGCGCCGTTGCCACCAGACTGGCCCTGGGTCCGGCTTGATCGAGTGCAGTCCCGGATCGTATGATCCATGCTGCCACATCGAACACAAGCCCCCATGGCCTTCCAGCATTCGCCTGGATGGCGTCTGCCACACTTAGGGCACTCAGGCCTATCCCCAGGGGTGTTACTCCCTTTGACCTGATCCCATTTCCTCTTATGGTCTCGAGTCTTACCGACCGGGGCAGACTGAGGCCGAACCTTAAGCTTAGCTTCTTCAGCCAAGTTAGATTCCAACAGAGCCATACGTTCCACTAGCTCAGCTACGGTGTTGAAGGTTCGGATCGAGCAGTGAGTTCTTAGTTCGGGTCTTAGACCTCTTATGAACCGACGAACTTGGACTGCCTCGTCCTCGAGTTCCCTTCCCACAAACCGTCTGAGCCGGTTGAACTCTTCCTCGTACTCCCGTACGGTTCTGCGGCCTTGGGTTAAGTCTAGGAATTTGGATTCCAGACGGTCCCAAGCCTCCGCAGGGAAGTATTTGCGGTTGAATTCTACTTCGAATTCCGCAAAACTTTGGAGACTTCCATTGGTGCGCTTATCTAAAGCCAACCACCAATTATGCGCATCCCCTTCCAGGAAGTGGATCGCAATGTCTCTCTTGTAATCCTCTGGGCAACGAGTAGAATTGAAGTTTCGGACCAGCCTACTCTTCCACTCGTCTGCCACTATGGGAACGGTGCTACCTGAGAAGTGTCGGGTTCCCAAACGGGAAATGTGTTCCAACAAACTCAGATAGTCCACCTTTCTTACAGCCCTTACGGGTGGGTCGATCTCGACCACCTCGGCTGTTTCCTTGGTCACACCATTAACTATGGGTGCTTTAGTGGGGGCAGCTTGACCAACAGATGAATTCACCAGAGCGGTGACCATCTGAGTCACAGCATCCAACTGACCGCCCATACGTTTCATGGCTTCCCACATGTCCTTCATGGACGGTTCAACGATCTCGTTCATAGCACCATTGATCGTTCCTGTACGTGGGTCGACAGGATAGTCCGCGTTCGAGGATTCTGCTTCCTCGTCACGGTCCTGTCCCCTTATCGTACCATTGGTTCGCCCATTAGTAAGGTTGGCCGGATCGTCCATTTATCCCTCACCGATATTACCTAAAACCGGATCGGTTGGTAACTCGGTTGGGTTAACCTCATCAACCCATGGTTGGCTAGATTTTCCGTCCACCACCTTACTCTTCCGGGCTCGTCCAGCTTTGCCCTTTCCAACCTTGGAATTTTAACAAGGTTAGTACTAAACAATCATATCAGAAACAAAAATGCAATAGCCCCTAGACTAAGCAATCAAAACAACCTCACCGTGAGACCTGATCAGCTGGCTGCGTGTGTGGACTACCATAACCCATCTATCCTAGAATCAAGCATGCTCTGATACCAACTTGTAAGACCCGATCCTAGCCTTTCGACACAACTGGACCAAGTGCCTTACTTTGATCATTTCATTGCTTGTTTGATTCATTTTTAAAATCATTTCATTTACTAAGTCATACTAGCATATGAGGTTCATAAATAAATAGACAGATAGCACAGCGGAATAATAAATAAGTTCGTATGTATCACTCCAACTCATGTGGTCCGATACATAGTTTCTTAACAGTTTCATACACAATAACTAATTCATCTCTAACTTCATCTAGCCACACGCCACACAGCCTTTCACTGATTGAGTCTTCACGGCTCCTTGGCTTGACCAGAACCAATCTCAGATCCTGAAACCATAACCCGTAAGCATTAATCTTAACCGAAGACAGAACGGATAGATCCTATAATGCTTGGCTAGGTTCCTAGATTGATGATCAACCTCAATCAACATAATCATAAAAATATATATATCCGACCCATCCACCATATCCCAAGTCACTCAACCAACCACCCCACATGACTTGGAATAGGCAGACAGTGCAGATCAAACAAACGGAAACACGAACAGAACCGTATCGACCACGAACCAGTCCGTCCAACCGGACTATGGTCTAGGTACGATCGGATACCCTTGAAGTCCGGCTCATAAGCCCAACGGACTTCCTTACCTGATCCGGCACTAGGCCTGGATCCAAACAACCGTGTAAGGCCAATACCCAATCCGAATGGTATAACAACCGATCGGACCATGCGACCCATTTCCCCGGCCAAACAACCGTGTACGTGTCCTTGCCCATGAACCGCGGACTGAACCGTATGGACCGGACAGAACCTGCGTCCATTGGTACCGTTTGGAACTCACACCCTTTGGTAATAAGCACCCTTTGATACTCGCACCATTTGGTACTCACACCCCTTGGTCAATGACACCCATTGGTCTATGGTACCTCTTGGTACTCGCAACCGTTGGTAACTCGTACCTCTTGGTTACTCGTAACCTTTGGACTCTCATTACCTTTGGCACTCATGACCCTTGGCAACTCGTACCCTTTGGCAACTCGTACCTTTTGGCAACTCGTACCCTTTGGGATATTCCAAACGTTCAGACCATCGGCCATACTTTGGCACGATCCGGACTGACCCGCATAACCGACCCATTGGTCTTGGTTGCGGTTGGGATGTGGATCGATTATGATCAGGGCCGGAACCCATGATCCAACCATCACACCCCTTCGTGTATGAACAGAAAGAGAAGATGAAGAAAGGATGAAATCAAGACTAAGAGGAATCGGATGCAACAATGGGACCAATCGGAACATCGGTTTGACCACAAGGGTTAACCGCATGCACCTTGATACCCACGGCCCATTGCCTACCTTGGAAACCACATTAGGGTCTTCCACGTTCTTCCCCTTATCAGACTTCCCCATCCCTGATCGGAAATCCTTTCCCAAACGATTGCACTCGCCGGAAAGATCACCACAACAATCGGCCCACTTTTTGGCCGAGAACTCTCTCCCTTCTTCTCTCTCTCTCTCTCACGTTTTCTCTGTGTGTTTCTCTCTGAAACTGAATGATAAAAACGTGCAGGGAGGACCCCTATTTATAGAGGGCGAGGGGGTAAGTTTTTCCCCTCGAACGGACACAACTTTTGGGTGAAAGGGCACCATTTGGTCGATGGGGTGCAACCCATGACCAACCGCAACCCTTCGCCCATATCAGGCCTTTAATGGGTCGATACCCAGCCCAACCACGACCCAGACCCACCAGACTTAGCCCATGGCCTAGCCCAAGGGTCCACCAGGCCCCCAACCGCATGGCCGGACCACCTTGGCCCGCCACCGGCCCGGACCCGGACCAACCGCTCAGAACCCAAACACTCCGTCCAGCTGAGATGAGCTGATCACCAGCTGGTCCAGCTGACTGAGCTGGTAGCTCAGCTGAATGAGCTGACCTAGGTAGTGTTGAGCTGAGCTGAGTTTGGTCGAGCTGTGTTTAGCTGGTTGAGCTGACCGTACACTCGGTCCAGCTGCCAAAACACTTGTTCTGGCCCTTCTAACTCGTTTCTCTCCCTCTCTTATGGTTAAGTCCTTATGACTTAACTATATGCTGACCATGGAACGTACTTAACTTGATCTCAATGATCATCAGTTCATTTCCTCGAACCATGGTCAGTCACACAATCCTTATTCAGGATTGGGGGTGCTACACGTGCCGTTTAACTCGCCCGTATGGCCAGTTGGTCCGTCTGTGTTGTCCATCTCGCCGTACGTGCGAGTTGGTCGATCTGTGTTCCTTTTCTTCGAGTTTTGCCCCGGAGACTTTCGTTAAGTCGATTTCAAAACTGCATTCGTATAGAAAGAGGATTTTTAGATGCTGATTTTTGAGAATACCGTTTTTGACCCCAACAAACGCATTCTCCCCGTAGGTTTCCAACGTTTATTCCGTCGTAACCGATTTTGATCCCAACATATAGCCCCCCAGCTTGTCATAACTTTGAAGTTCTTGCGAGCATTTTTTAAGCAAATTGGATGAATTAGGCGGAATCCGACGTCTGAAGCCTGGAGGTGAAAAACTGAATACTTTGTTTTATAAGTATGTGGAGTGATTTTACAAACTCTTCATTTGTATATTTCCACAAACTCTATTAAAAATCAAAAGATTTTCTCCTTTCTTTCATTCCTTTGGTAAAAAAGAAGCTATGTTTTTGTGGAGAGAGGTTTCCTCAAATGCTCGTGATGACCGTCCCGTCCCTGATGGTTCCAGCTCGCAACACAATGATATTGTGCCGAAGGCAGAAATCTCGGCCTACTCAGTCGATCCTGAAGAATCTGAAGCGCGTACTAGGTGGCTAGGGGAGACGTGAAACACCCCCAGACCAGGTACGTGGGCCTTGCCTCCGTTTTGCGCCAACCCGTTAGAGGGTTGGGCTGGATGCCATCCGGAGCCATTGCCGAGTTCCTGAATCGGTCGAGTTTTGTGTTCCGGAGGCAGGAGAGGTTGCTGAGTTTCCACCCGATGGTTACTTTATGTGTCACAAGGTGTTCCTGATGCAATGCCATTTGTGGTTTCCTATTCTCGAGATCATAACGCGACTTCTCGATTGTTCTAAGATATCGACTGGTCAAATAAACACGTGTGGCTTGCAGCATATTGTCGGGATTCTCGTGCTGAGTCACGAGTTGGGTATAACCCTCGATGCCAAACACCTTGACGCTTTGATTAAACCAGTTGGGAAATCGTCAATAATTCAGTTGAGGCCCCGGTTGGGGATGACGATCATAAGCAAATTCGTGTCGAACTACAATGAATGGCGGAAAAAAAAAATCTTTTTTGTCCGTGTGATGATGCGTCTGTACAGGAGAACGGCCTCTCCGTCTTTAGGACTAAATGGGGTTTGAAAGGTATCCTTGATCAAGTGTAGCCCCTTTTATCTTTTCTTTACCCCCCCCCCCCCCCACCCTTTTTTTTGTTTCGGTGGAGTTCGATTTCTAATACATTTCATTTATATTTTATTTTCATATTCCAATATTTTCCCTCCGAGTCTGGAAGGTCTGGCCACCATCCGAGACTTGCTTCACGATCGCCCATATTTTTGGGCAACGTTTAACCCAAAGAGGGTCCGTCATGCTGTTGCTCTCCACTGTTTTCGGTACCAGCCAGATCTGTTGGTTGCCGAATGATCAGAGGCGTCCATGGATGGATTTGTTCCGTGTGCGGTTTGCACGGGAGAAGAAAGACCAAAGACTCAAAAGGACAAACACTTCGTTGTTAGGATGAAGCAGCTAATGAGCGATGCTACTTCGAAAATATACTAAGAGACTACCTAAATAGTCAGGTAGGTGGGGATAGTGGTGGTTGAGGCGATTTCGACAAGCAGCTTGGTTTTGACTATCCTCCGGGCGCAGGTGGATCCAGCGAGACCCTGGAGTTTACCCAGACGTCGAGGATGGTTAACGGGGTAAGTTCTTGGCATTTTCTTTTGAAGATAAGCTTTTCTGACTTCGAGATACTTGGCAGGGCCTCCGTATGATGAACCGAGCACTTAATGCGAGCTGGCATGAAGCACGTATGGCTCAGTTTAAGGCTGAGGCAACCAACAATGAGATTGCTCATTTGACAGATGAGTTGGAAAGTTCTCGTCGCCGCAAGAGGGATTTGTTTGCGACTGAGGTTCGTCGCGCTTATAAGCGACAGAAGAGGGAAATGGCCAAAGTCATGAGGACTCATTGTGAAAAGTTCTCATATCAATTTGAGGAACTTACGAAGGGTTATAAGGACTTCGGAGACTATCGCGAATGTCCCGGTGCTGTGGGCGGACTATTCCTCACGCAGGCTCCTGGTTCTTCATTTGGTGCCGAATATGCGAGGCAGACCTGGCGTATGAACGAGAGGGATAGGGACTTCGCGATTCCTCAGACCGAAAAGAGGATTTAGGAACAATGGGACCCGATTCATGTTTCTCCCGACACAGTGGAGGCCGAGGTGGGGAATGTCGATGAGACATGCGAGGTAGATTATCCGACGGCTCCTCTGGATGTCAACGACTATTCGCTTGGCAGATCGATGACCAGGTGTTTCGTTCTTGATGAGTAATCTCAAGGTTGCGACTGATTCGGGAATGCCCTTTTCTATATTATTGCACGTTTCTGTCTTGTTTGTTTTTTGGCCAAATGTGGCTGTATGTAGCGCGACTGGCCGAGTGTGGCCTTGAATCCATGTCTTTTACAAAATTTTATTCGAACAATGCTTGTTTATGACGAATGGGTGTTTTTAGACATTTGGGATTTGTTTAGTATAGAAAGAAAACTCGAGTTGTCATCTCGACTTCCTCCCTTTTTCGTGGATCGCCCTATTTGTTGTTCATACGAGATGTTCGAAGAGTTCTCGAAGTTTCGGGAACATTTAGATACGGACGAAGAGACATTCTTTTAGGATCTCGTATCTTTTTGATATTATGTCTTGAGACGTTAAAGACCAGTGTGCTGAGTTTAGTGCAAGACCTAGGTTTACTTTCGGTTTAAGGCTTTCCGATGACTTATCGGATTCTGTTTTGCCTGCTTCAATTTTAACCTGACTCCGTTCCGATTTAAAGTCCTCGATAGGTTCTCGGCTTATACGACTTGTCTGGTCGGAGTTGAGCATCTCTTCAGGGATAATTTTTAAGTCTCCCGAAAGTGCTGACCAAAATTTCGTATTTCTTTTATAGCGTGCTGTTTATCCTAGTAGGATGTGAGAGGGTCTGTCCTTAGGATGGACCTGGGTGCGTTTGTTTAAGACAGCTAGGGTGCTCGGCGGGGCCAATTGCCGTGTGTTTTGTAGTTTGCTAATGGATTGGGGGTGTATTCTCAAAAATTAAGACGACGTCTCACCTATTTTTTCGAAAACTCACTTTGCGTATGTAACGTTTTGATAATATGGAACCAGGAACTCGTGCTTTGATTGGGAATCGATGATTGGGAATCGATAATCCGTTTTGAGGTAGAACAATTTTTCGCAAGTTTCCTTTTCTGGGATGGTGCGATAATCGTTTTGCTCATGTAAGGATGTACGACATAGTGTTTCTTTGTGGGATGATAGATAATTTATGAATTTATAAAGAAGTCTTTATTGTCGAGAAAGTTTTGAAAATCCTGGGAACAGTTCAAAATTATTTATTTCTGAATGTGAGAATATACGAGTGTTCGTATATGTACCAACTCCCCCCTTTTTTCAGAGGGGGATAGCTGAACTCGTCTTTTGACGAGCTGCCTATGTACCTTTTTCGAGGATCAAGCCATCTCGTAGTTCTGTTTGTTTGGGCGAGTCTGTTTACTCGGCCGTTGTGTTTTTGTTGACTGCATCAGTTGCTGAGTCGACGTCTTCTGTTGGATTTGTCTTCTTTGATAGGATGGGCGTGTCGGGCACTGGAACTGGTTGTTCGCTGGTAGTTTCTAGAATCGACGGTTCAGGGTCGTCCTTGCACGAAGTACTTTTAGCTGATGCCTGGGGTATCCTCGGGAGCTTGGGATTTGTCATTGAGGTGTTCGTGATTTGTGTTTGCTTGTGTTCGGCCAGGAAGCAGCGTCTCGACTGCTTCTGGCAGCCCCAAATTACGGAAATCCCATTGTGAGTTGGGAACTTAATGCCTAAGTGGTAAATTGATGGGACTGCCTTCATGGCGTTTAGTCAAGGCGTGCCCATGATGACGTTGTAGATGTCTGGGTGGTCTATGACTGCGGAATCGACGATCTTGGTGACTTCTTTTGCTGCCAGAATTTTATAGTTCCGAGGGTCATTGATGTTATGCCAGAGAAACCGGTTAGTGGCTTAGGTGATGGTATAACTTCGCCTAACTCGATGTTCATCCGTTTAAGAGTGTCTCGAAAGATGACGTTGACTGTGGTTCTGGTGTCTATGACAACCCTTGCGACCTCGAGATCTCTTATCACGAGATCAATTACGAGTGGGTCGCAGTGTGGCTGATCGATTCCTCCGGCTTCTTATTCGTCAAAAGTGATTAGTTCTTTCGGAGTGTCATTGATCGTGGGTCAGATTCTCGAATTCGCGCTTGTCTCGGCTTTGCGCTGATAAGATTTGGTGGCCGAGATAGTGTCGCTGCAGAATTGTGATCCGCCAATGCTCATGTTTACCCTGCGACCGTTAATGTCACTGCCCTTATCATCCTGCATTCTTCCTTGCTTTTCTCCCTATTGGTCCCCTTAGGAAGGTTTCTCCGTTTGAGGAATCCTGTCGCGGATGAGATCCTTCATTATGGAGACTCTTGGGAGTTCTCCGAGAGCAGTTTCGCGGCCAATCTTACGCCGAGAACTTTGCAGGTATGGTCGAGTGTCCGTGCATTTGGTGAAAATCGCAGAAGGAATTTTCGTCGTAACTCGTATTTTGGATCCACGTATTACCCATCTTCCGTCCTTGCTCTGATCCAGAGTTAATAGTGTAGCTATGCGCTCCCTTCATTTCTTCATCTCCGCGTTGGGTGTTTTGGTCGTTGCGAGGGTTTTTCTTTTTTAATTTATGATCCGACTCCGGATCCTTTGACGCATTTTTTGTTGGTTTCCATTTTTGGGACGAGACCCTCATCTCTTCTTTGATGATATTGTAATCTGTGGCTTTGTGAAGCGCGTCTTAGATCGTACGCGGCTTTTCAAAAGTTATCCACTTCCTGAACTTTGACTTGAACCAGAGCTTTTTTTGAAGTGCGTCTATCGCGACTTTGTCGCTTATCCCGCTGACTCTAGCCATGACGATTTTTGAACCATATTAAGAAGTCGCAGAGAGTTTCGTCCTCTCCCTGGGACAAGCTCCAAAGGTCCACGTCGGAGGTTCTCGATCTATGAACATCGAGTATTGTTTGAGGAATTCTGAGTTGAGCTGGCGGAAGCTTCCATTGGAGTTTCGCCTGAGGTGAGAGAACCATTCTAGCGCTGCTCCGCGAAGGTTCTCTACGAAGAGGTGGCACTCACCAGCGTCTGTCTCATTTTCTCTGAATTTGGCTCTGCCCATCGCGACCTGAAAAGCCTGGAGGTGTGCCTAAGGATCAGTAGTTCCATCGTATGGCAACACTTTGACTTTCCCAGGATCCGGAACCATAGTTTTGGTGATAGAGTAGTAAAGGGCGTTTTACGAGCTTCTTCGAGCAGTAGATCGATCTCCGGTGCGGTGCTAGTAGGGTGGTGGATTTGGGACTTCACCGCCCTGACTTCAGCCACCGTTTGCATGAAAACATCACGGAGATCGCGGATTTCAGAACTCTTGCTAGCAGATTTCCAACTTCGTTGGTGTTTTCTCCGAGTTTGCTCCTGGCCAGATCTTCCTGTTCTTTTCAGAAGATAGCTTCTTCTTTTTCGTTCACAGGGTTCTCGAATTGGGATTCGTCTCCAGCTGCTCGACTTCTTGTCCGGCGTGGATGTATGTATGTTTCTTCGTCCGTAGGTTTGGACTGACTGCTAGATTCAACATCGACACGTTCAACTTCTCCTCCTTCTTTATCTTCCTCGATAGGAGGAAGGTCTCCCAGTTTTTTCCGTGTAGGCGCAACGGTGACTTCGTCAGGGTTTTGTCCAGACGGTTTGTGTAGCACCCCCGATCCTAAAAGGATCGGATGGTTGGATCTTAGATGAGTGAAAGAGTAATTTGGTCGAGACACCTCAGGGCAAGCGTCCCAAGGTGTGGATAAATGATTGAAGTGATCTAGGAGCCTCACATAAGGCCTAGAAATTTCAATAAAACTATGACTGTCTTGATTCATATCATAAAGAGATGATTATGAACTAGATATGATGAAAGAATGATCGGAAATGATCACGAGCGATTAGATCAGGTCAGGAACGGACCAAGGGACTTAGACACATGTATTTAGATAAGGGAAATGATCTGGAAGAGCTGTAGAATCTTAGTTACCAGCTGAAAAACAGCTGGATAGTCACTGGCCAGGTGAACACCAGCAGAATAATAGCTGGATACTCGCTAACCAGTTCACACCAGCAGAACACTAGCTGACCAAGTTGGTTGGCTACTGACCTTTCTGGGTGATCTGACACTCTAGGTGGGTGGTTGGGAATGTCCATGGACGTCTGGTAAGTGCCAGGCCCAAGGGGTGCGATCTGGACCATTGATTAAATCAACGGCCAGGATTGAGGCTGAAGGGGTGCAATCCTTAGAAAGGAAACTGCCCTTTCTTCTATTTAATAGAGGGCAATTCCGGGGGTTTGCAGGCACACCAGGGCTTCCTCCTACACCCTGAAAAGCAAATAAACACAGAAATAAAAGGGTAATGGTCGGATTCAACAATCCAAAACCAAGACACACATGAAGGCAAAAAGGAGACTGTTTTGTGGACAATCAATCGGAGAGTTAAGCACGACCCATTGATGGGTTTTGATCATTTTTGGCAACACCATTGGCCTTCTCCAGAGCCTTATAACACACTCAAATGGTCAGGAGAGAAGAGAGAAGGCCGGATTTCACTCTCCATGGCCAAGGCAGCCTTAAGTGTGGATGTGTGTGGAGAGGAAGTTTCATGGAAGTTCAAGGGAAGAGAAGTGTGACCTAGGAATGAATATTATCATTAATTAAAGTACATTATAAGATTTTTTATAGTCATGTGTAAGAGGAGCATGGTTGTCCATGATAAAGGAAGAGGAAAGCACAAGATAATATCCATCAAGTATAAGGCAACCGGTTTATGATTACATCTCGAATTACAATCATGTTCCTTGTAGGAATGATCATGGACAAGCATGATTCTCCCTTGAATACAATATATATTTTGGTTTGATCTAAAGATCCAAGAGTTTATGAAAGGGGCCGGATCATGGTTGGTATAATCATCCATATGGATTGTTGGGCTGATGCAATGCATCGACAATACCATAAGTATTGAGTCTAGGTGTATTTATTCAAGGAAGGCCGTGTGTTATCTTACCATATTGAATATGGACGACCTGATCCATGGATGATGGATCAAAGGGTCGGATCTAACTTGGTTAAAGATATATTGGCTTGGAAGACAAGGCTGATCAGGCTTGCAGGAATGTTATTTCCATGGCCGGTCAAGTAGGAGGGAAGACTCATCGGATCCAAGCAATGTGGGATGGTTGGTTGATTGACTTAGGATCCGATGAGCATTGATAGTCCAGAATATGGACTTGGTACCATATCCTATGTGATAAAGGGAGATAGGACAGTGCATGAGTCAAGAAGAGGCTCGATGCATGTCTTTAGGAAATAAAGACTTCTTAATGGTTACTTGGTCAGTGGGGATGGTTGGTTGAATGACTAAGTACCAAAGAGAAGGGTTCCTGTATGTATAAGAAGGTGAAAATGAGTTCAAGGCAGCTGGCCGAAGTGTAAAAGAGCTGGAAAGAGTACATGGCAGCTGGGAACAGCTTGGTGTTAGCTCAGCTCTAGTGTGCCAGATCGATGTACTAGCTCATTCAGATAGGATCAGCTCAGTATCAGCTCGATGAGCTGAATGTACTACCTCAGTTAGCTGGATCAGCTGAACCGATGAGCTAACAAGCTCGGTGTATGTGGCAAAGGTATGACCTAGCAATTACTTGGATAGATTAGTATCTTGCTAGGATGCTGGTAGAAGGGTTTAGGGAAATGGAAACTCAGATTAATGTGAGTGGAACTGTCCAAGGATTGTTCTATAAGCTGATTGGTGGTAAGTGAAATGACCAAGGCATAGACAATTATACCGGACAAGTTCCAGATGAGTTATAGATGAATTGTTAATAAAGAATATTCCGCTGGGTATTGATATATATATGATCTAAGCTAGAAAATGAATAAGTTGGTCGTAAGCTAAGGTCTAAGATAGCCCTCGCCTTTAGGTGAAATAAAATAATAAGGGTAATATTAGAGAGGTTTGGCCAGGACGTGGCGAGAACAACAAAGGACATCGACCGCGGCTTAGGCAGCCGGGTTGGGGCCCTTCAAGTTGGTATCAGAGCATGCTTGATCCTTTTAAGGACAATGCTCAAAGAAGTTAAGTTCAAACCAACATTACTTCAAAAATACTAAGATGACTAAGAAACCTTAAGTTGTAGTGAGCCATGTGGAAGTTGAGGTGAGATAGGGTATCGTTCTTAGGAATGGTGAAGTTCCAAGACGAACCATCTTAGCCAAGATTCACTCTCTAAGGGCAAGAACCTTAAAACCAGAAGGTTGGTCAATCTAGTTAATTAGAAGTGATAGAAAGTTTTGAAGGACAGAATCAATGTAATACCTATATCTTTTGGATGAAATGACCAAGGGTGATACTTGGACCAGAGAGTGGCTGCGGTCGGGAAAGGACCAGCACTCTACTGGAGATAAGTGTTACGCCTTTGCGACAATTCAAAATAAGTGAGAAATTGGAGATGTTCAAGCTGGTATAAAGTATACATTACATGACTAGTACACGAGTGTGATCGGATAGATCAGCTAGGACTCAGTGTAAGTCAAGGTAATATTTCCTTAGTCCAGGTCGGATGGGACGGACAATTCCGAAGTGAATCCTACCTAAGGGAAAGGGAAGAGAAAACTCTTTATGTTCTCCATGTTCAATGGAAGATCATGATATTGGGTATCCTACTATGATGGGGATTGAGGTATATAATTAAACACTTTTGTGAATGGTATAGGACGTTCATGTAAGTGTTACAATTTAGAGAATGGTATGGGACGTTTTCCAAACGTGTGATCAAAACTGAAATCCTACTCATTTAGGTACCTAATGCAAAGGGAAGTAGTAAAGTGATTGGCAATGCTATGAAGGATGTTATGGGATGTACTTTATGGTTTGGTCAGGAACCATGGTATTGTCCATGGGAAGATAGCTTGTAAAACTGTCTTTAAAAATTGTTATTGGTCTAAGATAAGCTACACTTAGGGTAAGCGGCCTGGGGAAACAAGATAGATCCGCTAAGCCTCGACCAAGGTTGGTGTGAGTGGCTTGGGAATCTAAGTGATCCTACCAGGACTTGACCAAGAGTAGGCATTACCTTAGGCATCATGATGTGGTATCTAAGGCTTGTCGGGTACGACAAGTGACTGAGGGAAAGGATCATGCTTGGTTAGGCAATCAAGTCCAGGAAAGGGACCAGGGTTAACTAACATGCTGGAGTCATAGAGGGATCTAGTCGGGACTGATTAAGATCAAAGGAAAGATGACCTGGTTGTATGATACTAGGGTCGCAGAACGACCAAGTCCCGTAAGGGACCATGGTCTGGGAAGTTCACCGAGTCCGGTAATGGACCAGCGTCAGGATAAAGACGATCAAGTCCAGAGAGGGACAAGGATCGCAGTACAACCAAGTCGGAGATTGACATAGGGTTGGGATAAAAATGATCAAGTCCAGGAAGGGACGAGGATCACATGACGACAAAGTCGGAGGTAGGCATATGGTCGGGATAAGACGATTAAGTCCAAGATTGGACTAAGATCGCAATATTACGAAGCTGGACAAGCTTTGGTTCGGTAAGGGGAATGGTAAAGCTTGGAGAGAGATTGATCAAGGTACATGATGGTCCACGAAGGACTAAAGGTTGAGGGCAAACTGTTAGGTCTCACAGCATAGCGAGCAGCCTAAAGATTGAACAAGTCCACTAAGACTTGGCTAGTACACCGAGTGGCTTAACAATGGGAATCAATCCTCTAGAACTCGAGCGGTAGAACAAGCGGCTTAGGGACTGGGATATATCTAATTGTATGACTAAGATGTATGATCTAGTCATGATCAACTAGGATCATTAGATTCACGATTATGTTCTAAAGGGACAACTCGTAAGGATGGGACCAAGTCTAGAGGAGACTAAGGTCTGGAATATACGATCAATCCGGAAAGGATGATTGATCATATGGGAAGAAGTCTAAGAGAGAGACAAAACTAGGAGAAGGGATATGAACTTTGTGAACATTCTGACCTCAATATGGAAAGTTAGGACGGTTCATTAAGTTAAACACGGATTGACCACTTGGGTTGGATTAAAGTTGGTTTCATCCAAGTGGGGGAGACTAGTTATGCTGGTGATCAAAGATTTGATCGGGGAGAAGGATCATGGGGCAGGAAGCAGGCGATTTGGTTGTGAAGAACCAATCTAGTGCGTTCCATGTCCAATATGAGACTAAGTTTGGTTGGAAAACTTTGTCGGGAAACAAGATATAACCACCACCGAATTCGAGGACGAATTCCTATTAAATGGGGGAGACTTGTAGCACCCCCAATCCTAAAAGGATCGGATGGTTGGATCTTGGACGAGTGAAAGAGAAATTTGGTAGAGAGACCTCAGGGCAAGCGTCCCAAGGTCTGGATAAAAGAGTAAAATGATCTAGGAGCCTCACATAAGGTCTAGAAATTTCAATAAAACTGTGGCTGTCTTGATTCATATCATAAAGAGATGATTATGAACTAGATATGATGAAATAATGATCGAAAATGATCATGAGCGATTAGATCGGGTCGGGAACGAACCAAGGGACTTATCCACATGTATTTGGCTAAGGGAAGTGAGCTGGACGAGCTGTAGAAGCTGAGTTACCAGCTGAAAACTAGCTGGATAATCACTGGCCAGCTCATACCAGCTGAACACCAGCAGAATACTAGCTGGATACTCGCTAACCAGTTCACACCAGCAGAACACTAGCTGTACCAACTAAATATCAGTTGGGAAAGCTGTAGTAGCTGATTTACCAGCTAAACACTAGCTGAGCACTCACTGGCCAGCTCACAGTAGCTGTACAGTAGCTGAACACACACTGATCAGCTCAGACTAGCTGAAGTACTAGCTGAGCTAGCTGGCCGAGATGGTTGGCTACTGACCTTGCTGGGTAATCTGACACTCTAGGTGGGTGGTTGGTAAGGTCCAGGGACGTCTGGTAACAGCCAGGCCCAAGGGGTGCGATCTGGACCATTGATTAAATCAATGGCTAGGATTGAGGCTGAAGGGGTGCAATCCTTAGAAAGGAAACTGCCCTTGCTCCTATAGATAAAGGGAAATTCCGTGGGTTTGCAGGCACGCCATGGCTTCCTCCTACACCCTGAAACACAAATAAACACAGAAATAAAAAGGTAATGGTCGGATTCAACAATCCAAAACCAAGACACATATGAAGGCAAGAAAGAGACTGTTGTGTGGGCAATCAATGGGAGACTTAAGCACGACCCATTGATGGGTTTTGATCATTGTTGGAAACACCATAGGCCTTCTACAGATCCATATAAAACACGAAAATGGTCAGGAGAGAAGAGAGAAGGCCAGATTTCACTCTCCATGGCCAAGGCAGCCTTAAGGGTGGATGTGTGTAGAGAGGCAGTTTCATGGAAGTTCAAGGGAAGAGAAGTGCGCCCCAGGAATGGATATTATCATTAATGAAGTACATTATAAGACTTGATATAGTCATGTGTAAGAGGAGCATGGTCGTCCGTGATAAAAGAAAAGGAAAGCACAAGATAATATCCATCAAGTATAAGGTAACCGGTTTATGATTACATCTCGAATTACAATCCTATTCCTTGTAGGAAAGATCATGTCCTAGCATGATTCTCCATTGAATACAATATATATTGTGGTGTGATCAAAAGATCCAAGATTTGATGAAAGGGTCCGGATCATGGTTGGTATTCTGGAATTATTCTTTATGCTAAATTCTGGAATATGTTTGATTTTGTTAGTAGTGTTTAATACTAGGAACCTTGTGTTATTTTACCGATTTATTATTAATCATATATTGGCCATATAGCATTTGTGTAACCCACAATGCTAGCCATATTTTTGGGGTGAGTTAGTGTTCTTTCAGACCTCTTACCCAGCGGGTTCAAGGAAAACTCTTATTCGCTGGATCGGGAAGACTCCGAGAGACGGGGTCATGGCCTAGGGCTGAGTGTTACATGACGGTGTAACGTCCGGCAGTGACCCGAATGATTGTGGGCTGTCGTGCGGTGACCCGAATGACTGTGGGCCGCGGTCGGTTGAAAGTTCCTTCTTATAGCCTTTGTGGTAAGAAGATTAGATATTGCCAATAGTAAAGAGGAACATGATGTCACCAGGGCCCAAACTAGTTAAATATACATTATATAGTATATCGGGTTTTTGAAAGTTTGAGTTTTCGTTGAGTTGGGTGGTTAGCCAGTAATTAGCATAACACTAATTATCCTGCTATCATTTTTCCCTGCTCCGTATTTTCTCATATTGCTTTTTCATTGAATTGTGGTTATTCATTATTAGGTGAACCTCTCGTTTTATATTGTTTGGCGTGGGATAGCGAGGGGTTGTATTTGTTTGATGGAGATTGTAACTCACTGAGTAATGCTAGATTACTCACCCCTCGCTCGTTGTTAACTTCAGGTGACCAGTAGACCGAGTCAGCCTTAGAGGTCGCGGGAAGCTAGGCCGGCTGGTGTAGAGTTCCAATCTTTTTGCATAGACATTTTCAGACTATAAGTATGTACTTTTACTCTTGGCATGCCACCGCTTGTATATTATGTTTTGTGTTGCAAACCATATAATATATAAGATAAATAAAGCAATGTTTTGTGTAAACGAATTGTTGTTTCTGATATTGGCTTGTCCAAGCTAACACAACGTCAGATTCGGGTACTGGTTGAGAAGCCTTAAGTTTTAATCTGATGGGACGTGTTAGTGGTCGGACTGGCCTAGTCACAAATTGCAATCTTTGTGACCTTGGCCGGTTCGTTCCTAACCCGTCATGTAGCACTTCTGAACCTTGGTAGATAGTTGGTCCATTGATCAAGTTCTTGTTTGATTATTGGCTGGTTGGTCTACCTATACCTAGAACTGTTTGGGGGGTGTTACAAACATAACCTTAATGTCAACATGAACGTGCCATGGTCTAATCTGTGACCAGCAACGTCCTCGGCTATGTGGCTGAATACATCCTTCAGACCGAGCTCAAAATATTTGAGCGACCACTGCTCCATCCAATCACTTAACGACAAAACGATATTCGTGAATACAAAGCAGCTTAGTGATTGGATCGAGCAGTGGTCGCTTAAAAAATTTGTCTCGGTATGAAGGATGTGTTCAGCCGCATAGCCAAGGACGTTTCTGGTCACAGATTAGACCATGGCACGTTCGTGTTAAAATTAAGTCAGGTTTGTAACACCCCCACACCGTTCTTGGTATAGGTCGAACCACCGGCCAACAATCAAACAAGAACATGACCAACGGACCAACTGTCTACCAAGGTTCAGAAGCGCTACATGACTGGTTTGGAATGAACCGGCCAAGGTCACAAAGAGTGCAATTTGTGACTAGGCTAGTCCAAACACTAAAACGTCCTGTCAGATTAAAGCCTAAGGCTTCTCAACCAGTACCCGAATCTGATGTTGTGTTAGCTTGGACAAGCTAATATCAGAAAAAACAATTTGTTTACACAAAACATTGCTTTATTTATCTTATATATTATCTGGTTCACAACACACAACATAATATACAAGAGGTGGCATGCCAAAAGTAAAAGTAAATACTTATAGTCTGAAAACCTCTAAGAAAACAGATGCGCACTCTACACCACCCGGCCTATATTCCCGCAACCTCTAAGGCTGACTCGATCTACTGGTCTCCTGTAAACAACAACGAGTGAGGGTTCGTAATCTAGCATTACTCAGTGTATTACAATCCACATCTGACAAATATAACCCCTGGCTATCCCACACCAAACAATCTAAAGCGAGAGGTTCACTTAATAATGAATAATCACAATTCAATGGATAAGCAATATGAGAAAATACACAGCAGGGAAAATGACAGCAGGATAATTATGTGTTATGCTAATTACTGGCTAACCACCAAACTCAACCAAAACTTGAACTTTCAACAACCCGATATACCATATACTATATATTTAACTAGCTTGGGCCCTGGTAACATCATGTTTCTCCTTACTATCGGCAATATCATATACTCCTACCACAAAGGCTAGAAGAAGGAACTTTCAATTGACCGCGGCCCACAGTCATTCGGATTACCAGCCTACAGTCATTCGGGTCACTGCTGGACGTTACACATCGTGTAACACTCAGCCGTAAACCATGACCCCGTCTGTATAAGTCTTCCCGATCCAGCGAATAAGGGTTTCCTTGAACCCGCTGGATACGAGGTCTGATGGAACACTAACTCACCCCTAATTTTCCAAGAATTGTGGGTTACACAAATACTATATGGCCAATATATGACTAATACCAAACCCGGTAAAATAACACAAGGTTCCTAGTATTAATCACTACTAACATAATCAAACATAATCCAGAATCTAGCATAAAGAGTAATTCCAGAATACGTAACTACCACAACTTAGCGATATTAACTAAGCATTCAATATTCTCTAACTAAGCAATTGACCCAACAATTAGCATGCTTCTACTAAACTCAATCAATAACTAAGCATGCTATCAACTAAATCAATCAAGATTAATTAACCTCTACTATTAACTAATCAAACCGTTACTAAGTTAGACATGGCCTCCTGCATTATCTAACTTCAAGTAATGGGAATCTGCATGAAAACAAGTCAGCAATCAATTGATCAAAACTCACTGTTCTTTGGCTGAACATGGCCTTGACCCCGTGTGTAATATCCCCGGACCGTCCTAGGTCGGACTAACCTAAGACAACCCTAGAATGCCACAATAATATTCGTCAGTTCAGATCAACCAAGAATCAAGAACAAATCAAGACCCTCAACCAACCCATTCCGGTTTGCTATGTCCTCAAGGCCATGGCCTAAAGATTTTCAACGCGTACCACGGTCGTCGAGTTGTGTCCACCCAGAAAAGGTCTTATATCATTCAGCACACAACCCCGTATATAAACATACTTTTATTAATTATAGTTGGAAAGCGTTTTCAATACAATGCATTACAAAATATCAGAGTTTTTGCAAGAAAGTAATTATACATTCGATAGCAAGTCTTTACCTATGCTTATGTCACTTCAAATCTACACCGGTCACCTACCGTTCCGCTCCCCTCTAAGCTTCCCACCTACTGGTTACCTGCATAGTAGAAGAGGGTGTGAGTAATCGAAATTACTCTGTGAGTTCCAAAAATAAACAACAATGCCCCCTTCAGCCCATTCTCAAGCACACAACACACAATCACATAATAAATATGCATACAAACAATCAATGCAGAAGAGTAAATCTGCAACTACTAATAAAATTCAACTAGTCTCTCCACCGAGACCTAACAACACACAAATCCAATCTAGACTCAATCCTAGACTCGACCACACAAACACCATTTGGATGTCTACCCATCCTGGGATCCCAACAAACAACGGAGCCCTAACCTTCCACTCTGAACACTCCCGACCACAAATACCAAAGTCACATGGTCGAAAAACATCACTCCAGGAATTGGGCTTCTCCCAATCTAATCCGGTCCGCATGGTCATGCAACGATCATCCATGGGCGCGACCCACTGCCGACAGCCCAGAATCATTCGGGTCACCGCACGACAGCCCATAGTCATTCGGGTCACTGCCGGACGTTACGCCATCGTGTAACAAACAGCCCTAAGCCATGACCCCGTATCTCTGAGTCTTTTTGATCAAGCGAATAAGGGGTTTCCTTGAACCCGCTGGATACGAGGTCTGAAGGAACACTAACTCACCCCTAATATGCCTATCATTGTGGGTTACACAGATGCTATATGGCCAATATATGACTAATACCAAACCCGGTAAAATAACACAAGGTTCCTAGTATTAATCACTACTAACATAATCAAACATAATCCAGAATATAGCATAAAGAGTAATTCCAGAATACCTGACTACCACAACTTAGCGATATTATCTAAGCATTCAGTATTCTCTAACTAACCAATCGACCTAACCATTAGCATGATCTACTAAACTCAATCAATAACTAAGCATGCTATCAACTAAATCAATCAAGATTAATTAACCTCTACCATTAACTAATCAAACCGTTACTAAGTTAGACATGGCCTCCTGCATTATCTTACTTCAAGTACCGGGAACCTGCATGAAAACAAGTCAGCCATCAATTGATCATAACTCACTGTTCTTTAGCTGAACGTGGCCTTGACCCCGTGTCCATCTTCAGCGATCTGAACCCTTTCCAGATCTTCTCAAGTTGACTCACGTCTTTTCTGATCTTATGTCGAGCAGGATGTTGCTTAGATGTTGAACAATAACTAGCAGAGTAACAGTTCTCGAAAACTCTCAAAAACGACTGAAAACGCTCAAAAACTATTGAAACTCTAACTTTCTTTCTTTGTTTTATCTCTCACGTTTTTAAGTAGTTTTTAAATGATCTGGATGATTTCAAATGAGAGGGGTTTCGAGCCTATTTATAGGAATAAGCAGCCAATCAGTTCCAGGCCGTGTGGCAGCCCGTGTGTCCGTCCGCATGCACGGCGGCACCTCGTGCTCCACATGTCAGATTGCATGACCAGGGTGTCCTGGAAGGTGACACCACGTACTACACATGTCTAGATTCATGGACTGGCTTCATGCAAGAACACAACAGGTCCTCCACATCTCTGGCCGCATGGCTTGGTCGCATGCAACGCGACTCCCAGCTACTTGGTCGATCCACCTCGTGCGTCACATGTCAGCTTGCATGAACAGAGTGGCCTGCAAGGTGACACCACGTCCTACACATTTCTGGATTCATGTCCTGAATTCATGCAAGAAGACACCACGTCCAAAACATGTCTGGCTGCATGGCCTGGTTGCATGCAATGCGACACCCAACTCCTTGGTCGATCCACCTCGTGCTCCACATGTTTACTTGCATGTCCCGACTGCAGGAACTGAGACACCTCGTGCTTACCTTGAAACATACACTTCCAGGAAGTTTCCACCACGTCCTGAACAACACCATCAAGCCACCTCGTGTTTTTTGGTTCATTCGTCTGATTTCGACCCTTCGGTAAATTTTCGACCCGCGATCAATCCCGAATATTTTTCTTCTCCCGTTATGATGTGATGTATAATTTTAATAAACTACAGTTGAATTCTGACCTTGACGGAAAATAATCCCGATCCTCTGGCTTCCCCGAAAAATTCTATAATACCAAAATTAGGGTATCGATCGTGCATCGATCCCGTCGTGCTTACTTCCCATCCTGCTTAACTCCCATCCTGCTTCTGACTTATTATGTCTCCAAAATAATATTTTACCGATTCAGAAAATTTTCTGAAAACGTCGTGCTTCAGTCCTGCTTCCAAAAATGTTATGCTTCCAAAATGTCTGTCTGACCAATCTATCACATTGTCTAACCATGGTCAAAAGGAATATCTGACACATGGTCCACCAACGCTTAGTTCTTCTATTTTTACCAACCACCTCGATCTTAAAAACTTCTGGATCGATATGTTCACCCGCGACTCGAGCCTGAATAGATGCTCGACCATTCTTCCATTTTCTTCGGATCATGTCAAGTTTTATGTGATCTAAACTTAACATTCCTCCACATGCTTTGATTCACAAAACCTTGGCTCAAAATTCTAAATGTTTTTAAGGGTTTCTACAATGTTAGTATAGAATTGTCCCAAAGAGGATACCGAATTTCGGTCTGGACTATATCGGAAGGCGTAATTGGCCGAGCGCCAAAGATTGTTTGTCGAGATTGATGGGCCAAGTAAGAGTTTTCCGTGCTAAGATGGCCAATGGTGTTAGAAACCGTTTTCCACTTTAGGTATCAGTTATACAATGAATGATTCATATAATATTTCCTATAGTCGTACAAAAATTGTTTTTTTTTGTATGACAAAGATAAAAATTTCTTGGAACAAGTTGGTTTTAAGACGACGTTCGCGTTTCTCGTTATTTATTTCTTTAGGAAGCAAGCTGAGTATGCGTGGTGATCGTTCTCAATTTCCCGAGAGTTTATATTGGTTTGCAAGATATGCCTGAACAGTCACATAACAATTGATCGAGACAGGAAAATGCCTAAGACCTAGCTCGCCAGACTATAAATGGCGGGTATCTTGGAAGTGATGTTTAAGATAGGATTCACATCGATAAAAGATAGGCCTTATATATATAATAAATAAGGAATATATTTCCTCTACATTCAAATGTTGTCGACTACTCGGGATTCTATTGTTAGGTTTTGGGGTGTGGGATTAGACTAAATGAGTAAACTAGTTACTCATGACTCATTTGTGATGCAGGTAACCAGCAGGGGGGAGACCTTACTTTAGGACGGAAAGGAACCGCATTAGCCAGCGGTAGTTTTATTATGCTTGCAAAGTAGTTTTAATCAATGTTATGTATAAATATTGTTTTCTGAAAACCTCGAGGTTAATCTATAACATTCTTGTAAGATGCTTTTGAATGAATAAATATATAATTTATAACGTTTTTAAAGTACGAGTTCCATATGATTTTAGTCCTTATCCAGATGAACCAACTATCAGGTATTTTCTCGGTCGGGTTGAAAATCCTCGAGCGATGTCCAATAGGAATGTTGGTGTTTTCTGATTGCTAGTCTAAGGCACTCAAAAGTATTCTGGGAACCCTGGATCGGCTTTCGGGGAGCATCGACCATTTCATTTCCGGTCATTTAAGATCGGGGTGTCACAGATGGTGTGCAGGGATCTTGTGAAAGGTAAAGTAATTTGTTAGAAATCTCAAGTGTTCCTATCAAATTGTTTAAATTCTGGCCTATGGTTGCTTTTTACCTTGCCATAGGACAGTTCTTTAAGACGCACATTATTCACATGCTAATGTGTTTCCCGTTTTGTTCAGGCCTGCCATTGATATGATGGTGTGCAATAAACTTGTGAAAGGTAAAGTAATTTTTTCAAAATCTAAATTGTCCCTATCAAATTGTTTAAGTTCTGCCCTATGTTTGCTTTTCCCTTGCCATAGGTCTTTTCCCTGCGACATACAATATTGCGTTACAAAATTTTTTTAATTTTGTTTCAGGCCTGCCATTGATCAAATGCTGTGCAAGGACCTTGTGAAAAGTAAAGTATTGTTTTTTTTTTCAAAATCCCAAGCGTCCCTAACAAATTGTTTAAATTATGGCCAATGGTTACTTTTCCCTTTCCATAGGTATTTTTCTTGCAATACACAATATTGCTTTGCCAAATATTTGGCTTTGTTTAAAACGTGCCAGTGATCTATTGGTGTGCAAGAACCTTGTGAAAGGTAAAGTAATTTTTAGCTAAATCTCAAGCATTCCTATCACTTTTTTTACGTTCTGGCATATGGTTGCTTTTCCCTTGCAATATGTTGTTTCTTTGCGATACATAAAATTGCCTAGACAATGTTTTTTTGGTTTAGTTTCTGGTGTGCCAGTTATCTGATGGTGTGCGATGAACTTGGGAAAGTTAAAACTCATTTTTTTTTTCAAAATCACAAGCGTCCCTGTCAAATTATCTAAGTTATGGCCTATGGTCGCTTTTCTCTTGCTATAGGCCGTTTTCTTGCGATTCAAAATATTGCCTTGCCATAAAAGTTTTGGCTTTGTTTTAGGCCTGCTAGTGATCTGATGCTGTGCAAGGACCTTGTGAAAATTATCGTAATTTTTTCAAAATTGCAAGTGTCCCTATCAAATTGTTTAATTTCTGGCCTATGGTTGGTTTTCCCTTGCCATAGAGCATTTCCTAGCCTTTTCCTTGTGATTAAATATATTCCCTTGCCAATTTTTTTTTTGTTTTGTGTCAAGCCTGTCAGAGATCTGACGGTGTGCAAGGGCTTTGTGAAAGTAGTTTTTTCAAAATCTCAAGAATCCCTACCAAATTGTTTTAGTTCTGGCATATGGTTGTTTTTTCCTTGCTATAGGTCGTTTCTTTGGGATACACGATATTGCCCTTTAAATGCATAGTTCATTTTGTTTCAGGCCTGTCAGTAATCAGATTGTGTGCAATGAACTTGGGAAAGGTAAAGTGATTTTTTTTCAAAATATCAAGCGTCCGTATCAAATTGTTTATGTTCTAAGATATGGTTGTTTTTCCCTTGCCGTTGGCCATTTCCTTGTCGTTTCCTTGTGATTCACAATATTGCCTTGCCAAAGTCTATTCGGTTTTTTTTCAGACCTGCCAGTGATCTGATGGTGTAAAAGGACTTTTTGAAAGGTAAAGTATTTTTTAAATAATCCCAAGTGTCCCTATCATTTTTTTTAAGTTGTGGCACATGGTTGTTTTTCCCTTGCCATAGGCAGTTTCCTTGTGATACACAATATTGCCTTGCCAAAATTGTTTTTGATTTTTTTCAAGCCTGGCAGTGATCTGATGGTGTGCAAGGATCTTGTGAAAGGTAAAGTATTTTTTTTCAAAATCTAAACCGTCCCTATCAAATTGAAAAAGTTGTGGCCTATGGGTTGTTTTTCCTTGATATATATATCTTGCCTTGCCAATGGTTTTTATGCTTTGTTTCAGCCATGCCAGTGATCTAATGGTTTGCAAGGACCTTGTGAAAAGTAAAGTATTTTTTTTTTCAAAATATCATGTGTCCCTATCAAGTTGTGTAAGTTCTGTCCTATGGTTGTTTTTCCCTTTCCATAGGGACGTTTCCTTGCGATAAACAATATTGCCTTGCCAAAGTTATTTACATTTTTTTTAGGCCTACCAGTTATATGATAGTGTTAAAAGACATTGTGAAAGGAAAAGTATTTTTTTTTTTCAAAATCTCAAGTGTTCCTATCAAATCTTTAAGTTCTAGCCTATGGTTGCTTTTCTATTCACAAAGGTTGTTTCTGTGCGATACACAATATTGCCTTACAAAATTTTGTTTTTGTTTTGTGTCAGGCCTGCCATTGATTTGATAGTGTGCAAGGACCTTGTGAAAGGTAAAGTATTTTTTATCAAATCTCAAGCATCCCTATAAAATTGTTCAAGGTCTAGCCTATGGTTGCTTTTCCCTTGTCATATGCGTCCTTATCAAATTGTTTAAGTTAAGGCCTTACATGGTGTGTTTATTGTTTTAGCAGAGTATGAATATCCTAAACATTTAACTATCAGATTAACCCTAACCTTAACCACAAATAATTGCCAAGAGAGATCAGGTGTAGTACATAGAGATCAAATCCACAGAGAGAAATGACACACAATTGATTTCTTATATCAGAAGACTAAGCTTGAAAATATATATATTAGTAGTAAACAATTTGTTTAAGGAAATATTCCTTATCATGAGGTATAGATGAAATATGGAACTATGATAATAATGTAAATATGGAAATATGCTATTAAACTCACTAGATGCAAATGTAAGTATACTAGACATAGGATTTCAAGCTTAATGGATTATAGGGAATAGGAAGCTTGGAAATGTAAATATTCTAGAACTCAAATATTAACTATTCTGACCCTATTAACTTCAACTCTCGTATGCGAGCAAAAGGAAACACCATCGATCGACGGCTAATGCATGATGTCGATCGACGGTGAACTCAGAAGGAAGTGTGAATGAGATTTGATATATTCACCAAGCTGATTAGACCAGATCTCGCATGCGCCAAACAACCTAGTTCAATAGAGACTATTCTAACAGATAACCTACTCTCGTATTCGTCAATGTCCTACTTTCGAGATCCTAGTTAGCGACTCTAGAATTCAAGCATTAAACACAACTCAATTGATGGATATTAACTTAACCTAGCAATCCTACTTTTGGGATAATCAATGATTGCTATCAAGACATAATCCAAGCAAGAACAATAGTTTGAATATAATACATAGATAAAATAATGGGGTTCCAATAAAAATATCCCTAAGGAGTTAAGAATCTTCTCCCTAAAAACCTTAATCTATAATAGAAGATTAAAAACTCTCGAACCCCTTTCTCTGTGTAATACATAAAGCATAAATATAAAACCCTAAAATCTAGGTCAAAACTTGTCAAGGATATCTTCGTCATTTGTCTCTAACTTGGGCTTGAAATCGGTTGTATGTGAATTGGCTGTCAATCGATGTCAAGTGTGCAACATCGATCGATCTTGGTCTTGTAATATCGGTCGACAACAAGGTTGTGTCGTAGAACGACGACTATCTTGTACTTCCACTCTCTAGCTGATCAGCTACGAATTCTTCTCCTCCAAATGTTCCAAAAGCTCCAAGAATCTCCATATATCTCCAAAAAGTACATGGACCTGTCAAGACCCTAAAACATAGTCTAGACACAGATAATATACCCTAAATAGAGCCTATAACATGGCCTAAAACCGGTAATAAATAGGCTATATCAACTCCCTAGACTTAACCTTTTGCTTGTCCTCAAGAAAACAAGCATGTGAAAGAGCTTTTGAAAAGCGAAGACTCACATAATGTTTAATTATAACTTTCATCCTACTTTGTTGCAACCACATCCTATTAAGTCAATCACAGAGAAAAATTATTTACCCTATCCTAGTATAGCAACCAAATTCATTTTACCAACCTCTTAGCGAATACTAGTCTGACTCACCCCTCTACTGATTTCATTTCTTTGCATAAAATAAAAGTGCAGGCTTTGCCCTGGGTGTATCGATCAAAGGACATATGGACTCTTATTCCTGCAAGTATCTGAGCACATAGGTAGTCTTCTTTGATCTCTTTCCTCTTTCTCTTCTCACTTCTCTCAGTCATTGTCTCCTTTCTTTTGAGGGTATCATTTTATTTTTAAATTGACTGAGATATTTGGACATGTTTCAATGAATTAAGCCCTAATGGGTTTTGCCACCAGATCATGTTCACTTCTTTTTGACCTTTATCTCTTTCTAGAATCATATGAATCAAGTTTTAATGGTTGTAGCCAACAAATCATGTCTGACTCATTTTTTTAATCTCAAGGGAGAGAGAGGAGAATCAGAAGTACACAGACTTTTACCTTCCAGACTTGCAGAAGGAATCTGATCCATTGTATACCAAGCCCCAAAGCAAGCAGTTAATGTTAAGATTAGTGTTGGAAATCAGCTTAGGTTCCTTCAAACTTTTTAAGCGAGTGTGATATAGTGGCAGGGTGATCCAATTTCGTGTGTCTAGTAATCTCTGCAAACAACCTTCTAAGAATGGTGCTTATTACATGGTTAGTCAATAATAAATCTTGATCATAGTCCCCTTCTTGACTCAATAAAACTTTTTTGAAAAACTTATGTAATTATAGAAATAAAACTCAAAGAAAAATAAAAATAGCATTAGCGAACCTCCCCTAGACTTAAATTACATTGTCCCTAGTGCCACAATCTCTGCATCATTACACAATTCAATTAGAGTAGCTTATTTTGATCAATTAGAGATAAACACAACCATTTTAGCTTCATATCACATATAGCTCCCATAGTGGCCATGATATCACATATAGTTCCAATTTATCCTGATGTCCATCACATGGAAGTCTACTGGGACTAGGGTGTTGTTAATTTCCACTGTAACGTCTTTTACCATCCCTCCTGAGTTAACTCTTGAGCAGTCTACAAATGTGAAAGAATCATTTGAGGGTTCCACTCTTAGGTTCAGCTCCTCTGCCATAGACTTTGGCATAATGCCCACTGATGATCCCGTATCACAAAGGGCATTGGGATATTCATTGCCCTTGACGAAGCATGGAACCAAGAACTTTCCAAGATCACTTTTCTTCCTCAGACAAGTCCTTTGCTTCATCTTCTCTCTAAGATGATTGAACATGATTTCTATATCATCATCTGTCTTCCTTGTTTCTCTGAAAAACATCGACAATCTGTGAGTATAATAAGCTTCATCAAAAGAGATATCAAGAGGAATTTTAAAAACTCTTTTAGCAAAGCTATCTATCTCCTTTTCAATGGTTTCTTTGCGTTGATGTTTAGGGATCTTTTTCTTCCTCTTCGAATGTCCCTCATCTTCTCTATCGAGATCCATAGCTTCAGATGTGTTTGTATTTTGTTCTGAAACCATCACGGTCGAACGAAAAATCAAGCTCGCATTGATGTTCGGTAGTCGAACTGGTTTCCTCATCTGTCAATCGAAGCTAAGGTTGCACTATCGATCGATACATATATCACTCTGTGATATATTATGGATTTTACCTATTTCACCTATAATATATATAGTATATTTAGATTCTTTTATATGCATTTGACATTGTTATAGAGCATTTACAGGTCTAGGTACTTATTGGAAGCAATTGGAGCTTTTGGACTATTTCGGAGCAATTAGGACTGCTTAGCAAAAACCAAAGTCGGATCCAGATCTATGAATGGACCGTCGCTCGATGTCACACACTATGCGTCGATTGACGATGAAGTCGGCAGAAAGATTGGGAAACTACAAATTTTACCCAAAAGTCTCATTAATTGCAAGACAAGTCCCTGGCTGAATTTTGACTATTTATTAGGGTTTTTCTATCTTTGTTAAACCCTAAGGTTATTATTCTGAAACTAAGAAGCCACAAAATTTACACAAGAGTTTTAGAGTTGGAAGACATTGCTACATCTATTGGAGAGAAAGATCTTATCATCATTACAGAGAAGATCTTGAACTCCTTATCTTTTTACTCATTCTATTTTATGCAATTTATTCATAATTTAATGATGTTCTTTATTGCTATGTCTGAGTAGTTCTCTATTAGATTTAGAGTTATTCAATGGTAGTGATGTATTTGGTGATTTTATAGAATTGTTAGGGTAATCTTCTTGGTTCTTTGTTTAAGTTGCACTTAATGCTAAGTTAAATTTGATTACTTCAATCTTAGAAATTAGGGTTCTATAGCACAAGCAAGAGCATGGTTATTGCCTGGAATCTATCTTAAACGATCTAAATTACTAGTAACAAACGAGAGTTGAATTTAAAGTTAAGAGAATACATTAAACCACGAAATTAGTACTTGATAGGGCTTGATATTTACCACTATTTTGTCATGATATCAGACCTATTTAGAGTCTATTATATGTGTTTGGAGTATATTTCAGAGTATTTTCAGGTTCAGGTACGTTCTGTAGAACTTTGGTGATTATGGAGCTTTTAGAGATGCAAAACTGCACAGATGCGTCAGATGTTTAGCTATGTATGGAGACCTTTGCACGGTGAGATTGAGTTCATATTTTAACATAATATAAATCTTTGAGTTAGCTTTCTAATGCCACGGGTTTGAGATCCATTGGATGGTTAGATCTATTGTTATACCCTATTTACTGAAGAGTGGTATGACTGCCTCGCGAGAGGAAGCTGTCGAGAAGATGAGTAAGTGTCGATCGACGGCAAAGACTTGGTGTCGATTGATGGTGATCCCAGAATACAGGCCCGACTTTTTTAATGGCTTACTTAAGCCCAGAAGCCATCACAAATTACCAAAATACCCATGGACGACCTAAAACCCTATTTATATGTTTTCTAAGACGTTGTTGACGGCTACGCTTGAAACGCTAAGCAAGCTTTATTCTATTCATTGTTCTAGGGTTATGAGAGAAGGGAGGAACTACTTCAGAGTCCTCCTGGAACTCCTTTGATTCTTATTTGATTTCTATTCTATACATATTCTATTCATCTATGATTTATGTGACAAAGATCATGTCTAAGTAGATCTCTTGTTAGGTTCAGGGTTTATTAATGGTACTTATGGATTAGCCAAACAATATAATTTCTAAGTTGATTATTAAATCTATCAATATAATTGTGTTTATTTCTTGTGTTCTAGAGTAACTTACTAGAACCCTTATCATAGGATAGTTAGGCGCAAGCAAGAGCATGGTTTGCTACCAGAATTAATCCTGTTGAGCTAGGTTGCTAGAAACAGACGAGAGTTGATTTAGTTAATTTAGTGAACATATCGATTAGTTGTTAAGACTTTACTCGAGAGACCATCGATCGATGCAGGATTATGGACATTGATCGACGGTCATTCCATGTCAACAAGCGAGAGCTGAGACATCGGACATAGTCAATACATTTGACTCACAGCTAGAGCTGGTCGTCTTTTACCTTAGATATCGAGTTCTTTGATTAATACACTTAGCTTATATCCTCTATAATCCACTTGCCTGAAATCATAGATCTAGTTATTTATTATTATTGTTTACTTACCAATCAATCAATTGTCTTCTATAGTTTAGTTACTGCTTATTAATCTATTTTTCTAGCTTAATCGTGATTGTATTGAATTTATTGTGTGCCCACGCTCCCTGCGGATTTGATCCCTAAATACTACAATTTGACCTATCTTGGCAAGAGTAGTTCGTAGGGTTAGTTTTATAGAGTTTGCATTGAAATAAATAAAAATCCTCATGTCAAATTTGGGGCCGTTGCCGGAGAGCAAAGATTCGCCATTAAACTCAATTTGTTTGATTTAGTCTTGTGTTTCAGGTACATACATATTAATACCAAGAAGCAATGAGGAGAGGATTTTTGGGGTCTTCAAAAAAGGAACCTGCTGATTCGCGCACGATCCATAAATCTACGAGGGCAGTCGACACCCTCCAAGCGGTGACACCGCTAGCAAAGAGAAGCGAGCATCGATCGACACCAATACTTCACCGTCGATCGATACTATTTGCGAAAAGATTGAGAAGGTCGAAGTACTCATACTGAGAGTTGACAAGAATGGCATCTTACGAGACGAACGAGGTCGTGCGCACAAAAGTGCAGGGCAATTGATTCATGAATAGGGGACGGATATCCCTGATGCTACTGCTGTTACTGTGAATTCTGGGATTGAACGACAAAAGGCACTTAGAGACTACAACAGGCCTGAGGATTGCCACGCCAAAAGGTCTACGATGTGTTGTTCTGCAACACAGAGGAATGTCTTTGAGCTGAATCATGCATATATCTCTCTTGTAGGTCAGCATCCTTTTCATGGTCTTCCTCATGAATGTCCCAATAACCACCTTGAATCATTCGATGATTTAGTGTCGACCATTAAGTTCAATGGAGTCTCTGAAGATTACTACTTCTGCAAACTATTCCCATACTCTCTTGCTGGAGAAGCAGCATGTTGGTCAAAGAGGTTGCCACCAGGATCTCTCACTATCTGGAATTACATCACGAATGCCTTCCTCACCAACTTTCTCTATGATACTGAAGCAAATATGAAGGTCGAGATGGAAGCTATGCTGAGATATATGGTAGAGGAAGAAGAAGATGGATATGGAGAGCTGAGCAGACCATAAGAAGCCGATATTAGTGATCTGAGCACAACATCGATTGATGCTAATACCTCAACATCGATCTACATTGTTCACCCTAACACTGTTCACTGCAACAATGTTCATCATGACATTGTTCAACCCGACAATGTTCACCGTGACACTGTTCATTCCGACACTGTTCTTCCGGGATAATGTTTTTACGACATTGAAAACTCGACACTAGAGAGCACCGATGTATCAAGTTGTTATCATGCTCCAGATGTAAAATGAAAAATCACCATCGAAGATTTCTTCGAGCCAAAGGATAAAGAACAATTTTTGGATTTGGATTCGAGTAGGAAAGCCACTATGGAGCTAGAAGAATGGTCTGAAGATATGCATCATAACTCAGAGCAGAAGATTGATGACGATCAGCACACTTCGCAAAAAGATCAGGAGACTTCACCAAAGGCTAACATTGATTCAAACCCGCCTAATGATATCGATCGACACCCACCAGATGACATCGATCTATACAACCAAGTTAACATCGAGCGACACTCATTGCTAAACGAACAAACAGGTTACATGATTAAACCATAGCAGATTGAGGAGATAATGCAGGAGTTTAAGGGCTCACATCTTGCTGTCCTTAAACATCAGAGACCACCTATATACACAGAAGAAGCTGCTTGTTTTCACAAAAGAGCGAAGATGGTACATGACCCTGTGAAGTTTGTGGTTCCCAGTGCTGTTTTTGAGGTTGAATTTCCTATTTCACCAGATGGAGTGTGCATATGGATCCCTACGTTGAGGTATTTGATAATCCTCTTTATACAGTAGTTTCTCAGAGAGCATTGAAGTATGAAGGTGACATTGACCAAGGACAATCGGTCGCAGCATCGATCGACACTATCATTGGTGAATCGATGGACGCCATAATTCAAATATCGATCGACATCAACACTAGAGTGTCGATCGACACTCATCACAGATCAGAGCAGAATAAGTTTGAAGTATCTCATAATCTCTTCGATGGAGGCACCACGAAATAAGGAAAGTCTGGGGGAAATAGCAGAAAGAAGAAGGAGAACAAGAAGAGAAATTGGAAGAAGAGGAAAAGGACCAAGGGCGGTCCTCAGTTATCATTGATTCCCCACTTCTCAGATGGTGTCAGGAAGTACAGAGTGCGCAGGAGATGTTTCTCGCAGCCACTTGGAAACCTTCTAGCATTCGTTATTTCTGAGATGATAGACAGAGGAGAAGAGTGTATGGAGGCTTTTACAAAAAGGGTGATGAAGCTGAAGCAATTGGACACTGGGAATTGTTTTGGAGCAAGTTTCCAATCTCATACGAACTAAATCAGAGTTTCAAAACATCAAGCTAAACACTATAAACAAGCGCTGAGTGGGAGGCAACCCACCATCAATCTACATCATAGAGCCACCATCAGTCGACGTTGGATCGTGACCATCGATCGACCACACATGCCTACCATCGATCGACACCCTCTTACAGAAATAGGTATCGAGTTTTATACTTAAGCTAAATACTTATGATTTAATTTTCCTAACATATCCGGGGCGGGGGGACAGTGTAATCTAAGTCTGGGGGAGGTTCGCTAATGCTATTTGATTGTTTTTAGAGTTATTTATATCTATATAAGTTTTTCAAAAAAGGTTTATTGAGTCAAAAAGGAGACAATGATCTAGATTTATTATTGACTAACCATACTATAAGCACCATTCTTAGAAGGTTATTTGCAGAGATTATTAGAGATACCAAAGTGGATCATCCTGCCACTATATCACACTTTTTAAAAAAGTTTTGAGGAACCGGAGCTGATTTCCAACACTAATCCTGACATTATTTTCTTGCTTTGTGATTTGGTAGACATTGGATCGGATTTCTTCTGCAAGTCTGGAAGGTGAAATTATGTGTGCTTCTTATTCCCATTTCTCTCCCCTTCAAATTAAAAAAAAAAAGAAGTCGAGCAGGATTTGGTGGCTACAACAATTAAAGCTTGATTCATATGATCCTAGCAAGAAATAAAAAGGTCAAAAAGAAGTGAACATGATCTGGTGGCAAAAACCATTTGGTTTTGATTCATGGAAGCCTATCCAAATATCTGAGTCAATTAACAAAATAAAATGATACCCTCAAAAAGAAGGGGGACATTGACTGAGAATAAGTGAGAAGCGAGAGAGGAAAGGAATCAGAGAAGGTTGCATGTGTGTTCAGATACTTGCAGAAGTAAGAATCCATGTGTCCCTTTATCGATACTCCCAAGGTAAAACCTACACTTTTATTTTATCCAAAAAAATGAAATCAGTAGAGGGGCGAGTGAGACTAGTATTTGCTAAGTTGTTGGTAGAATAGATTTGGTTCCTATAAAATGATAGGGTATATAAAGTTTCTATGTGATTGACTTGATAGGATGTAGTTGCAATAAAGTAAGGTGACAGTTATACTTAGACAATATGTTAGTCTTCGCTTTTCAAAACATCTTTCATAGGCTTGTTTGCTTTTAGGACAAACAAAAGGTTAAGTCTGGGGGAGTTGATAGGGCCTGATACTTACCAATATTATGCCATGATATCAGCCCTATTTAGAGTCTATTAAATGTGTTTGGAGTATATTTCAGAGTATTTTCAGGTTCAGGTACGTTCTGGAGAACTTTGGTGATTATGGAGCTTTTAGAGATGCAGAACTGCACAGATGCGTCAGATGTTTAGCTATGTATGGAGACCTTATCATGGTGAGATTGAGTTTATATTTTAACATAAGATAAAGCCTTGAGTTAGCTTTCTAATGCCACCGGTTTGATATCCATTGGATGGTTAGATCTATTGTTATACCCTATTTACTGAAGAGTGGTATGGCTGCCTCGCGAGAGGAAGCTGTCGAGAAGATGAATAAGTGTCGATCGACGGCAAAGACTTGGTGTCGATTGATGGTGATCCCAGAATACAGGCCCGACTTTTTTTAATGCTGACTTAAGCCCAGAAGCCATCACAAATTACCAAAATACCCATGGACGACCTAAAACCCTATTTATATGTTTTCTAAGACGTTGTTGACGGCTACGCTTGAAACGCTATGCAAGCTTTATTCTATTCATTGTTCTAGGGTTAGGAGAGAAGGGAGGAACTACTTCAGAGTCCTCCTGGAACTCATTTGATTATTATTTGATTTTTATTCTATACATATTCTATACATATTCTATTCATCTATGATTTATGTGACAAAGATCATTTCTGAGTAGATCTCTTGTTAGGTTCAGGGTTTATTAATGGTACTTAAGGATTAGCCAAACAATAGAATTTCTAAGTTGATTATTAAATCTATCAATACAATTGTGTTTATTGCTTGTTTTGTAGAGTAGCTTACTAGAACCCTGATCATAGGATAGTTAGGCGCAAGCGAGAGCATGGTCTACTACCCGAATGCATCCTATTGAGCAAGGTTGCTAGAAATAAACGAGAGTTGATTTAGTTAATTTAGTGAACATATCGATTAGGTCTTAATGCTTGACTCGAGAGACCATCGATCAACGCAGGATCATTGCTATCGATCGACGGTCATTCCGTGTCAACAAGCGAGAGATGAGACATCAGACTTAGTCAATAGATTAGACTCGCAGCTACAGCTGGTCGTCTTTTACATTAGATATCGAGTTCTTTGATTAATAGCCTTAGCTTATATTTTTCATAATCCACTTGCCTGAAACCCTAGATCTAGCTATTTATTATTATTGTTTACTTACTAATCAATCAATTGTCTTCTATAATTTATTTACTGCTTATTAATCAATTTTCCTAGATTAATCTCGATTGTATTGAGTTTATTGTGTGTCCACGCTCCTTGTGTATTTGATCCCTTAATACTACAATTTGACCTCTCATGGCAAGAATAGTTCGTAGGGTTAATTTGATAGAGATTTCATTGAAATACATAAAAACCCTCATGTCAAATTTGGCGCCGTTGTCGGGGAGCAAGGATTTGCCATTAAACTCAATTTGTTTGATTTAGTCTAGGTATTTTTCTATATTTGTTTAGTTAAATAAAATTTTTCCTTGTGTTTCAGGTACATACATATTAGTACCAGGAAGCAATGAGGAGAGGATTTTTGGGTTCTTAAAAAAAGGAACCTGCTGATTCGCGCACGATCCATAAGTCTACGAGGGCAGTCGACACCCTCCAATCAGTGATCGCTAGCAAAGAGAAGCGAGCATCGATCGACACCAATACCTCACCGTCAATCGATACTACTTGCGAAATGTTAGAGCAGATCGGAGTACACGTACCGAGAGTTGACAAGAATGGCATCTTACGAGACTAACGAGGTCGTGCGCACAACAGTGCAGGGCAATTGATTCATGAACAGGGGACTGAAATCCCTGATGTTACTACTGCTACTATGAATTCTGGGATTGAACGACAATAGGCACTTAGAGACTACAACATGCCTGAGGATTTCTATGCCAAAAGGTCTGCAATGCGTTGTTCTGCACCACAGAGGAATGTCTTCGAGCTGAATCCTGCATATATATCTCCCATGTGGGTCAGCATCCATTTCATGGTCTTCCTCATGAATGTCCCAGTAACCACCTTGAATCATTCCATGATTTAGCATCGATCATTAAGTGCAATGGAGTCTTTGAAGATTACTACTTCTGCAAATTATTCCCATACTCTCTTGCTGGAGAACCAGCATGTTGGTTCAAGAGGTCGCCACAAGGATCTCTCAGTACTTGGAATAACATCACGAATGCCTTCCTCACCAACTTTCTCTATGATACTAAAGCAAATATGCAGGTCGAGATGGAAGCTATGCTGAGATATATGGTTGAGGAAGAAGAAGATGGATATGGAGAGCTGAGCAGAGTTAAAGAAGCCGATATCAGTGATCTGACCACAACATCGATAGATGCTAATACCTTACCATCAATCAACACTGTTCACACCGATACTGTTCACCACAACACTGTTCATTTCGACACTGTTCTTCCGTGATAATGTTTTCAGGGCATTGAAAACTCGACACTAGAGAGAACCATTGTATCAAGTTGCTATCATGCTCCAGATGTAGAAAGAAAAATCACCATCGAAGATCTCTTCGAGCCAAAGGATAAAGAACAATTTGGGGATTTGGATTCGAGTAGGAAAGCCACTATGGAGCAAGAAGAATGGTCTGAAGATATGCATCATAACTCAGAGCAGAAGATTGATGAATATCAGCACACTTCGCGAAAAGATCAGGAGACTTCACCAAAGGCTAACATCGATTGAAACTTGCCTAATGATATCGATCGACACCCACCAGATGACATCGATCGATACAACCAAGTTAACATCGATCGACACTCATTGCTAGACGAACAGACAGGTTACATGATTGAACAAGAGCCGATTGAGGAGATAATGCAGAGTTTAAGGGCTCACATCTTGATGTCCCTAAAAATCAGAGACCATCTATATACACAAAAGAAGCTGCTGGTTTTCACAAAAGAGCGAAGATGGTACATGACCCTGTGAAGTTTGTGGTTCACACTGCTGTTTTTGAGGTTCAATTTCCTATTCCACCAGATGGAAGTGTGCATATTGATCCCTACGTTGAGGTATTTAATGATCCTCTTTATGCAGTAGTTTCTTAGAGAGTATTGAAGTATGAACGTGACGTTTACCAAGGACAATCGGTCGCAGCATCGATCGACACCATCATTGGTGAATCGATTGACGCCACCATTGGAACATCGATCGACATCAATACTAGAGTGTCGATCGACACTCATCATGGATCAGAGCAGAGTAAGTTTGAATTATCTCATAATCTCTTCGATAGAGGCACCATGAGATCATCCAAGTCTAAGGGAAATAGCAGAAAGAAGAAGGAGAACAAGAAGAGGAAAAGGACCTAGGGCGGTCCTCAGTTATCATTGATTCCCACTTCTCAGATGGTGTCAGGAAGTATAGAGTGCGAAGCAGATGTTACTCACAGCCATTTGGAAAGCTTCGAGCATTCCTTATTGCTGAGATGATAGAAAAAGGAGAAGAGTGTATGGTGGCTTTCACAAAAAGGGTGATGAAGCTGAAGCAATTGGACATTGGGAATTGTTTTGAAGCAAGTTCCCAATCTCATCCGAACTAAATCAGAGTTTCAAAACGTCAAGCTAAAGACTATAAACAAGCGCTGAGTGGGAGGAAACCCACTGTTTAGTAATTTTTTTTTTAGTTTTTACGTATACTACTATTTATTTCAAGTTTTTACTTTGTTTTTGCAGATTGTTTGTGTCCACCATCGATTGACATCATAGAGGCACAATCGGTGGACGTTGGATCACGACCATCGATCAAGCACACATGCCTACCATCGTTCGACACCCTCTTACAGAGAGAGGTATCGAGTTTTATACTTAAGCTAATTACTTATGATTTAATTTTTCTAACCAATCCGGGGCGGATTACATTGAAGACAGTGTATTTGAAGTCTGGGGGAGGTTCGCTAATGCTATTTGATTGTTTTTGAATGTTGTTTATATCTATATAAGTTTTTCAAAAAAGTTTTATTGAGTCAAGAAGGAGACTATGATCTAGATTTATTATTGACTAACCATGCTATAAGCACCATTCTTAGAAGGTTATTTGCAGAGATTACTAGAGATACCAAAGTGGATCATCCTGCCACTATATCACACTAGCTTAGAAAATTTGGAGGAACCGAATATGATTTCCAACACTAATCCTGACATTATTTTCTTGCTTTGGGATTTGGTATACATTGGATCGGACTCCTTCTGCAAGTCTGGATGGTAAAATTCTGTGTGCTTCTGATTCCCATCTCTCCCCCCTTCAGATTAAGAAAAAAGAACTCTAACAGGAATTTGTGGCTACAACCATTAAAGCTTGATTCATATGATCCTAGAAAGAGATAAAAAGGTCAAAAATAAGTGAACATGATCTGGTGGCAAAAACCATCAGTGCTTGATTCATGGAAGCATATCCAAATATCTCAATCAATTAAAAAAAAATGATACCCTCAGAAAGAAGGGCGACATTGACTGAGAAGAAGTGAGAAGAGAGAGAGGAAAGGAATTAGAGAAGGCTGCATGTGTCTTCGGATACTTGTAGAAGTAAGAATCCATGTGTCCCTTGATCGATACTCCCAAGGTAAAGCATGCACTTTTATTTTATGCAAAGAAATGAAATCAGTAGAGAGGCGAGTCAGACTAGTATTTGCTAAGTTGTTGGTAGAATGGATTTGGTTGCTATAATATAATAGGGTTTATAAAGTTTCTCTGTGATTGATTTGATAGGATTTGGTTGCAATAAAGTAAAGTTTTGACATATGATAGAGCTTTGAATTAGATTATACTGCCACCGGTTGAGGTCCATCGGATGGTTAGATCTAATGTTATGCCCTATTTATTGAAGAGTGGTATGTCTGCCTCGCGAGAGGGAAGCTGTCGAGAAGATGAATGAGTGTCAATCAATGGCACAACCTTGGTGTCGATCGACAGTGATCCCAGAATGCAGGCCCGACTTGTGCTAAGGCTAACTTAAGCCCAGAAGCCATCACAAATTACCAAAATACCCATGGACGACCTAAAACCCTATTTATGTGTTTTCTTAGCCATTGTTGACGGCTACGCTTGAAACGCTAAGCAAGCTTTATTTTACTCATTGTTCTAGGGTTAGGAGAGAAGGGAGGAAATCCTTCAGGGTCCTCCTGGAACTCCTTTGATTCTTATTTGATTTCTATTCCGTATATATTATATTCATCTATGATTTATGTGACAAAGATCATGTATGAGTAGATCTCTTGTTAGGTTCAAGGTTTATAAATGTTACTTATGGATTAGCCAAACTATATAATTACTATGATGATTATTAGATCTATAAATATAATTTTGTTTCTTGCTTGTGTTCTAGAATAGCTAACTAGACCCCTGATCATAGGATAGTTAGGCGCAAGCGAGAGAATGGTCTACTACCAAAAATTAATCATGTTGAGCTTGGTTGCTAGAAACAAACGAGAGTTGATTTAGTTAATTAAGTGAACATATCGATTGGGTCTTAATGCTTGACTCGAGAGACCATCGATCGATGGTCATTCTGTGTCAACAAGCGAGAGCTGAGACATCAGACTTAGTCAATAGATTAGACTCGCAGCTAGAGCTGGTTGTCTTTTACATTAAATATCTAGTTCTATGATTAATACCCTTAGCTTTTATCCTTTATAATCCACTTGCTTGAGACCCTAGATCTAGCTATTTATTATTATTGTTTATTTACCAATCAATCAATTGTGTGTTATAGTTTATTTACTACTTATTAATCTATTTTTCTAGCTGAATCGCGACTGTATTGAGTTTATTTTATGCCCACGCTCCCAGTGGATTCGATCCCTGAATACTACAATTTGACCTTTCTTGGCTAGAGTAGTTTGTAGGGTTAATTTGATAGAGTTTGCACTGAAATACATAAAACCCCTCATGTCAAATTTTGCAACGTTGCCGGGGAGCAAGAATTCGCCATTTGACTCAATTTGTTTGATTTAGTCTAGGTATTTTTCTATATTTGTTTACTTACATAAAATATTTTCTTCTGTTTCAGGTACATACATATTAGTACCAGGAAGCAATGAGGAGAGGATTTTTTGGTTCTTCAAAAAAGGAACCTGCTGATTCCCGCACGATCCATAAGTCTACAAGGGCAGTCGACACCCTCCAAGCAGTGATCGCTAGCAAAGACAAGCGAGCATCGATCGACACCAACACTTAAAAGTCGACCGATACTACTAGCGAAAAGATTGAGAAGGTCAAGGTACTGATACTGAGAGTTGACAAGAATGGCATCTTACGAGACGAACGAGGTCGTGCTCACAACAGTGCAGGGCAATTGATTCATGAATAGGGGACAACCCCTGATGCTACTGCTGTTAATGTGAATTATAGGATTGAACGACAAAAGGCACTTAGAGACTACAACATGCCTGAGGATTTCTACGCCAAAAGGTCTGTGATGCGTTGTTCTGCACCACAGAGGAATGTCTTTGAGCTGAATCATGCATATATATCTCTCTTGTGGGTAAGCATCCTTTTCATGGTCTTCCTCATGAATGTCCCAATAACCACCTTGAATCATTCGATGATTTAGCGTCGACCATTAAGTGCAATGGAGTTTCTGAAGATTACTACTTCTGCAAACTATTCCCATACTCTCTTGCTGGAGAATCAGCATGTTGGTTCAAGAGGTTTCCACCAAGATCTCTCACTACCTGGAATGACATCACGAATGCCTTCCTCACCAAATTTCTCTATGATACTGAAGACACTGTTTACCATGACAATGTTCATTCCGACACTGTTCTTCCAGGACAATGTTTTCAGGGCATCGAAAATTTGACACTAGAGAGCACAAATGTATATGGTTGTTATCATGCTCCAGATGTAGAAAGAAAAATCACCATCGGAGTTCTCTTGGAGCCAAAGGATAAAGAACAATTTGGGGATTTGAATTCGAGTAGGAAAGACACTATGGAGCTAGAAGAATGGTCTGAAGATATGCATCATAACTCGGAGCAGAAGCTTGATGACAATCAGCACACTTCGGGAAAAGGTCTGGAGACTTCACCAAAGGATAACATCGATCAACACCCGCCTCATCATATCGATTGACGCTCACCAGATGACATCGATCGATACCACCTAGTTGACATTGATCGGCACTCATTGTTAGACGAACATACATGTTACATGATTGAACCAGAGCTGATTGAGGAGATAATGCACTAGTTCAAGGGCTCACATCTTGCTGTCCCTAAACATCAGAGACCACCTATATGCACATAAGAAGCTGCTGGTTTTCACAAAAGAGCGAAGATTGTACATGACCCTGTGAAGTTTGTGGTTCCCAGTGCTGTTTTTGAGGTTCAATTTCCTATTCCACCAGATGGAAGTGTGCATATGGATCCCTACGTTGAGGTATTTGATGATCCTCTTTATGCAGTAGTTTCTTAGAGAGTATTGAAGTATGAAGGTGACGTTGACCAAGGAAAATCAGTCGCAGCATCGATCGACACCATCATTGGAGAATCAATCGACGGCAACATTCGAACATCAATCGACATCAACACTAGAGCGTCGATCGACACTCATCACGGATCAGAGCAGAATAATTTTGAAGTATCTCATAATCTCTTCGATGGAGGCACCAGAATATCATTCAAGTCTGGGGGAAATAACAGATAGAAGAAGAAGAACAAGAAGAGGAATTGGAAGAAGAGGAAACGGACCAAGGGCGGTCCTTAGTTATCATTGATTCCCCACTTCTATGGAGGCTTTCACAAAAAGGGTGATGAAGCTGAAGCAATTGGACATTGGGAATTTTTTTGAAGCAAGTTCCCAATATCATCCGAACTAAATCAGAGTTTCAAAATGTCAAGCTAAAGACCATAAACAAGCGCTGAGTGGGAGGCAACCCATTGTTTAGTAAGTTTTTATTTAGTTTTTACTTATACTACTATTTATTTCGAGTTTTTACTTTGTTTTTGCAGACTGTCTGAGTCCACCATCGATACATCATAGAGGCGCCATCGGTCGACGTTGTAACGCGACCAATGATCGACCCCACATGCCTACCATCGATCGACACCCTCTTACAGAGAGAGGTATCGAGTTTTATACTTAAGCTAATTACTTATGATTTAATTTTTCTAACCAATCCGGGGCGGATTACATTGAAGACAGTGTATTTGAAGTCTGGGGGAGGTTCGCTAATGCTATTTGATTGTTTTTGAATGTTGTTTATATCTATATAAGTTTTTCAAAAAAGTTTTATTGAGTCAAGAAGGAGACTATGATCTAGATTTATTATTGACTAACCATGCTATAAACACCATTCTTAGAAGGTTATTTGCAGAGATTACTAGAGATACCAAAGTGGATCATCCTGCCACTATATCACACTTGCTTAGAAAGTTTGGAGGAACCGAAGCTGATTTCCAACACTAATCCTGACATTATTTTCTTGCTTTGGGATTTGGTAGACATTGTTCATTCTGACACTGTTCTTCTGGGACAATGTTTTCAGGGCATTGAAAATTCAATACTAGAGAGCACAGATGTATATGGTTGTTATCATGCTCCAAATGTAGAAAGAAAAATCACCATTGGAGTTCTCTTGGAGCCAAAGGATAAAGAACAATTTGGGGATTTGAATTCGAGTAGGAAAGACACTATGGAGCTAGAAGAATGGTCTGAAGATATGCATCATAACTCGGAGTAGAAGCTTGATGACAATCAGCACACTTCGGGAAAAGGTCTGGAGACTTCACCAAAGGATAACATCGATCAACACCCACCTCATCATATCGATTGACGCCCACCAGATGACATTGATCGATACAACCTAGTTGACATTGATCGGCACTCATTGTTAGACGAACATACATGTTACATGATTGAACCAGAGCTGATTGAGGAGATAATGCACTAGTTCAAGGGCTCACATCTTGCTGTCCCTAAACATCAGAGACTACCTATATGCACATAAGAAGCTGCTGGTTTTCACAAAAGAGCGAAGATTGTACATGACCCTGTGAAGTTTGTGGTTCCCAGTGCTGTTTTTGAGGTTCAATTTCCTATTCCACCAGATGGAAGTGTGCATATGGATCCCTACGTTGAGGTATTTGAGGATCCTCTTTATGCAGTAGTTTCTTAGAGAGTATTGAAGTATGAAGGTGACGTTGACCAAGGAAAATCAGTCGCAGCATCGATCGACACCATCATTGGAGAATCAATCGACGGCAACATTCGAACATCAATCGACATCAACACTAGAGCGTCGATCGACACTCATCACGGATCAGAGCAGAATAATTTTGAAGTATCTCATAATCTCTTCGATGGAGGCACCAGAATATCATTCAAGTCTGGGGGAAATAACAGATAGAAGAAGAAGAACAAGAAGAGGAATTGGAAGAAGAGGAAACGGACCAAGGGCGGTCCTTAGTTATCATTGATTCCCCACTTCTATGGAGGCTTTCACAAAAAGGGTGATGAAGCTGAAGCAATTGGACATTGGGAATTTTTTTGAAGTAAGTTCCCAATATCATCCGAACTAAATCAGAGTTTCAAAATGTCAAGCTAAAGACCATAAACAAGCGCTGAGTGGGAGGCAACCCATTGTTTAGTAAGTTTTTATTTAGTTTTTACTTATACTACTATTTATTTCGAGTTTTTACTTTGTTTTTGCAGACTGTCTGAGTCCACCATCGATACATCATAGAGGCGCCATCGGTCGACGTTGTAACGCGACCAATGATCGACCCCACATGCCTACCATCGATCGACACCCTCTTACAGAGAGAGGTATCGAGTTTTATACTTAAGCTAATTACTTATGATTTAATTTTTCTAACCAATCCGGGGCGGATTACATTGAAGACAGTGTATTTGAAGTCTGGGGGAGGTTCGCTAATGCTATTTGATTGTTTTTGAATGTTGTTTATATCTATATAAGTTTTTCAAAAAAGTTTTATTGAGTCAAGAAGGAGACTATGATCTAGATTTATTATTGACTAACCATGCTATAAACACCATTCTTAGAAGGTTATTTGCAGAGATTACTAGAGATACCAAAGTGGATCATCCTGCCACTATATCACACTTGCTTAGAAAGTTTGGAGGAACCGAAGCTGATTTCCAACACTAATCCTGACATTATTTTCTTGCTTTGGGATTTGGTAGACATTGTTCATTCTGACACTGTTCTTCTGGGACAATGTTTTCAGGGCATTGAAAATTCAATACTAGAGAGCACAGATGTATATGGTTGTTATCATGCTCCAAATGTAGAAAGAAAAATCACCATTGGAGTTCTCTTGGAGCCAAAGGATAAAGAACACTTTGGGGATTTGAATTCGAGTAGGAAAGACACTATGGATCTAGAAGAATTGTTTATAGATATGCATCATAACTCGGAGGAGAAGCTTGATGACAATCAGCACACTTCAGGAAAAGATCTGGAGACTTCACCAAAGGCTAACATCGATCGACACCCGCCTAATCATATCGATCGAAGCCCACCAGATGATATTGATCGATACAACCTAGTTGACATTGATCGTCCCTCATTGTTAGACGAACATACATGTTACATGATTGAACCAGAGCCGATTGAGGAGATAATGCACTAGTTCAAGGGCTCAGATCTTGCTGTCCCTAAACATCAGAGACCACCTATATGCACAGAAGAAGCTGCAGGTTTTCACAAAAGAGCGAAGATGGTACATGACCATGTGAAGTTTGTGGTTCCCAGTGCTGTTTCTGAGGTTCAATTTCCTATTCCACCAGATGGAAGTGTGCATATGGATCCCTACGTTGAGGTATTTCATGATCCTCTCTATGCAGTAGTGTCTCAGAGAGTATTGAAGTATGAAGGTGACGTTGACCAAGTACAATCGGTCGCAGCATCGATCAACACCATCATTGGTGAATCAATCGACGCCACCATTCGAACATCAATCGACATCAACACTAGAGCGTCGATCGACACTCATCACGGATCAGAGCAGAATAAGTTGAAGTATCTCATAATCTCTTCGATGGAGGCACCAGAATATCAGCCAAGTCTGGGGGAAATAGCAGATAGAAGAAGGAGAACAAGAAGAGGAATTGGAAGAAGAGGAAACGGACCAAGGGCGGTCCTCAGTTATCATTGATTCCCCACTTCTCTGATGTTGTTAGGAAGTACAGAGTGCGTAGCAGATGTTTCTCACAGCCATTGGGAAAGCTTCGAGCATTCATTATGGCTAAGATGATAGACAAAGGACAAGATTCTATGGAGGCTTTCACAGAAAGGGTGATGAAGCTGTAGCAGTTGGACATTGGGAATTGTTTTGGAGCAAGTTCCCAATATCATCCGGACCCACTGTTTAGTAAGTTTTTATTTAGTTTTTACTTATACAACTATTTATTTCGAGTTTTTACTTTTTTTTGCAGACTGTCTGAGTCCACCATCGATCGACATCATAGAGGCACCATCGGTCGACGTTGGATCACGACCATCGATCGCATGCCTACCATCGATCGACACCCTCTTACAGAAATAGGTATCGAGTTTTATACTTAAGCTAACTACTTATGATTTAATTTTTCTAACTAATCCGGGGCAGGGGGACAATGTAATTTAAGTCTTGGGGAGGTTCGCTAATGCTATTTGATTGTTTTTGAGTGTTATTTATATCTATATAAGTTTTTTAAAAAAGTTTTATTGAGTCAAGAAGGAGACTATAATATAGATTTATTATTGACTAACCATGCTATAAGCACCATTCCTAGAAGGTTATTTGCAGAGATTACTAGAGATACCAAAGTGGATCATCATGCTACTATATCACACTTGCTTAGAATGTTTGGATGAACCGAAGCTGATTTCCAACACTAATCCTGACATTATTTTCTTGCTTTGGGATTTGGTAGACATTGGGTCGGATTTCTTCTGCAAGTCTGGAAGGTGAAATTATGTGTGCTTCTTATTCCCATCTCTCTCCCTTTCGATTAAAAAAAAAAAGAAGTCGAGCAGGATTTGGTGGCTACAACAATTAAAGCTTGATTCATATGATCCTAGAAAGAGATAAAAAGGTCAAAAAGAAGTGAACATGATCTGGTTGCAAAAACCATTAGGGCTTGATTCATGGAAAACTATCCAAATATCTCAGTCAATTAACAAAATAAAATGATACCCTCAAAAAGAAGGGGGACATTTATAGAGAATAAGTGAGAAGAGAGAGAGGAAAGGAATCATAGAAGCCTGCATGTGTGTTTAGATACTTGCAGAAGTAAGAATCCATGTGTCCCTTGATCGATACTCCCAAGGTAAAGCCTGCACTTTTATTTTATCCAAAGAAATGAAATCAGTAGAGGGGCGAGTCAGACTAGTATTTGCTAAGTTGTTGGTAAAATGGATTTGGTTGCTATATTATGATAGGGTATATAAAGTTTCTCTGAGATTGACTTGATAGGATGTGGTTGCAGTAAAGTACGGTGACAATTATACTTAGATAATATGTGAGTCTTTGCTTTTCAAAATATCTTTCACAGGCTTGTTTGTTTGGGGACAAGCACAAGGTTAAGTCTGGGGGAGTTGATAGGGCCTGATATTTAGCACTATTTTACCATGGTATCAGCCTTATTTAGAGTCACTTATATGTTTTTGGAGTATTTTTAGAGTATTTTTAGGTTCAGGTACGTTCTGCAGAACTTTGGTGATTTTGGAGCTTTTAGAGATGCAGAACTGAACAGATGCGTCAGATGTTTAGATATGGATGGAGACCTTCCCACAGTGCGTCTGGGTTTATATTTTGACATACGGTAGAGATTTGAGTTAGCTTTCTAATTTTACCGGTTTTAGGTCCATCGGATGGTTAGATCTAAGGTTATGCCCTATTTACTGAAGAGTGGTCTGTCTGCCTCGCGAGATGAAGCTGTCGAGAAGATGAATGAGTGTCGATCGATGGAACAGCCTTGGTGTCGATTGACGGGGATCCCAGAAGACAGTCCCTACTTGTTTTATGGCCGACTTAAGCCTAGAAGCCATCACAAATCACCAAAATACCCATGGATGACCTAAAACCATATTTATATATTTTCTAAACCATTGTTGACGGCTACGCTTGAAAGGCTAAGCAAGCTTTATTCTATTCATTTTTCTAGGGTTAGGAGAGAAGGGAGGAGCTCCTTCAGAGTCCTCCTCGAACTCCTTTGATTCTCATTTGATTTTTATTATATATCTATTCTATTCATCTATGATTTATTTGACAAAGATCATGTCTGAGTAGATCTCTTGTTAGGTTCAAGGTTTATTAATGGTACTGATGGATTAGCCAAACAATAGAATTGCTAGGGTGATTATTAGATCTATCAATAGAACTGTGTTTATTGTTTGCGTTCTAGAGTAGCTAACTAGAACCCTGATCATAGGATTGTTAGGCGCAAGCGAGAGCATGGTCTACTACCAGAATTAATCCTTTTGAGCTAGGTTGCTGGAAACAAACGAGAGTTGATTTAGTTAATTTAGTGAATATATCGATTAGGTCTTAATGCTTGACTCGAGAGACCATCGATCGACGCAAGATCATTGCCATCGATCGACGGTCATTCCGTGTCAACAAGCGAGAGCTAATACATCGGACTTAGTCAATAGATTAGACTCGCATCTAGAGCTGGTCGACTTTTACATTAGATATCGAGTTCTATGATTAATACCCTTAGCTTCTATCCTCTATAATCCACTTTCCTGAAACCCTAGATCTAACTATTTATTATTATTGTTTACTTACCAATCAATCAATTGTCTGCTAAAGTTTATTTACTGCTTATTAATCTATTTGTCTAGCTTAATCGCGACTGTATTGAGTTTATTGTGTGCCCAACGCTCCCTGTGGATTCGATCCCTAAATACTACAATTTCATCTCTCTTGGCAAGAGTAGTTCGTAGGGTTAATTTGATAGAGTTTGAAATACATTAAAACCCTCATGTCAAATTTGGCGTTGTTGCCGGGGATCAAGGATTCGCCATTAGACTCTATTTGTTTGATTTAGTCTAGGTATTTTTTTATATTTGTTTACTTACATAAATTTTTTTCTTGTGTATCAGGTACATACATATTAGTACCAGGAAGCAATGAGGAGAGGATTTTTGGGTTCTTCAAAAAAAGGAACCTGCTGATTCGCGCACGATCCATAAGTCTAAGAGGACAAGAAAGTGAGGTGACAATTATATTTAGATAGTATGTGAGTCTTCGTTTTTTAAAACATCTTTCACAGGCTTTTTTTCCTTGAGCACAAGCAAAATGTTAAGTATGGGGGAGTTGATATACTATGGATTTTACCTATTTCACCTATAATATATATAGAGTATAAGTCTTTTATATGCGTTTGGCATTGTTCTAGAGCATTTACCGGTCTAGGTACTTATTGGAAGCAATTGGAGCTTTTGGATTGTGTTAAAACAATTAGGACTGCTCAGCAAAAACCCAGAGTTGGATCCAGATTTATGAATGGACCGTCAATCGATTTCACACACTGTGTGTCGATCGACGATGAAGTCGGTAGAAAGATTGGGAAATTACAAGTTTTACCCAGAGGTCTCATTATTGCAAGAAAAGTCACTGGCCGAATTTAGACTATTTATTAGGGTTTTCAATCTTTGTTAAACCCTAAGCTTATTATTCTGAAACTAAGCAACCACAAAGGTTACACAAGAGTTTTAGAGTTGGAACAAATTGCTACATCTATTGGAGAGAAAGATTTTATCACCATTACAGAGAAGATCTTGAACTCCATATCTTTTTTACTCATTCTATTTTATGAAATTTATTCATAATTTAATGATGTTCTTTATTGCTATGTTTTAGTAGTTCTCTATTAGATTTAGGGTTATTCAAATGGTAGTGATGTATTGGTGATTTTATAGAATTGTTACGGTAATCTTCTTGTTTCTTTGTTAAAGTTGCACTTAATGCTAAGTTGAATTTGATCACTTCAAACTTAGAAATTAGTGTTCTATAGCGCAAGCGAGAGCATGGTTATTGCCTGGAATCTATCTTAAACAATCTAAATAACTAGTAACAAACGAGAGTTGAATTAGAAGTGTATTGAATATATTGAACCACGAAATTAGTACTGTTTGGAATGAGCATCGATCGACGCCATTGTATTGCTATCGATCGTCGCTCAACCGAGATGCGCGAGAGTGATCTCCTAAACTCTATGGTTTAAATTCAGAACGACAATATATTAAACTGCATTATTGAAGTCTACCTGAGAATTTCCCCTAAGTCTAGCACCCTAAATTAATCTTCACAAAACAAATCAATCTTAAAGATTGCTTTTATTGCTATTATTATAATTCATCTAGCCTTAATTCGAAGATAATAAATCTATTGTGCAACCTTAGAGTCTCTGTGGATTTGATCCCTAAGTACTACACTGAACTTCTTATTTGAGAGAGTAAAGTGGGATTTTAGGATTAATTTTAAAGTGAAATAAAACCCCACATCACTCTGTCAGTCGGTGGTCTGACTTCGTGTCAATCAAAGTTAGTCGATTCACACTAAGCCACTGATAATGCAGGATTCACTGTCGATCGATTGTCATTGCTTGGTGTCGATCGAAACCAATGAGAACTGTCGAATGACATAGAACTTTCCATACGGAAATCTCTTTCTTGGAGCTTCTCTGTCTTAACTTCCAGCCAAAAATCATCATCAATCAATGCATTGACGTGATGCTTCTTTCCAGCCTCTATTTTATCCTTAATAAAGCTCTCATGCCTCCTAATGGTTTCACTTGTTTGCATCACTTGATTCTCCAACTTCTTCACATAGGTGCTGAGGTTTTCGAACTTGGTATTGAGGTTAAGGTACATACCATCTATTTTTCCATTGAAATCCACATTCATCTTCAGATGTCGCTCCGAAAATCTGTCAACCATTGCTTCGATCTTGCTTTCTTGAGCTTCTAGAGGAGAATTCTGGTAGTAGGAAGATCCATAAGTTATGTTGTTGTTGAAGTGCTTTCGCTGTGAATTTTGATTAAAGTTACTCATTTGACCTGCCCATTGGATTTCCGGTTGAAACCTGGATTCCCTTGTCTCTGGAAACCATTCCCATCAATGTAGTTCACATTCCCTTCTTCAATCTCATTCTCTTCAGACTCTATTGCTTATACTTCCGCAAAAGTAACCTGCTTCTTGAGAAATTTCTGAACACTATCCAGCTCTGCCTTGACTTCTTCAATCTGCTCCTTGCTCACAGCTGGGGTTGACTTCCTCCTCTCAAAATCTGTGTTCTTGGTATTGCTGCTGGATGCCAAATTCTCAATCAATCACGTAGCTTCTTCAGGACTCCTGGTGCTGAAATTTCCCTCACGGGCTGTGTCCAAAGCCATCTGATACTGTAATTCAATACCTCTGAAGAACGTGCTAAGAAGCTGCACTTTGTTGAACCTGTGATGTGGAAAATCTCTCTGGTATGACTTGAATCTGATCCAGGAGTTTCTGAAAGACTCTGAAGGTTCTTGTGAAAAAGTAGCAATCGTGCTCCTTAGATATTCTGCTCTCACGTCATCAAAGAAGTTACGCAAGAAACTATTCTTGATGTCAGTCCAAGATGTCAGAGATCCTGGCGGTAGATGCTTAAGCCAATATGAAGCTTCTCCAGCAAGTGAGTACTTGAAGAGCTTACAAAAAAGATAGTCCTCAGGGACTCCATTGGCTTTAATAGCAGTCACTAGATCCTCAAATCGCTCCAGATGATCAATAGGGTGCTCATGTCGCAACCCATGGTAAGGCGTCTACGCTACAAGTCCAAAGAAAGCGGACTTGATTTCAAAATCGTTTCTCTAAAAACTGGAGGACGAATGGCGGATCTGTTGGCATAGAACTGGTATGGACGGTTGTAGTCAGCTAGTGTTCTCTGAGCTGCTTGGGCATTAGCTTCAGGTTGAGCTACTGCAGCGTCTTCTTCCGCTTCTGCTTCTTTATCAGGGATTACAGTCCCCTGATCGTCTATATTTTGTCATGCTGCATTACGCAGATGACCGTTGAGGTCACGCAAGTCTCCATTGTCATTCTGAACAAATACTAAAGTTGCAACCATCTGTACTTGTTTGCTGTTGTCAATCGAAGCGTGTCAGCTTCTATCGATCGATGAGGTGTGATCGATGTTGGTCGATGCTCGAGTTCTAATGTTGGTCGATGCTGTTCGTAAAGAAGTGTCGGTCGGCGCTGTATAGATGCCGTTGATCGATGCTTGTCGTCTTTCTTTGCGGATTGTACGCTCGAGTTTCTCTGGGTCTGAGTTTTTCATGTACCTGAAAAAAAAAAGAAATAATTAGTAACTTGAAAGTAGAATCAAACCTAGACTAAATCACAGAAATGAAAACTAATGGCGATCAATTCTCCCCGGAAACAGCGCCAAATTTGAATTAACCTTCATCTTAACACACAAATAAAAATCTTGCCAAGAGATATCAGGTGTAATACTTAGGGATCGAATCCACAGAAAGCAATGACACACAATAGATTTCTTATTTTTGAAGAGTAAGCTAGGTAAATATATATATATTAGTAGTAAGGAAACAATTTAAGAAAATATTCCTTATTAGGAGGTATAGATGAAATATGTAAATATGATAATAATGTAAATATGGAAAAATGCTATTAAACTAACTAGATGCAGGTGTAAGTATACTAGACCTAAGGTTTCAAGCTTAATGGATTATATGGAATAAGAAGCACGAAAATGTAAATATTTTAGAACTCAAATATTAAGTATTCTAACCCTCTTAACTCCAACTCTCGTATGCGAGCAAAAGGAAAGACCATCGGTCGATGACTAAGGCATGATGTCGACTGCCGGTTAAATCCGAAGGAAGTGTGAAGGAGATTTGATATGTTCACCTAGCTAATTAGACCAGTTCTCGCATGCGCCTAACAACCTATTTCAATGGAGTCTATTCTGTCCCAGAACCTACTCTCGTAGTCGTCAATTTTCTAATGCAAGCATTAAGCACAACTAAATTGATGGATATTAACTTAACCTAGCAATCCATGATTGCTATCATTCAAACCTAAATCTAATTTATAAGTACTTAGACATAATAAAAGCAAGAACAATAGTCTGAATATAAAGCATAATAAAATATTGGGGTTCCACTACAAATCTCCCTAAGGAGTTACGAATCTTCTCCCCTAAAAACCTTAAATCTATAATAGAAGAGTAAAAATTCTCTCGACCCCCCCCCCCCCCCCCCGTTCTCTGTGTAATACATAAATCATAAATATAAAACCCAAAAATCTAGGTCAAAACTCGTCAAGGGTATCTTCGTAATTTGTCTCTAACTTGGGCTTGAGATCGGCTGTCTGTGAATTGGTTGTCGATCGATGGCAAGTGTGAAACATCGATCTATATTGGTTTTCTAACATCGGCCGATGATAAGTTTGTGTCGTCGATCCACTACTGTCTTGTACCTCGACTCTCTAGCTGATCAGCTACAAATTCTTCTCCTCTAAATGTTCTAAAAGCTCCAAGTATCTCCATTTCTCTCCAAAACGTACCTGGACCTATAAAGACCCTAAAACATAGTCTAGACACACATAATAGACCCTAAATAGAGTCTATAACATGGCCTAAAACTGGTAATAAATAGGGTATATCATGGCCTATGGTTGCTTTTCCCTTGTCATATGCGTCCGTATAAAATTGTAAAGTTATGGTCTATGGTTACTTTTCCCTTGCACTAGGCCGTTTCCTTGCATTACACAATATTGCACTGCCAATTATTTTTTTGCCTTTGTTTTAGGATTGCCAATAATTTGATGGTGTGCAACGACATCATGAAATGAAAAGTATTTTTTTTTCAAAATCTCAAGCATTCGTAGAAAATTGTTTAAGTTCTGGTCTATAGTTGCTTTTCCCTTGCTATATGACGGTTCTTTGCGATACAAATTATTTCCCTTGCCAATGTTTTTCCCGTTTTGTTCAGGCCTGTTGGTGAACTGATGGTTTGCAATGAACTTAATTTTCCAAATTCTCAAGTATCCCTATCAAATTGTTTATGTTCTTCCCTATGGTTGCTTTTCCCTTTCCATTGGCCATTTCCTTGCTGTTTCTTTTTTATACACAATATTCCGTTGGCAAAGTTTATTCGTTTTGTTTCTGGCCTGCCAGTAATCTGGTGGTTTGCAAGGACCTTGTGAAAGGTAAAGTTTTTTTTTTTTTAAATCCCAAGCATCCTTATCAAATGTTAAAGTTCTGTCCTATGGTTGCTTTTTCCTTGCCATAGGCTGTTTCCATGCAATACACAATATTGCCTTACCAAGGTTTTTTTTCGTTTTCTTTCAGGTCTACCATTGATTTTTTTGTGTGCAAGGTCCTTGTAAAAGGTAAAGTAATTTTTATCAAAATCTCAAACATCCCTATCAAATTGTTTAAGTGTGGGTCTATGGTTGCTTTTCCCTTGTCATATACCGTTTCTTTGCAATACACAATAATTCCTTCACAAAATGTTTTTCGTTTTGTTTCTTTCCCTTGTCATATGCATCCCTATCAAATTTTCTAAGTTATGGCCTATGTTTGCTTTTCCCGTGCCATAGGCCGCTTCCTTGCAATACATAATATTTCCTTGCTAGTGATCTGATGGTGTACAAGGACCTTGTAAAAGTTAAAGTATTTTTTTCAAAATTCAAGCGTCCTATCAAATTGTTTAAGTTTTGGCCTATGGTTTGTTTTTCCTTTCCATATGTCGTTTCTTTGGATACATGATATTGCCCTTTCAATGTATTTTTCATTTTATTTCAGGTCTGCTAGTGATCTGATTGTGTGCAATGAACTTGTGGAAGGTAAATTTTTTTTTTTCAAAATCTCAAGCTTCCCTATCAAATTGTTTAAGTTCTAGCATATGGTTGCTTTTCCCATGCCATAGGGCATTTCCTTGTACTTTCCTTGTGATACATAATATTGCCCTGCCAAAGTTTATTCGTTTTGTTGCAGGCATGCCGGTGATTTGATGGTCTGCAAGGACCTTGTGAAAGGTAAAGTATTTTTTTCAAAATCCTAAGCGTCCCTATCATATTATTTAAAATATGGCATATGGTTGCCATAGGACATTTCCTTGCGATAAACAATATTGCCTTGCCAAAGTTATTTTTATTTTGTTTCTGACCAGCCAGTTATATGATAGTGTGGAATGACCTTGTGAAAGGTACAATCATTTCTTTCAAAATCTCACACGTCCCTATCAAATTGTTATGTTCTGGTTGTTTTTCCCTTGCAATTAGCTGTTTCCTTGCGATACACAATATTGCCTTGCCAAATTTGTTTTCGGTTTGTTTCAGGCCTGCCATCGATTTGAATGTTTGCAGGGACCTTGTGAAAGGTAAAGTAATTTTTATCAAAATATGAAGCATCCCTATCAAATTGTTTAAGATCAGGCCAATCGTTGCGTTTCTCTTGTCATATGCGTCCTTATCAAATTGTTTATGTTATGGCATATGGTTTCTTTTCCCTTGCACTAGGTTGTTTCCTTGCGATAAACAATATTGCCCTGCCAATGACTTTTTGGCTTTGTTTCATGCATGCCAATGATCTGATAGTGTGCAAGGACCTTGTGAAAGTCAAAGTAATGTTTTCAAAAACTAAAGTGTTCCTATCAAACTGTTTAAGTTCTGGCCTATGGTTGTTTTCCCTTGCCACATGACGATTCATTGTGATCTAATGTGTGAAATGAACTTGTGAAAGGTAGAGTATTTTTTTCCAAATCTCATGCATCATTATCAAATTTGTTAAGTTCTAGCCTATGGTTGTTTTTCCCTTTCCATAGGCCATTTTCTAGCCGTTTCCTTGCAATTAAAAATACTACGTTGCCAATTTTTTTGTTTTCTTTCAGGCCTACCAATGATATGAAGGTGTTGAAGGACCTTGTGAAAGGTAAAGTATTTTTTTTTTCATATTTTTTCAGGCTTGCCGGTTATATGATGGTGTGAAATGACCTTGTGAAAGGTAAAGTAGTTATTTCGAAATCTCAAGTGTCCCTATCAAATTGCTTAAGTTCATGCCTATGGTTACTTTTCCCTTGCCATACACAATATTGCCTTGCCATGGTTTTTTCGCTTTGTTTTAGGCTTGCGATAGATATGATGGTATGAAAGGACCTTGTGAAAGGTAAAGTATTTTTTTATCAAAATCTCAAACATCCTTATCAAATTGTATTAATTTGGGCCTACTGTTGCTTTTCCTTTGTCATATGTTGTTTCTTTGCGATACACAATAATGCATTGCCAAAGTTTTTTTCATTTTGTTTCAGGCCTGCTAGTGATAAAATGGTGTGCGATGAACTTCTGAAAGGTAAAATATTGTTTTCCAAAATCTCAACCGTCCCTATCAAATTGTTTAAGTTCTCGCCTAAGGTTTTTTTTCCTTGTTATTGGTAATTTTCTGGCAATACACAAGCTTGCCTTGCCAATGTTTTTTTTTGCTTTATTTCAGGCATGCCATTGCGATGGTTTGCAAGGACCTTGTGAAAGGTAATTATTTTTTTTTCAAAATCTCAAGGGTCCCTATCAAATTGTGTAAGTTTTTGCCTATGGTTATTTTTCCCTGGCCATAGGACGTTTCCTTGCTATAAATAATATTGACTTGCCAAAGTTATTGTTTTTGTTTCAGGCCTACCAGTTATATGATAGTATGAAAAGCCCTTGTGAAAGGTAAAGTAGCTTTTTCAAAATGTCAAGTGTCCCTATCAAATTTTTAAGTTCTTCCCTATTGTTGCTTTTCCCTTGCCATTGGTTGTTTCCGTGCGATACACAATATTGCCTTACTAAAGATTTTTTCGTCTTGTTTCCGGCGTGCCATAGATCTGATGGTGTGCAAGGTAAAGTAATTTTTATCAAAATCTCAAACATCCCTATCAAATTGTACTAATTTAGGCCAACTGTTGCTTTTCCCATGTCGTATGTCGTTTCTTTGCGATGCACAACAATGCCTTGCCAAAGGTTTTTTTTTTATTTTGTTTCAGGCCTGCTAGTGATAAAATGGTGTGCGATGAACTTCTGAAAGATAAAATATTTTTCCAAAAATCTAAAGCGTCCCTATCAAATTTTTTAAGTTCTGGCCTATGGTTGTTTTTTCTTTGCTATAGGTAGTTTTCTGGCAATACAGAACCTTGCCTTGCCAATTTTTTTTTCTTTGATTCAGGCATGCCTGTAATCTGATGGTTTGCAAGGACCTTGTGAAAGGTAAATAATTTTTTTTGTCAAAATCTCAAGCTTCTCTATCAGATTGTGTAAGTTTTGGCCTATGGTTATTTTTCCTTGCCATTGGATGTTTCCTTGCGATAAACAATATTGCCTTGCCAAATTTATTTTTATTTTGTTTCAAGCCTACCAGTTATATGATAGACTGAAAAGACCTTGTGGAAGGTAAAGTAATTTTTTTCAAAATCTCAAGCGTCCCTATCAAATTCTTTATGTTATGGCGTAAGGTTGTCTTTTCCATTGCTATATGTAGTTTTATGGCAATACACAAGCTTTCCTTGCTAATGTTTTTTTTTTTGCTTTGTTTCAGGCATGCCAGTGATCTGATGGTTTGCAAGGACCTTGTGAAAGTTAATTATTTTTTTTTCAAAATCTCAAGCATCCCTATCAAATTGTGTAAATTCTGACTTACGGTTATTTTTCCCTGGCGATAGGACGTTTCCTTGCGATAAACAATATGCCTTGCCAAAGTTATTTTTATTTTGTTTCACGCCTATTAGTTATATGATAGTCTAAAAAGACCTTGTGAAAGGTAAAGTATTTTTTTTCAAAATATCAAGCATCCCTATAAATTTTTTAAGTTCTGGCCTATGGTTGCTTTTCCTTGCCATAAGTTTTTTCCGGGCGATACACAATATTACATTACCAACGTTTTTTTTCGTTTTGTTTCATGCCTGCCTTTGATTTGATAGTGTGCAAGGACCTCGTGAAAGGTAAAGTAATTTTTATCAAAATATCAAGCATCCATATCAAATTTGGCTTATGGTTGATTTTCCCTTGTCATATGCGTCCCTATCAAATAGTTTAAGTTATGGCCTATGGTTATGTTTCTCTAGCAATAGGCCGTTTCCTTGCGATACACACTATTTCCCTGGCAAATATTTTTTGGCTTTGTTTCAGGCATGCAAATAATCTGATGGTGTTCAAGGACCTTGTGAAAGGCAAAGTAATCTTTGCAAAACATTTGCAAAACCTCAAGCATTCCTATAGAATTGTTTCAGTGCTGGTCTATGGTTTCTTTTCCCTTGCCATATGACGGTTCTTTGAGATACACATTGTACCACCCCCCCCCCCCAAAAAAAACGTTCTAGGTATAGGTCGAACCACCGGCCAACAATCAAACAAGAACATGACCGACAAACCAACTGTCTACCAAGGTTCAGAAGCGCTACATGACGGGTTAGGAACAAACCGGCCAAGATCACAAAGAGTGCAATTCGTGACTAGGCCAGTCTGACCATTAACATGTCTCGTCAGATTAAAACCTAAGGCTTCTCAACACGTACCCGAATCTGACTTTGTGTTAGCCTGGACAAGCTAATATCAGAAACAACAAGGTGTTTACACAAAGCATCGCTTTATTTAGCTTATATATTATATGGTTCGCAACACACAACATAATATACATGCGGTGGCATGCCAAGAGTAAAAGTACATACTTAGTCTGAAAACGTGAAAGCAAAAAGATGCAAACTCTACACCAACCGGCCTAGCTTCCCACGACCTCTAAAGCTGACTCGATCTACTGGTCACCTGAAAACAACAACGAGTCAGGGGTGAGTAATCTAGCATTACTCAGTGAGTTACAATCCCCATCAAACAAATACAACCCCTCGCTATCCCACCCCAAACAATCTAAAGCGAGAGGTTCACCTAATAATGAAAAATCACAATTCAATGGATAAGCAATATGAGAAAATATGCAGCAGGGGAAATGATAGCAAGATAATTAGTGTTATGGTAATTACTGGCTAACTACCAAACTCTACCAAAACTCAAACTTTCAACGACCTGATATACTATATAATATATATTTAACTAGTTAGGGCCCTGGTGCATCATGTTCCTCCTCACTATCGGCAATATCCCATCTTCCTACCACAAAGGCTTGAAGATGGAACTTTCAACCGACCGCGGCCCACAGTTAGTTGGGTCACCGCGCGATAGCCCACAGTCATTCGGGTCACTGCCGGACGTTACATGGTTGTGTAACACTCAGCCATAGGACATCACCATGTCTCTCTGAGTCTTCCCGATCCAGCGAATAAGGGATTTCCTTGACCCCGCTTGGTACGAGGTCCAAAGGAACACTAACTCACCCCTAATATGCCTAGCATTGTGGGTTGCACAAATGCTATATGGCCAATATAGGACTAATACCAAACCCGGTAAAATAACACAAGGTTCGTAGTATTAAGCACTACTAACATAATCCAGAATCTAGCATAAAGAGTAATTCCAGAATACCTAGCTACCACAACTTAGCGATATTATCTAAGCATTCAATGTTCTCTCACTAACCAAACAACCTAACCATTAGCATGCTACTACTAAACTCAAGCAATAACTAAGCATGCTATCAACTCAATCAATCAAGATTAATTAACCTCTACTATTAACTAATCAAACCGATACTAAGTTAGACCCAGCCTCCTTCCATGATATAACTTAAAGTAACGGGAACCTGCATGAAAACAAGTCAGCAATCAATTGATCATAACTCACAGTTCTTTTGCTGAATGTGGCCTTAACCTCATGTCCGTCTTCTGTGATCCGAATGCTTTCCCAACCTTCTCAAGTTGACTCACGTCTGGTCTGATCTTAAGTTGAGCAGGACCTTCTTTAAATGTTGAACCAAAACTGGGAGTAATCGTTCTCGAAAACCCTCAAAACTACCGAAAACGCTCGAAAACTATCAAAACTCAAACTTTCTTTCTTTGCTTTCTCTCTCACGTTTTTAAGTAGGTGTGAAGTGTTATGGATGTGTTGAGATGAGAGTTAGGTCGACCCTATTTATAGGAATCAGCAGCCAATCAGTTCCAGGACGTGTGGCAGCCCGTGTGTCCGTCCGCATGGCTCCGATTACATGTGCGGCGGCACCTCATGATCCACATGTCAGCTCGCATGACCAGAGTGTGCTGGAAGGTGACACCACTTCCTCCACATTTCTGGATGGATGGACTGGCTGCATGCAAGAAGACACCACGTCGTCCACATGTCTGGCCGCATGGCCTGGTTGCATGCAACACGACACCCAGCTGCTTGGTCGACCCACCTCGTGCTCCACATGTAAGCTTGCATGACCACGGTAGCCTGCAAGGTGACACCACGTCCTACACATATCATGATGCATAGCCTGGCTGCATGCAAGAAGACACCACGTCCTCCACATATCTGGCCGTATGGCCTTGTCGCATGCAACGCAACACCCAGCTGCTTGGTCGATCCACCTTGTGCTCCACATGTCTACTTGCATGTCCCTACTACAGGTACTGAGACACCTCCTGCTTCACTTGCCACATGTACTGCCAGAAAGTTTCCACCACGTCCTGAACACAACCATCAAGCCACCTCGTGTTTTTTTGGTCCAATCATTTGATTTCTAGCCTTAGGTAAATTTTGACCCGCGATCAATCCTGAATATTTTGCAGAGCCCGTTCTGATGCGCTGAATATTTTTAATAAATTCCAATCTGAATTCTGACCCTGACGGAAAATATTTCCCGAGCCTCCCAGTTTCCCCGATAAATTCCATAATACCAAAATTAGGGTTTTCGCCCAACTTCATATTTTCCCGTCGTGCTTCGATCCCGTCGTGCTTCGATCCCGTCGTGCTTAATTTGTGTCCTACTTAATTCCCGTCCAACTTTCGATTTATTTTGTCTCCAAAATAATATTTTACTAATACGATGTTTTTCTGAAAACTTCGTGCTTAAGAAACGTCGCGCTTCTAAACGTCGCTTCTAAAATGTTGTGCTTCCAAAACGTCCTTCTGATCAATCTAACTCATTGTCTAACCATGGTCGAGCAGATTATTTAAATCACGGTTCACTCCCTATCAATTCATCGACCCCTCGTATTTCAAATTTCCCCAATCGATCTGTGTTGCCCGCGACTAGACCACTAGGTTAATTCTCAACCACTCTTCCATTTTCTCCGAACCATGTTAAGTTTTATATGACCAAAACTTAACATTCCTCCACATGCTTTGATTCAAAAATCCTTGGCTCCAAATTCTAAATTAAAATTATTTTTTTAAGGGTTTCTACATTCTTCCCCCCTTGAAAGAATTTGTCCTCGAATTCTAAGGTTCTGAGGGGCCTCCTTCCTCCATCACAACGCCCTCTCGGAAAAACTTTGGGTGATCGGCCTTAAATCTTTCTTCATCCTCCCATGTGACATGATTCTGTTTTGTCTTCCCCAGAATACTTGTACTTGAGAAATCTCACGATTCTTTAGTATCCGAATACACCTTTCTCCCAGTCGATTGGTCCTTTTGATATGTGAGGTATGTCCCAAACTCTTCGATTCTCTCAGGCTCAACATCACTTGGACCCCATATATGCTTCCGAAGCATGGAAATATGGAATACAGGATGAAGATGCATATCCTCAGGCAGATTCAATCGATAAGCTACCTCACCAACCTCCCAACCTTGCCAAATCTGTCCTTCCCTTTCCGGGCAGTAACCTTCAAACAAACCCAATCTCCTATCTCAAAAGTTACCTTTCTTCTTAACTGGTCTGCGTACTTCTTTTGACGGTCCTGAGCCTTCTTCATGTTGGTTTGAATCGTCTTCAGCTTGATCATGGTCTCCTGGAAGATAGACGATCCAAATATTCTTCTTTCTCCCACTTCCGTCTAACACATAGGTGTTTTGCATGGCCTTCCGTACAGCGCTTCATAGGGTGACATCCCTATACTCGAATGATGACTATTATTATAATAGAATTCAACCAACGGTAGGTGCTTCTCCGAATTTCCTGCCCAATCTAGAATACACATCCAAATCATGTCCTCGATGGTCCGAATGGTCCTCTTCGTTTGGCCATCAGTTTCTGGGTGGAATGTCGTGCTTCTGAACAGTTTAGTTCCCAAGGCTTCTTGTAGCGCTTCCTAAAAGGATGCCGTGAACCTAGGGTCACGGTCTGAGACGATGTCTGAAGGTACACCATGTAACTTCACAATTTCGTTGATGTACAGCTCGGCCAACACTTCAAGTTTATTAGTGTCCTGCATAGGCAATAAGTGTGTAACCTTGGTTAACCTATCCACAATTACCCAGATTGAGTTGTTTGATCTTCCTGGAGCAGTGGGTAGTCCTTTGATGAAATCCATGGAAATTGAGTCCCATTTCCATTGAGGTATCGGAAGACTCTGCAACAATCCTCATGGGACTTGATGTTCGACCTTGACTTGTTGACAAGTTGCACACTGGGTAATCCATAGGACTACTGATCTCTTCATGCCCGACCAATGATATTATCTTTCTCACATCTCGGTACATCTTTGAACTTCTAGGATAGATACTAAGTAAGGAATTGTGTGCGATCCTTGGTATCTCATCTCTCAGTCCTTGTCCCTTCGGGATTGTAATTCTTCCATTAATTAGAAAAGTTCCATCCTCAGCTAAGTAATATCCAGCATTATTTGGCCCGGCTTGTCCTCTGAGTTCTTTAGAGATCTTCTGTAGTTTCTCATCTTTAAGCTGTTCTCTTGAATTCTTTGAATCAGACTGGCCTGGTTCACTGCTTGAAGTCCCAATTGGCTCGCTTGTTTGCCCTTCCAAAATGACCAACTTCACTTGTTTAAACTCTTGATTCAACAGCTCCACTTATTTCTCTAAATCTGCGTCCAACTTCCTTCGGTTTAAAGCATCAGCAACAACATTCGCTTTTCCAGGATGGTAGCGAATCTTTATGTCGTAGTCTACCCCAAACTCCATCCACCTACTCTGACGCAGGTTGAGGTCTGGCTGGGTGAAGAGGTATTTTAGACTTTGGTGGTCCGTGTATACCTCTACTTCTTCTCCATACAAGTAAGATCTCTAAATTCGCAAGGCGAACACCACGGCCGCTAAATCCAAGTCATGTGTACTGTAGCTATCTTCATGCTTATGTAGTTTTCTTGAAGCATATGCAATAACTTTCCCATCTTGCATTAGTACATAACCTAGCCCAACTCGTGAAGCATCCGTGTACACCGTGTAAGGTTTACCTTGCTCAGGCAAGGCTAACACAGGTGCAGTTGTGAGAGCTTCCTTCAATTTCTTGAATGCCTTCTCGGTTTCTTCCACCCATATGAAAGGAAATCCTTTCCCGGTAAGTTTAGTTAAACGCTTTGCAATGGAGGAAAAGTCCTTAAAAACTTCCGATAAAAGCCCCCAAGCCCGAGAAAACTCCTCATTTCCGTCACAGTGGTAGGTCGAGGCCATTCCCGTTTGGCTTGGACCTTTTCTGGATCAGCAGCCACGCCCTCTCCTGATACTATGTGACCCAGAGATACTATATCTCTCTTCCGAAACGAACATTTCCTAAACTTTGCAAATAGCTTCTGATTTCATAACCTCTCCATAACCAATCTCAGATGCTCTTTGTGCTCCTCCTTACTGCTCGAATACACCAGGATGTCATCAATGAAAATGATCACGAACTTGCCGAGGTAGTCGTGAAAAACTTCATTCATCAAACGCATGAAAGCTGCGGGGGCGTTTGTGAGACCAAAGGGCATAACCACAAACTCATACTATACATACCTCGTACGAAATGCCGTCTTCATAATGTCTGACTTGGCAATAGGAATTTGGTGATATCCTGATGCTAAATCAATCTTCGAAAACCAATTAGATCCTTTAAGTTGGTCCAACAGCTCGTCTATCTTCGGGAGAGGATACTTGTCTTTTATGGTGATGTTGTTGATACCGCGATAATCGATACATAACCTCATACTTCCGTCTTTCTTCTTCACATATAGCACATGAGCTCCCCAAGGTGAAGAGCTTGATCGGATGAATCCATTTTCTAATAGATCTTCCAATTGTTTCTTTAGCTCAGCCAACTTTGCAGGTGCCATCCAATATGATGCCTTAGCTATAGGTTTTGCTTCAGGCTCCAAAGTAATAGTAAAGGGATTACTCCGAGGTGGAGGTAAATCCTTTAGTGGCGCAAATATATCCTCAAACTCTTGAGCCACTTCTATGTCTTTGACCTTAACTTCATCATTAGTGGCTCCTCCATTAACAGAAAAAGTCACCAAATACACTTCTCCGTCTTGAAGCAAATCTTGTACTCGTATTGCTACTACTAGTGACACGGTTATACTAGGAATAATTCCATAGTATACCATCTCTGGTTGTTTACCTCTGCCAAACAATAACCTTCTCTTTCTACAGTCGATCTGAACTCCGTAGCTTGACAACCAATCCATTCCAAGAATTACCTCGAACCCTTCCAAAGGTACGACCAACAAATCTGCCACAAATTCTTTCCCTTGAATGACCAATGGAACATTCTTGATACACTTATCTGCTTGAAGAGTTCGGTCTGCAGGGGTCATGACTGCTACGTTTACCCTATCAACCACTAAACAATCCCAATACTGGGGAGTTACTTCAGGGGTCACAAAACTATGTGTTTCCCCCTAATCGAACGATACATGTGTGGGTTCACCAGCAACATGTAAGGTTCCTGTCACAGTAGCTCAATTAACTATATCTCAATCACTAATCAAAATTCACACAACCATCAATCATAATCGATTTTTTTTCTAAATACGCAACATAGCGATCAAGCAATCTATACCTAGCTAGAATACTAACTAATACCAACAAATAAATTCCATGCAATAAAAAGGGAAGGTTAAGAACCCAAATACCTGTGATGGGACCGCTGGACGGTCCTGCATTTTCTGGGCTTTCTACACCTAAAGCATAAACCCTACCTCCTTGGTTTTGCTTCTTTGGTGCTAGCTCAATTGCTGGACGGCTAGGAGGAGCTCGGATCGCGAGAGAGGTCGCAGGGATTGGCTTGTTTGGACATGAAAAAGCATAATGGCCCTTCCTACCGCAAGAGAAACAAGTAAAATCTTCCATTCTTAACTGTGGATAACCCTGCTGGTCATTCTGCTGGTTGTAGGGAAAAAACCTTGAAATATGTTCCGGTCGACCACATATGTAACATACCCTATTGTTACTCCGATAATTGGTTTGGTTTTCAAATCCTTTCCCTTTACCCTTTTCAAAGCATGGACCCTTGTTGTAATTTGGCCTTTCTCCTTGGTTGAACTTGGTGTGTCCACCAGAATGTGGTATGGTCTTCCTTTCAGCCTCTATACAGTCTCAACATTAACAGCCTTTTCCACCATATCAGATAAGCTGTTAAAGCTACTTCCAGCTAATCGACTTCTCAGCTCTGGCTTCAGTCCGTACATGAAGTTACAGATCATAGTTGCTTCATCTTCGCGCCCATCAAAGACATATCGCCTTAACCTTGTGAACTCACACTCGTAACTCTTTACTGGCCTATCTCCTTGAACTAGGTTCATGAACTGGGGCTCCAACCGATGCTTCACTTCTGGAGGAAAGTACTTCCTCTCAAACTCTTTCTTGAAGGATTGCCATGATGTGATGGTATGTCCATGCTGTCTGTCTATGCTTTCCCACGACCCTGTTGCGTCGCCTTCCAGATAGTACACAGAAATCTTCTTCTTATACTCCTCCAGACATTCCATAGCTTCAAAATTCTTTTCCATCATAGTAATCCAGTTTTCGGCTTCAATAGGATCTGATCCTCCCTTGAACTTGTAGGATCCAATGTTCTTCATGGTAGATAACTATTAAGAGACTTCAGGTGTATGAGTATGTCTGCCTAGGTTGTTAAGTGCTTATGTCATCACGTCATGCAAAAGCTTCAAAGTGTTTTCGGTTCTTTGATCTTGTGGTTTTTCTGTGGCACGGTTCTGGTCTGGCCTTGGGTTTGATTGAAAAGATTGGCCATGTTGTGGTCTCGCGTCCTGATTATGACTTGGACTAAGGCTCGACCAACTATCTTCATGGGTAACTCTGGTCCTGTTAGAATACACAGGAAACGACCTTGTCCTCTGCGGACGGCTCCTATCATGACCAAACATCTCACTAACTCAATTTTCATTATCTGGATCAGATCTGTAACCCATTCCTCTGCCCGTCGAAACCCTACCCTTTCTCCATATCCGGTCTCGTCCATCATTACCTGTCCCGCGATTAGCCATCTACACACGATTAAAAGGGTAAGTCCTATTCCTATTAAACTTAATAAGGGAAGCGGCTGGTTTCCTAATGCATCTTTTTGCGACTCCTTTCACTCGATAAAACATTGAAAAAAACTTGTGTCACGCATGGACGCAACCATGCTCTGTTACCCCATGTATAGGTCGAACCACCGGCCAACAATCAAACAAGAACATAACCGACGGACCAACTGTCTACCAAGGTTCAGAAGCGCTACATGACGGGTTAGGAAAGAACTGGCCAAGGTCACAAAGAGTGAAATTCGTGACTAGGCCAGTCTGACCACTAACCCGTCCCATCAGATTAAAGCCTACGGCTTCTCAACCTGTACCCGAATCTGACGATGTGTTAGCTTGGACAAGCTAATATCAGAAACAACAAGTCGTTTACACAAAGAATCGCTTTATTTATCTTATATATTATATGGTTCACAACACACAACATAATATACAAGCGGTGGCATGCCAAGAGTAAAAGGACATACTTATAGTCTAAAAATGTGTAAGCAAAAAGATGCAAACTCTACACCAGCCGGCCTAGCTTCCCGCGACCTCTACGGCTGACTCGATCTACTGGTCACCTGAAAACAACAATGAGTGAGGGGTGAGTAATATAGCATTACTCAGTGAGTTATAATCCCCATCTAACAAATACAACCCCTCGCTATCCCACCCCAAACAATCTAAAGCGAGAGGTTCACCTAATAATGAAAAATCACAATTCAAATGATAAGAAATATGAGAAAATACGCAGCAGGTAAAAATATAGCAAGATAATTATTGTTATGCTAATTACTTGCTAACCACCAAACTCAACCAAAACTAGAACTTTCAACAACCCGATATACTATATAATATATATTTAACTAGTTAGGGCCCTGGTACATCATGTTCCTCCTCACTGTCGGCAATATCCTATCTTACTACCACAAAGGCTAGAAGAAGGAACTTTCAACCGACCGTGGCCCACAGTCATTCGGGTCACCGCGCGACAGACCACAGTCATTCGGGTCACTGCCAGACGTTACACCGTCGTGTAACACTCAGCCCTAGGCCATGATCCTGTCTCTCTGAGTCTTCCCAATTCAGCAAATAAGGGGTTTCCTTGAACCCGCTGGGTACGAGGTCTGAAGGCACACTAACTCACCCCTAATATGCCTAGCATTTTGGGTTACACAAATGCTATATGGCCAATATAGGACTAATACCAAACCTGGTAAAATAACACAAGGTTCGTAGTATTAATCACTACTAACATAATCAAACAAAATCCAGAATTTAGCATAAAGAGTAATTCCAGAATACCTAGCTACCTGATGCGGCCATCAAACCAGCAGCTCGTCCAGAGTCTCACCAAACTGTCCATACCAACCAGTGTAGAGGTTCCAGCGACATAGGTTCAGTCCAAGGAGTATATCTCAACAACCAGAAGGCCTTTTGGGGTGAAACTAATTTTAAACGAAGGCTTACTCATCAAGGAAGAACTGAGGCTTTTAATTTAAATAAAAGACTCATGGAACAAGAAGTTATGGATTTTACAAATGGACGTTTCCCAGCCCATTCATTTGCGAGTATCCGATTTTTGAAGAAGGTTTAAGCCCCATAAAGATCCGGCCCGAGCCAAAACCAAACTTAGAAGTCGACAGGAGTTTCTTAGATTTCCAGGAAGCCCAATATCACGAGATTTGGTCAAGGAAATTAGAAGTTATGCTCATTTATCCAGATGCGGCCAAACCGAGCAGTTTATGGAAAGATTGGACAATCTTTCGGTTTGATCATTTTCCAGCCAACCAATTCCGACCAGAAGACAATCTGATCAAGCCAAGACCTCCAGAAGATCATTCCAACCAATCAGGAGATTATTCCATCATCATACCATGGACCAGAGACCACAAGATCATGAGGATCCCCATTAAGTTCAACTTGCCATATTTGGAGCTCCTTGCATTCAAATCACAACAGCTCTTTTCCTTAGAGTTTTGGCACGAGTTAAAGACCTTAAAAACCATCCAGAAGGTCCCAAGAAATCTCTATTATCCTCTTAAACCGTCCAGGTTCAAGGCAAATCAGATTCTTCACTTGGAGCCAAAGAATCCCACTAAAGGCTCCAACGGCTATATTATGATTTCTTGCTTTCTTTTTGATTAGTTTCCTTTCTTTTCTTTTTAGAAAGTTATTACCTTTGTATCTGAGCATTATATAAGCTCCTAGATGTCCATTGTAACCAGCACCCTCAATCATTCAGTTTATAAAAGTTTATTCAGTTTTTATCAAAGTGTTTTTTGCATAAAATCGATTGTCTTTAGGATTCTAGTGTGTGAAGTGCTTAGTCCTATTGATTTGTGGTCTTATAGGTTGTTAGTGGGTTCAGCAGCCTTGAGGAACACAGATTGAGAGAGTCAATCAACCCACCAGATTGAGAGAGTCAATCATCAACTATCCATCGCCTCCATTCTATCCACTGGCAAAGCTTGAGAGTGTTACACAACCAGCAAGCTTAGCTCCATCCATCCTATCATTCCGACCATTATTCTCACCTTATCACATTCTTATTCTCTGTTTTATTATCAGTATCATTCGCATCTCATTGATCTTTCATTTGTTTCAGGTTTGCAAGGTAGATTCTAGACATATCAATAAATCGATCATTTCTGGGCTGTAACATTTTGGTATCAGAGCTAAATTTCCTGACTCAGGTTACACCTTTCCTTGCATCTAATACTTGCTTGCATTTGTTTTTCCATTCATAAAAAGAAAATCCATAAAAACTGTCTTTTTGTTTCAAGTTTTGTTTCTGAATTTTTTGTGTTCTTGCTGTTCATCATCTTAGGATCCACGAAAAAGAAAAAGAAAATTTGAGTTTGATTCTTTTGCATTGCCTTTAGTTTCGAAATTGTGTTAGCCCCCTTTTAATTTTCTTTCCATAATCAAAAAACTACCAAAACAAAATTCCGCATTTTAATTTGTTTCCATTTTCTTTGCATTGCATATCAAGTTTAAAATCAAAAAAAAAAGTCATTCTAGTTATTGTCTTATGTCATATTAGTTTATACATTCCGTGCTTGCATCAAGAAAAATCACAAAAAAATATATTTCAAACCATAGTTTATATCACTTTGCATATTGTTGGTTTAATTGGTTGCATATTAAGAAAAAATCAAAAAAAAAAAGAAAACCATTGTTAGTTTTGCATCCCATAATCCATTACCATTGTGTTCATCAGCATTCCATATTAGTTAATCACGATCTTGCATTAAGAAAACCAAAAGAGAAGTAAATTTTGCATTGTTAGTTCATAGTTGCATATTTTCTCGGTTTAGTCTTTAATAGTTTGCAATTTGCTTACTTGCTTGCTCGACCCAAAAATTCCCCATACTTCACTTGATCTTTGAGATTGTTTACAGGGATAAATGGGAGAGGCAGCACACGGCCAGGACCTACTGGCCTCTCAAAAACAACTACTAGTTGCTATGAGAGAATTAGAAGAACAAATGGCCCGGTTAGAACAACGCAGCAATCTGTCTAGGAGAAGGACACAAGGCCAGCGACCAGAACAAGGAGAAAGAAGATTTGTGAATGCACCAGAGGCTGCTTATGTTGAGCCCAAACCACCGGATCCTTCATGGATCACCCCACACCAAACTTCTTACACTCATGAATACTTAACTCATTCTTATCATGATTATGAATGTGCTAATGATGTTAAGGTTTATTCTTTTTCAGGAAGCAACTGGCCAGATGATTATCTATCATGGGAAAGAACCATGGATGATTGGTTTTTATACCATGGTGTGCCAAAGACTGAAAGGCTAGCTCATGCCATCAAAGAACTATCCGGAAGAGCATCCAAATGGTGGAAGAGTGTAGATAGCCCACAGTGGAAGAGTCATGGAAAGACTATCAGAACGTGGGAAGATCTTAAACACACCATGATCAGGAAGTATGTATCCTCACTTCCAACGCCAGAGATTAGAGAAAGGTACCCAAGGAGGTATTCAAACCATGGGTCTAAAGAGGCACAGAAAGTTGTGCAACAACAAGGCCATAAAAGCTTGATTCAACATGACCAGATTCGGCCAAGCCAGAAGCACACGGGTTTCTATGATCAATATCCACATGATGAGGTCCCAAAGACCATGGGGAAGAAGGAATTGATCAGCCAAGACACGTTGGCCAGACCCAAAGAACAACAAGCCAAACCGATAATTCAAGCAAAGGCTATGGTAAGTCCTATACTTGATAAATTGGTTTATGATTCATCTCCCGCTGGTATGATGCACTTTTCTTTGTCCAAGGATGTTACTACAGGTCGTGATGAAGATAAGGCCAGAGAAGAAGAGGCAAAAGTAGTAAACCATTCAAGGGACCACATGAAGGTTCAATGCACAAATCTGTCCATACCATCAAGCATTAGCAAGGCTGAACAAGGTAAGCGTTCGAATCCTAAAAAATTAAAAGACCAGACATGTTATAGATGTCATAATAAAGGACACTTTGCTGTTACTTGTCCATTCAAGAAACTATTGAAAGAAACATCACTAGACGAAACTGGATTATCAAAAAGGAGTGATAGTTTTATTCAATCTGATTTGTTTGTTCCAAATTCTTGTATAATGCACTTGGCTTTGTCAAAAGTTATTGTAACAGGAACCAAGGAGCATGAGGCCAAAGAAGATGAGGTACCAGACGTCATCCTTTTGATGGACCAGGAGGAACACCAAGACACAATAGCACCCATGATGCTTAATGAAGCAAAACCAGTCCTAGAAATGATCAACCAAGGTAAGTGTCTAACACCACCCTTAGATACAAGTACTGACGTGTGTGTTCTTGATATAGGGAGCATGAAGGAAAGCTATATGCTTACTGAAGTTCCAAGGAAGGAACCAAACCATAATCTCAGCAATGAACCACCTCACAAGTGGAAACCCAAATTTGAACAATGTCTTGTTCAAATGCTAAGCCTTAAGGTATGTTTCACATTAGACCAGAATTTTATTATTAACTCAATGACAAGATTAATGCACTTTTATTGTCCAAAAGTATGTGAAATAGGTTCAGGAACTAGGGAGTACACTGCTCCAATGAAAGAGGCCCCAACCATTGTGTTAATGGGTACTAGGCAAGTACGAAAAATTGCTGAACCAAGGCAATTCAAGGCCAGCCTAAGCAAGGTAAATTTATCTAGTTTGAATTTGTCCTTATCACTTAATAAAGCAGACATCATGCACTTGTCTTTGCCAAAACGTTTTGATCCAGGAATCAAACAAGGAGAAGGACATACAAACCGAGATCCAAACCCCAAAACTTGTCCAAAGAAGAAAATTATTCTTCAGCTTGTTGAAGCTATCAATGTAAGTCTGGAACTTACACATTCTGTTTATAACTATCATTATATCACAGATATAATGCACTTGATTTTTGTCCAGAATGTTAAGATTGTTTCAGGTTGCAAAGAAGAAAGCTTCAAAGACATCCCACCGGATGATCTTATGATGCTAGGAGAACCAACACCAAGGAGGATCAGAAACGTGGACACCAAAACCTTGAAGAACAATCCACACCAGAATAGATGCAATGGCTATAACCAAGGCAGAGGCGTGATTCTTTCACACCTTTTCAAAGAAGAGCCACCTGATGCAACATGCATCACCAAACCAGAATTATACCAAGGTAAGGTTCTAGACTCTCAAAGGAGAATGAAACCTGACTTGCTCTATCTTGGTGCAAGTTATCCAGTTTTGAGGTCAAAACCTTTACAAGGGGGAGGGAATGATGCGGCCATCAAACCAGCAGCTCGTCCAGAGTCTCACCAAACTGTCCATACCAACCAGTGTAGAGGTTCCAGCGACATAGGTTCAGTCCAAGGAGTATATCTCAACAACCAGAAGGCCTTTTGGGGTGAAACTAATTTTAAACGAAGGCTTACTCATCAAGGAAGAACTGAGGCTTTGAATTTAAATAAAAGACTCATGGAACAAGAAGTTATGGATTTTACAAATGGACGTTTCCCAGCCCATTCATTTGCGAGTATCCGATTTTTGAAGAAGGTTTAAGCCCCATAAAGATCCGGCCCGAGCCAAAACCAAACTTAGAAGTCGACAGGAGTTTCTTAGATTTCCAGGAAGCCCAATATCACGAGATTTGGTCAAGGAAATTAGAAGTTATGCTCATTTATCCAGATGCGGCCAAACCGAGCAGTTTATGGAAAGATTGGACAATCTTTCGGTTTGATCATTTGCCAGCCAACCAATTCCGACCAGAAGACAATATGATCAAGAAAAGACCTCCAGAAGATCATTCCAACCAATCAGGAGTTTATGCCATCATCATACCATGGACCAGAGACCACAGGATCAGGAGGATCCCCATTAAGTTCAACTTGCCATATTTGGAGCTCCTTGCATTCAAATCCCAACAGCTCTTTTCCTTAGAGTTTTTGTACGAGTTAGAGACCTTAAAAGCCATCCACAAGGTCCCAAGAAAGCTATCTTATCCCCTTAAACCGTCCAGGTTCAAGGCAAATAAGATTCTTCACTTGGAGCCAAAGAATTCCACTAAAGGCTCCAACGGCTATATTTTGATTTCTTGCTTTCTTTTTGATTTGTTTCCTTTCTTTTCTTTTTAGAAAGTTATTACCTTTGTCTCTGAGCATTATATAAGCTCCTAGACGTCCATTGTAACCAGCATCCTCAATCATTTAGTTTATAAAAGTTTATTCAGTTTTTATCAAAGTGTTCTTTGCATAAAATCGATTGTCTTTAGGATTCTAGTGTTTGAAGTGCTTAGTCCTAATGATTTGTGGTCTTATAGGTTTTTAGTGGATTCAGCAGCCTTGAGGAACAAAGATTGAGAGAGTCAATCAACCCACCAGATTGAGAGAGTCAATCATCAACTATCCATCGCCTCCATTCTATCCACTGGCAAAGCTTGAGAGTGTTACACAACCAGCAAGCTTAGCTCCATCCATCCTATCATTCCGACCATTATTCTGACCTGATCAAATTCTTATTCTCTATTTTATTATCAGTATCATTCGCATCTCATTGATCTTTCATTTGTTTCAGGTTTGCAAGGTAGATTCTAGACATATCGATAAATCGATCATTTCTGGTCGATCCGATTTGCACATCCATCCATACTCAGGACGACCCCCATTCTGGGCTGTAACACTATCACAAATTAGTGATATTATCTAAGAATTTAGTGTTCTCTAACTAACCAAATAACCTAACCATTAACATGCTACTACTAAACTCAAGCAATAACTAAGCATGCTATCAGCTCAATCAATCAAGATTAGTTAACTTCTACTATTAACTAATCAAACCGTTACTAAGTTTGACCCGGCCTCCTGCCATGATATAACTTAAAGTAATGGGAACCAGCATGAAAAACAAGTCAGCAATCAATTGATCATAACTCACAGTTCTTTGGCTGAACGTGGCCTTGACCCCGTGTCCGGCTTCTGCGATTCGAACGCTTTCCCGACCTTCTCAAGTTGACTCACGTATGGTCTGATCTTAATTTGAGCAGGAACTTCTTTAGATTTTGAACCAAAACTAGCAGAGTAATTGTTCTCGTAAACTCTCAAAAACTACCAAAAACGCTTGAAAACTATCGAAACTCTAACTTTATTTCTTTGATTTCTCTCTCACGTTTTTAAGTAGGTGTTAAGTGTTCTGTATGAGTTGAAATGAGAGGAAGGTCGAGCATATTTATAGGAATCAGGAGCCAATCAGTTCCAAGCCATGTGGCAGCCCGTGTGTCAATCTGCATGGCTCCGATCGCATTCACGGCGGCACCTCGTGCTCCACATGTCAGCTCGCATGATCAGAGTGTGCTGGAAGGTGACACCACTTCCTCCACATGTCTGGATGCATGGACTGGCTGCTTGCAAGAAGACACCACTTGTAATACCCATGTTCTAGGGTATCAAGTCAACACAAGTCAACGGACTCATATCAAGCCATACTTGGATGAAGAGCTATAAGAAAACATGAATAGAAGTTTATTCAAATCATTTTGAAGAATGATCAAGTAGAAACAAGAGTTTGTCGAGGAGAAAGAACCGAAGCTTCGAAACAACCAAGGTCGAGCATGGTGAAATTTCAAAGTATGCAAATCAAGTAAGACTTAATCTCAAACATCATTATGGGTTAAAATAATACTTTTGGTCGAGTCAGAATGAAGTTGGAATGAGCAAAAGTGAAGATGGTCCAGAGGAAGGCAGTTTTGGTCGATATGGTCAAAATGACCTAGCTAAGGAGAATGGAAGCCAAAATGAGTTGTGCAAACATGGGAAAGGAGTTAAAAGGAATGTTTTCTTCATTTCCTAAACTTTTGGAGATGGTCAATTCAGAGATCAAAGTCAACCAAAGTCAAAAGAGAGAGAATGAACCCCATTGGTCCATATAACCCATCCGGTCAACCAATAGGAGCATGCCACGTGGAGGGGACCAAATTCATTCAATCCTTTAAATGGTGTGGAATAAATCAAGGTATTCTATGGTGAAGAAATCAGGGGCAAATGACATCTAGAGAGCAAGAACACATGAAGATATCATTTATTCCCAAAATGGACTACATTTTGTAATGGAAGCTATGGGCAGAACTAAAAATTTCCACACAAAACCCACAGAATCTAAGCTTCATTTAGGACCCAAGAGAATTATTGGATTGTTCTTGAGCACAAGGAAAGCAGACTTGCATATTGAAGACCCAGAGGAGTCAAAATGGGCCATTTTGATGGTTTGGTTAAGAAGAAAGAAAGCTTATGGAAACATGTCAGGCACGAAAATGACCATGCAGTGGCTCTTCAAAATACACCTTGTTGTCTACATGAGCAAGGGAGACAAGCCTAAGGAATAGGATTCATATGTGTTGAGCTTAAAGGCCACTTTGGAGCAAAAACGTGATGAGGTGGAAACCACACTTGGAGATTAATTTTCGTGCTGCATTTTGGTACAATTAACTTTCATGGAAATAGGTTTATTTTCTGAAGATGGCACGAAAAGGAGTTGATTCAGTGTACTTGATTGCATGCATGCATTTGGAGAGGTTTTTGGTGACAAGTGTAAGTACACATGTCAAGTGTTCCCACCCCACTCTTTGGCTATAAATAGGACCCTTAAGATTTATTTTAGAAGTTCAGAACCCCCTTGTTCTTTCTATCTCAGTCGATCTTGTGTTTTGTTCTTGAGAGAGAAAGTGACCAAAACCGATAAAATTTTCTAAGTGAGTGAGGTGAGTGTAGGAGGCCTTTCCGTGTGTTGCTCCTTAGTCTAGGGTCTGTTGTTCTGTTCTAGAAGAGGTGGTAAGGTTTTATATTTGCGTTTATAGATTTCCTTTTCCCTCTTAACCTGTAGCTTCTTTTAATTTGGTGTAACCCTTAGGTCTTTTGATTTTGGAGGTGTTGTGCGGCTTGTGAAGACCTAGGTGGGTTTTCCTGAGTGTGTTTGTGTCTTTTGTGTGCTAACCGTGTGTGTGTGTGTGTGTGTGTGTGTGTGCAGGTTGGAGAGCTTTAACCATGATGGTTCATGATCTTGAACCTCATTTGCGGTTTGTGTGTGTGTATGAGAGTTGGTAGTCCCCATACTTGAGTGTTTATTTATATTGCCTGTTATACTTGCGATTATGTATAGCTTTTCTTGTTGTTATAGGCGTGGTCATCTAGGGGTGATACCATGCATTGTGTTGATAGGTTGTTAGATTTCATGCATGCATTGTTACTTCTGTAGTTGCATTGTATAGTAGTTTCATTGCATGTAGTGAAGTTGGGGGCGCATAGAGATTTGAGTGAGAATCTCTCTTATGCCGGGTAGTTGTTTAGTGTGTCTTGTTTTTGAGTCGTCTCGTGCTAAGTTTAGACCAAGCATTGCATGGAGGTTAGAGGCGGAGCTCCCTCATGCTGGTTGTATTTTGTGCTACGGGTCTAGAATATTGCGAGCATGTGTGTGTGTATGTGTGTGTGTGTGTGTGTGTGTGTTGTGAATCTAGAATAGGTTCACATTGCATGGAGGTTAGAGGCGGAGCTCCCTCATGCTCGTTTGTCTTGTGTTGTGCCTAGACTAGAATGCATGGCCATCCCGGGGTTAGATTGGGAGAAGCCCAATTCTCCGTTGATGTGGACCCTCGGGTTAGATAGGGAGAAGATCAATTCTCTAGTGGTGGAGTTACGTACTCTCCACGGCTTGTCACGTGAAGTGGGTCGCACCCATGGACAAGCGCTGCATGACGATGCGGCCCGGGTTAGATTGGGAGAAGCCCAGTTCCCGGAGTGATGTTTTTCGACCATGTGACTTTGGTGTTTGTGGTCGAGAGTGTTCATGGTGGAGGGTTATGGCTCCGTGGTGTGAAGGGATCCCGAGGTGTCTGTCTTGTGGCCCCATCCTTTGTGTGTTTTGTTTTTGTGTCTTTGAGTCTATGATTGAGTCTAGATTGTCATTATGTGTCGTTAAGTCTAGGGGGCGAGACTGGGGTAGTAGAGTCATTGCATTGCATTTCATGTTTAGTTTATTGCATTGCATTTCATTTCTAGGTTGTTGCATTAGTAGTTGCATGTTTATTCTTCCGCATTGTTTGTTTGCATGAATATTTATTTGTGATTGCTTGTTTTGTGTTTGAGCATGGGCTGAAAGGGAATTGTTGTTTAGTTTAGGGAACTCACTGAGTAATATTCAATTACTCATGCCCTCTTCTACTATGCAGGTAACCTTAGAGGGTCGGGCGTTTGAGGGGTGTAGAGGACGAGGCCAGCGTAGTTTTCCGGTGTTGTTTGCAAGGAGCAAGATGCTTATGTTTTCACTCGTTTTGTTTTTCATGGGTACCCGTTTGACTTGATATTTTCTTTTGTTGTATTTTGAGGACTTAGTCGAGTTCCCGACTTTGTAAAATAAATAAAAGTATGTTTGTTTAATAAAATCCCTGTAGAACGCTGATATATAGTTTTGTCCGAACTTAACACAACTCTCGACCAAGGTCCGGGTTGGCAAGCCTTAAGCCGCGGTCGAGACGGGCGGTATTGTGGTCGGACTGGTTGAGACTTCAGATTTGTTATGATGTTTTGACTGGACTGACTGCTGTACTCGCCAAACTGTAACGCTCCGGGTCGTTCTGGGTTAGTCCGGCCTAGGTCGGTCCGGGGGTGTTACACCACATCCTCCACATGTCTGGCCGCATGGCCTGGTCGCATGAAATGCGAAACCCAGCTACTTGGTCGATTCACCTTGTGCTCCACATGTAGGCTTGCATGACCAGGGTGGCCTGCAAGGTGACACCATGTCCTACACATTTCTTGATTCATGGCATGGCTGCATGCAAGAAGACACCACGTCCTCAAAATATCTGGTCGCATGCAATGCGACACCTAGCTGCTTGGTCTATCCACCTCGTGCTCCACATGTCTACTTGCATGTCCCGACTGCAGGAACTGCGACACCTCGTGATTCCCTTGCCACATATACTGCCAGAAAGTTTCCACTACGTCCTAAATACAACCATCAAGCCATCTCGTGTTTTTTTCGGTCTAATCGTTTGATATCGACCCTTTGGTAAATTTTCGACCCGTGATCAATCTGGATATTTTTCTACGCCCGTTCTGATGCGCGGAATATTTTTAATAAATTCCAATCTGAATTCTGACCCTGACGGAAAATATTTCCCAAGCCTCCGACTTCCCCCGACAAATTCCATAATACTGAAATTAGGGTTTTTCCCCCGACTCTGGATTTTCCCGTCGTGCTTTGATCCCGTCATGCTTACTTCCCGTCCTGCTTCCGACTTATTTTGTCTCTGACATAATATTTTACTAATAGAAAGTTCTGCTGAAAACTTTTTGCTTAAGAAACGTTGGGATTCTTAAACGTCGAGCTTCTAAAACGTCGTCCTTCCAAAAATGTTATGCTTCAAAAACGTCCTTCTGATCGATCGAACTCATTGTCTAACCATGGTCGAGCAGCTTATTTGACGCATGGTTCACTCACTATCAATTCTTTGATCCCTCGTATTTCAAAATTCCCCAATCGATCCTTGTTGTCGGCGGCTCGACCACTAGGTTGATTCTCGACCACTCTTCCATGTTCTCCGAACTATGTTAAGTTTTATATGACCACAACTTAACATTCCTCCACACGCTTTGATTCCCAAAACCTTGGCTCCAAATTCTAAATTATTTATTTTAAGGGTTTCTACATACATCATTCCCTAGCCAATGTTCTTTTAGGCATGCCAATGATTTGACGGTGTAGTAACCCACCTGAAAGGGTAAAATGGTTGAGATCGAAAAAGTTGGAATTTGGAGCCAAGCGTTTGGGAATCAACATTTGATGAGGAATGTTGAGTTTTGGTCATTTAAAACTTAACATGGTTCAGGAAAATGGAAGAGTGGTCGTGCATCAACCTGGTGGTTGAGTTGCGGGTGATAAGGATCGATCGGGAAATTTTGAAATACGAGATAGTCTAAGAATGAATCGTGAGTGAACCATGAGTCAAAATAAGCTGCTCTACCATGTTAGACAATGTCTTAAATTGACGAGACAGATGTTTTGGAAGCATAACATTTTTTTTGAAGCACGACATTTTAGAAGCTCGACGTTTTGGAAGCACAACGTTTCCAAAGCACGACATTTTCGAAATATTCCCGTATCAGTAAAATATTATTTTGGAGACATAATAAGTCATAAGCAGGACGGGAATTAAGCAGGACGGAAAGTAAGCACGACGAGATCGAAGCATGACGGGAAAATCCAAAATAAGGCAAAAACCCTAATTTCGGTATTATGGAATTCTTCGGGGAGGCCAGAGGCTCGGGAAATATTTTTCATCAACGTCAGAATTCAGGTTGGAATTTATTAAAAATATTCAGCGCATCAGAAAGGGAGCGGAAAAATATTTGGGATTGGTCGCGGGTCAAAAATATGCCGGAAGGACCGAAATCAGACAAACGGAACGAGAAGCATGAGGTGGCTCCGTGCATTGGATCAGGACGTGATGTCAACCATCTAAGAATATGAGTGTTTACCGAAGCACGACATTTCGCCGCGCATGAAAGTGGTACATGCAGCATGATATGTCGTAGCACGAGGTGTCGTCGCGCATGCAACCGAAGCATGCTGATCGACATATGGGCGTTGTGGTATTGCCTTGCTTGCAACCAGGCCATGCTTCCAGAAATTTGGAGGACGTGGTGTCAAATGCCTGGCAAGCTCTCTGTCTACACAAGCACAAGATGTCACCGTGAATGGAAGCATAACATGCAGCATGACATATAGAAGCACGAGGCATGCAACCAAAGCATGCTGATCGACATGTGGGCGCTGTGGTGTTGTCTTGCATGCAGACGGGACGTGCATAAGACTATGGAGGACGTGGTGTCACCTTGCATGCCATCCTGGTCATGCATCCAGCCATGTGTAGCACGAGGTACCGCCGTGCATGCGTCCGGAGCCATGCAAAGTGACACACGGTCTGCCACTAACCTGACTCTGATTGGTTGTTGCTTCCTATAAATACCCCCACGACCCCAGATCATTTCAACACATCCACACCTGTCCAAATAAAGTTAAAAACGTGGGTAGAGAGAGAGAGAGAGAGAGAGAGAGAGAGAGAGAGAGAGAGAGAGAGAGAGAGAGAGAGAGAGAGAGAGAGAGAGAGAGAGAGAGAGAGAGAGAGAGAGAGAGAGAGAGAAAGTGGTCGAGTTAAGAGTATGGTCGATTACAAAGACCGACACTCCACCGAGAAGCCAAGTTCTGTCCAATCGGCGATTCTCTGCAATTATGAGGCGGATGCTCTGTCCAAATCAATCCGTCCAAGCTAGTAATATTCTTTGATGACCAAGTGGAGGTTCTGTCCAAGATCAGGTTAGTTCCACGATTTCAGATCAGTCTAAGTTCTGAAGCCGATGTTCTACCGGGAAGTCCAAAGAACTGTCCAAAAGCTAAGAAAGTCATGTCCGATTCCAGATCAGTCCAAGTTAATTTCTTCATGATCAATATGAGGTACTGTCCAAGTCAAGGTCAGTCCATTCTAGTCCACTCAAGTCGTCCTATGGGTTTTGGCCAAGTACTCTCCGATCAAGCAGCTACTTATAGGCATATAACATTGTGAGTTGTTTTTTTTTTAATTCCTCTTGGAATTTAGGATAGTTTTTTGGTTATGTTTTTTGGTTATGCTTGAGTTCCACAACAGTCGTCGAGTTGTGTCGACCCGGACAAGGTCATATATCATTCAGCACACAACCACGTATATAAACATACTTTTATTAATTATAGGTGGAAAACCTTTTCAATACAATGCATTACAAAATATCAGAGTTTGTGCGCACAGCCTAGTGCCAAAAGAAAGTAATTATACATTCGATAGCTAGTCTTTGCCTATGCTTATGCCACTTCAAATCTACACTGGTCGCCTACCATTCCGCTCCCCTCTAAGCTTCCCACCTACTGGTTACCTGCATAGTAGAAGAGGGCGTGAGTAATCGAAATTACTCAGTGATTTCCAAAAATAAACAACAATCCCCCTTCAGACCATGCTCAAACACACAACACACAATCACATAATAAATATGCATACAAACAATCAATGTGGAAGTGTAAACGTGCAACTACTAATGCAATGCAACTAGTCTCTCCATCGAGACTTAACAACACACAAATGCAATCTAGAATCAATCCTAGACTCGACCACACAAACACCATTCGGATGTCTACACATCCTGGTTTCTCAACACACAATGGAGCCCTAACCCTCCACCCTGAACACTCCCGACCACAAACACCAAAGTCACATGGTCGAAAAACATCACTCCGGGAATTGGGCTTCTCCTAATTTAACCCGGGCCGCATTGTCATGCAGCGCTCGTCCATTGGCGTGACCCACTTTCGCGTGACGAGCCGTGGAGAGTAGGTAACTCCACCACTAGAGAATTGGGCTTTTCCCAATCTAACCCAAGAGTCCATGCACATCACCGTAGATTTGGGATTCTCCCAATCTAACCCCGAGAAGGCCACACACTCTAGTCTAGGCGCAACACAATTCAAACCAGCATGAGGGAGCTCCACCTCTAACCTCCATGCAATGCACACCTAGATTATCATGCATAACACACACACATACATTAGTCTAGACCAAAACAAAAAATACAACCAGCATGAGGGAGCTCCACCTCTAACCTCCATGCAATGCTTGATCAAGACTCAACCCAAAACAACTCAAAAGCGAGTGATACACTAAACCACTACCCGGCATAAGAGAGAGTCTTACTGAAATCTCTATGCAATCCCAACTACACTACATGCAATGCATAATCACAGCTATAACATGCAACATTGATAAACTCTCAAGTATGGGGACTACCAACTCCCATACACACACACACACAAACCGTAAATGTGGTTCAAGTTCCTAAACCTTCACGGCTAAAGCTCTCCAATCTGCACACACACACGGTTAGCAACACACAAACAAGTCTTCGGAACCCACCTTCGGTATTGCCTACAAAGACTATCCAGCACCTCCCGTTAACTCCCCAAAAATGATTAACAAATAAACCAAAAAACACTCCTTAACTCTCGGTTTCTCTCTCTAAACTCACCTCTCTCTATATATATAAGATGATCACTCACGGTTTTGGGATGAAGAAAATGAAGGGGAGGGCTGAGCCTGGCTGTACAAGTGGATTATGTGCATGGAAAGAAATGGACATGTGTCCCACTCACCAAACTTTCTTGGCAAGTTATCCATGTTCTAAAATGTGCAAAGCTTGGTCACCAAGTTTACACTCCCTTGGAAGACAAGTTTCAGTTTATAGTAGCTTTTTAGCTTGCGCGCCAAGTATCCTCCGGGCCAATGAGAAAACACCATGTGTATCACCACATCACCATTTGTGGCCAATGGGTGGTTGCCACGTCATCTCTGGTCACCACTTTCTTGCCACGTAATAAACTCCTAAAAACCTTGATTTTAAAGTATTTGAGAAGAAAACCCATCCCAAGATGCTCCGCTCCCATACCACTTTGTTGCTCAAAATCGCTAATCGGCTTGACCTCTCTCGATTCGACCGCAAAAGACTAGGTCACCGACCAACTCTTGATTTCTCCCGGACCAACTTGGTTTTATCACGACCATATGTCATATTATTACTCCCTTGAGTTATCTAAACAAAGATACTCCTAGCTCACTCATCTTCAAAATATCGCCTTTGTCCTCGTCTACCTTCATTTTAGATTTATCGACCAACCATGCAAATTAATCAACCCAAACAAAAACTGCATCGACCAAACCTCTAATTTTGATCCTCTGAATCTAATGAAACTCATGGTTTCTCCATCTGAACGTTTTGATTTCCTCGACCAAATTTACTCTTAACCAGGGTCATTACACTATCAATCCTAAATATTCTATATAAGAACAAGAAAAGACTGTATGCCATTCTTTATTTGCTAATGTTATATACCTTGTTATTTACCAGTTCTAGTACTTCATTTGGACCCTATTTGGAGTCTATTATATGTGTCTAGGCTGTGTTTTAGAGTCTTTACAGGTCTAGGTACGTTCCGGAGCATTATGGGGACTATGGAGCTTGCTAGAGCATTCAGAAGAGATATCTAGTAGCTGTTCACATTCAGCTAAGTACGAGTCGAATTCAAGCATGACCGTCGATCGACGGAGCATCCTTGCTACCGATCGACGGCCCATTCTCAGAGTGTTGGCCGACTTCAAGCCCAAGTTCGGAAAAATTTATGAGAATGCCCCTGACGAGTTTTGACCTAGTTTATTTTGTTCTGCCATTTTTTAGGCCGAGAGAGAGAGACGATAAGAGACCATGTTTTAGGAGATACATTTACTTTTACAATATTTTGTTTTCTTTCATTAGTAGTTTAGGGGAGAGGATCTAACTCTTTCAGGGATTTGTATTGGAATCCAATATTTATTTTATGCATTATATTATTCAGTTCATCATGTTTTTAGTTATCATGTCTGAGTAATTCACTTCTTAGATTTAGAGTTATTAATGGTACTGATGAATTAGCCTCAAAAGAGGATTGCTAGGATTAAGTAATATAAATCTTTGGAATTGTGTTGAATGCTTGTGTTTTACAGTAGTAACTAGAAACTTGAACTTAGGACATGGACAACTACAGAGCGGGTCCGTGCCAGAATTGCTTCCATTGAGCTAGGTTGTTAGATACATGTGAGAGCTGGTTTAATTAACATAGTGGACGAACTTCCTGTCCGATCAGCGTCAATCGACACAAGGCCTTAGTCGTCAATCGACGTTACACTTCTATGTCCGCATACGAGAGATGGGACAAGAGGAGGTCAGACTAACTAATATTACCATTCTCGCATATTAATAATTCCATGTATCCTATCCCTTATAATTCACTTGTCAAAAGCCCTAGATCTCTCACTTTTCCATATTTGCATACACTTAGTAATTTATATATTTTCCTATTCCTGATATACTTACAATTAAAATCTCTATTTATAGTTTGCCTAGCTGAGAATTATAATAAATTTGTTGTGTGTCCTCGCTCTCTGTGGATTCAATCCCTAAGTACTGCAATTTGACCTCTTTTGGCAAGAGTAGTTCATATGGTTAATTTGATATATTGCATATTTAAGAACATAGAACTTAACCCGCACGCTGTAAAATTTGGCGCCATTGCGAGGGAGCAAGGATCACCTTTAGATTTATTTTTCTAGGTTTAGTCTAGGCTTTTTGCTTTACTGCAATTTACTGATAATTTCTTTTTCTTGTCTTTTAGGTGCATGCACAGCAGTACAAGAAGCAACAAGAATCAGGAATTCTCTTCTCAGAACCATTTGTAATCGAACGCTCGATCCGCAAAATGATAAGACAACCATCGATCGAGAGCAGTAATGAACCGCTGATCGACTCTTCTTCACCAATATCGATCGACAACACCGACACGGAATCAATCGACGGTAGTTCACGGGATCAGATGGTTGCGAATTTAGTCTTGGTCCGAGATGAGAGGGAGACACGTATGACCTTGAACGTTACCTGCATAATGCGACAATTCAGAGAATTGATGATTAGTGGGCTGCAATCCCTGAACCATAAGTAGAAGCAGACGCTGAAGTACCTCGACCTGAAGTTAATGCCCAATCTGCTCAATGGACACTGGAATACCACAACGTCCAGACCAATTCCATGTTAACAGATCCGCTATTCGTCCTCCAGCTTTCCAGAAGAACGATTTTGAGATCAAACCATCCTTCTTCGCACTTGTTGCACAGACACCCTACCATGGATCACAACATGAGCATCGATGGGTTTCCAGGAGCAATTTGAGGATATTGTATCTGCTATTAAAGCCAATGAAATCCATGAGGACTATCGTTATGTAAGATTTTAAAGTACTCACTCACTGGAGAAGCTTCACATTGGGTTAAGCAACTACCACCAGGATCTCTGATATATTGGACAAACATAAAAAATGCGTTCTTGCGTAATTTTTTTGATGATGCGGGAGCAGAGGACTTGAGAAGAAGAATCTCCACCTTCACACAAAAACCTAGAGAATCATTCAGAAGTTCTTGGTTCATATTCAAGTCCTCCCAAACAGACTGTCCACACCACGGTTTCAACGAGGTGCAGCTACTTAGCACCTTCTTTAAAGGTATTGATCTACAGTACCAGATGGATTTGGACACAGCTAGTGAAAGGAATTTCAGCACTAGGAGTCGAGAAGTAGCAACAAGGCTTATTGAGAACTTGGCATTTAGGAATAGCATCAAGAACACTGATCATGAGAGGAAGAAATTAGATCCAACCTTGAGCAAGGAGCAGATATATGAAGTCAATGCAAAGCTGGATAGTGTTCAGAAGTTTCTGAAGAAGATGTGAATTTTATTGGTGGAAACGGTTTCCAGAGACAAGGAAATCAGAGCTACAACAGAAACTCCTATGGCGGCAACATGAGCAATTAAGACCAGTGTTCAGAGAAGCAGAGGCCCAGCTACAACAACATGCCCTTTGGATCTTCTTATCAAAACCCACATCCAGAAACTCAAGAGAGCAAGTTGGAAGCTATGGTTGATAGAGTATTGGAGAAAGCAACATAGATGCTCTATACATCAACCTCAACAGAAAGTTTGAGACTCTCAACACTCATGTCAAGAAGTTGCAAAATATCATCACCACATCAGTGCATTGATAGGTGATGATATTTTGCAAGAGTTTAAGAAAGAACGGCTCCATGAGGGAGATTTCCGAGTAGATAGTGCTATATCTTTTGGTAGTTCTCACTGGTGTCGATCGACACCCATCGATGAGCATCGATCAACAGAATCTTCAAAATTTGTAGCTTTGTGTGAGTCTTCGAACATCGATCGATGTCGAGACGTCAACATCGATTGACGGTCTTCAACAGTAGAACCAGTTCGTGTACCAAGTCTGAATGCAAGCTTATTTGTCAGACATCCGTGTAAGGAGAATTCAGAATGTAATGTCTATACACCTGAACCAATGATAACATAAAGACAGTCCAGAAGAAAGCAGAAGATTCTGAAACATGTGCGCAGAGAATCAACTGAAAAAAAAGATGGATGGCTTTGCCAAAAGAGTTTTTTTTTTTAATTCCTTTAGATACTCCATTTGATGTAGTATACTACACTCATAAATTGTGGATGTTTTTAGGGAATCCAAGGAGACAGATGACGACATAGAGCACATGTTCAATGACGTCAAAAAGAAACTGCAGTAGAAGATCACTATCAAGAAGAAAAGTGACCATAGGAAGTTCGTGATTCCTTGTTTTGTCAAAGGCCATGAGTATCCCAATTCCCTCTGCGATACTGGATCAGCAGTTAGCATCATGCCTAGAGCTATGGCAGAGAAGTTGGGCCTGAAAGTGGAGCCTTCCAGTGATTAACATTCACTTTTGTGGACTGCTCAAATGTAATTCAGGAGGGATATCCAGAGACGTCCCAGTGCAGATTTGCAACGCCTTAGTTCCAATACACTTCCATGTGATTGATATCTAGATTGACTGGAACTCTTCCTTACTCCTTGGAAGAGCATTCATGGCCACAGTGGGAGCTATCTGCGACATGAAGACAAACAGGTTGTATTTATCCTTAATAGATTCAAATAATTATTATGAACATATTAAATCAAGAAAAAGGCTACTATGTTAGAATTGGGTGATGACCCAGGATTGATTTCTACATGTTTCTCCGACTATGAGCACAAGGAGGAATCGGATGATGACGCAACGATCGACACTCAACCCAAACAATAGGTCGACACCCACCCTTCAGGATCAATCAACATTGCCATCCTAATTTAGGGTATAATCTGGCTGAACAAGAATATGATGAGGAAAATAAGGCGGAAGAAACTATTGAGTACTGTGGTTTTTCCATGGAAGAATCAGGTCTTATTGACACCTGCTTCTGTGATTCCGAGCTAAAGAACGAGTCGGCGGGTAGAGCATCGATTGTCACTCATCCTCAGCAGTCGATCGACGGTCTCAACATACAACAATCTGTTGATTCCAAACCTCAACCATCAACAGACACTCATGCCATAGATCAGAACGAAGAAGATAGTCCAGAAGAAGCAGCTGAGCACGATACACTTGAGTTCTGGAAATCTAGAAGTTTCACCCGATTGAACGAAACCATAGATCCAACATCGATCGACAAGACACGTCCACCATCGGTCGACGATATCACCGGAGAAGATTTCATTGGGAGAATCAAGATTAGTATGAAGTTTACAGAGATGAGCACAGCAATGCATGAGCCATGGATGGCAGAATCGTTAATTTGTCTAAGGAGGACATCAGGGAGATTCTTGAGCAAGCCAACATGCATGAATATACTCATCTATGTTTTCCAGAGTATGCAGCAGACATTCTCAGAGCTAGACCAGACACATCAACTTACAGCACTCAAGAGGTTGAAAACATGGTACATTGAATTTACAGAGCCCAGGAGATGAATACGAATGACTATCACAAGAGGCTTGATGACCTGTACCACCCGTTCAACGACAGCATTGGCTGGTTAACCACGTGCATTGAAGAGATGAAGCAGAAGATGGACTACACTCATCAGATTATTCTACAACTACACTCGATTGGTGCAGTTAGTTTAGCATCGACCGATGGCAGCACCTGGCCATCAATCAATACTAATCCCACAGAATTTCGGCTGAGGCTAGTAACATAGGAGTTATTGGAAGACAAGTTTGATGACGTTTACCTTTCTCAAGGCTTGATAAGGAATGGTATCTACCAAAAACTGGATGACATTTCAGATCCCACAAATGCCAGGCTTAACATACGGACGGGATGTACTCAAACACTCCAGGAAAGGATGAGTGCAATGGAGACTGCTCAAATAAGGTTGGATAACCAGAGAACCAGAGGAGAAGAAGCTGTGAGGAGCTTCATTACTGCATGGTTTCAGACGGATAGAGAGTATGTGGATACATGCTTTCCACGTTGGTTCGATGAACCACCTTTTTAGTTCAGAAGTTCAAACGTCAAGCTTAAAACTATAGCCAGGTGCTGAGTGGGAGGCAACCCACTGTGTAGTAAGTTTTAATTTGGTTTTAATTATTTTGGTTATCAATTATGGTTTTTATTTAATCACTTTAGGTGTTCTAAGAAGAAGTAGAAAACTTTGAACACACCATCGGTCGACATTAACACTTCACCATCGGTCGACGGCTTGGATGGTCTACCATCGGTCGACGGCTTGGATGGTCTCCATCGGTCGATGGCTTGGATGGTCTACCATCGGTTGATGGCTTGGATGGTCTACCATTGGTCGATGGCTTGGATGGTCTACCATTGGTCGACACTCATCACTCACCATCGGTTGACACTCCTTACGGAGTTTGGTAACTCCAACTTTCTCTCTAACTTTTACTTATAATTTAGTTTTTCCCTTAACCGAACCGGGCGGGATAACAATGAGGACAATGTTATTTAAGTATGGGGGAGTTTGCTGATGCTTTCATTTATTTTGAGTTTTTATTTGTTTTATTTACTTTGTTTCTTTCTTTTTCGGAAAGATTTTATTGAGTCAAGAAGGGGATTATGATCAGACCTTATTTATTGACTAACCATACTCTTAGACTTGTTGATTGCATAGATTACTAGAGATGCCAAAGTGGATCATCATGCCATTTGATCGCACTTACTAAGAAAGTTTGAAGGAACCAAAGTTGATATCCAACCTAATACTCACTATTTTGCTTACTTTGGGGCTTGGCATACATCAGATAGGATTCCTTCTGCAAGTTTGTAAGTTACAAGTCTGTGTGGTTCTTATTCTCTTCTCTCTCTCTCTTCAGCATCTAAAAAAAAGAGAAGAGATAAGGAAATAAATATTGAAATGACTTCCTGGAAGATGCAGAGGGGTAGGTAAATTACCAATGACCCCATTATTCTAATTCAAAAATGAATGATTACACATTGTTGGAAGTGAGGGATATGTACACTACCGATGACCCCACTATTCGTCCACAACTTTGTTCAAAAAAAAATCAAAAATAAGATGGCAAGATGGAATGTATCAGCATCATTTCCCATTGAGTTTGAGATATAAAAAAGAATCACGAGAGAAAAGAGGGAAGAAAGGGATGAGGAAAGACTTTATACCTATGTATGCAGATTTGCAGGAGTTGAGTCCATGTGTCCTTTGATCTATACTCTGAAGGTAAAGCATGCACTTTATTTTTATGCAAAGAAATGAGATCAATAGAGGGGTGAGTCAAATTAGTATTTGTTGAGTTGCTGACAAAATGGATTTGGTTGTTGTACTAGGATAGAGAATATAGAGTTTCTCTTTGATTAGCATTATTTGATGTGGTTGCGAGATAGTAGCGTTGATAGTAGTACTTATACATTATGTGAATCCCCTCTTTTCAAACGTCTTTCACAAGCTACCCTTACTTTGCTTGAGGACAAGCAAAAGGTTAAGTCTGGGAAGTTGATATACCTTGTTATTTACCAGTTTTATACCATCATTTGGGTCATATTTGGAGTTTATTATGTGTGTAAAGACAGTGTTTTAGAGTCTTTACAGGTCTACGTACGTTCTGAAGCATTATGGGGACTATGTAGCTTACTAGGGCCTTTAGAAGAGATATCCAGTAGCTGTTCACATTCAGCCAAATACGAGTCGAAGTCAAGCATGGTCGTCGATCGACGGCCCAGTCGTAGAGTATTGTTTTTAATGCTTGTGTTCTAGAGTAGCTAACTAGAAACCTGAACTTAGTACATTGACAACTACAAGAGTAGGTTTTATGCCAGAATTGATTCCATTAAGCTAGGTTGTTAGATACATGCGAGAGCTGGTTTAATTACCATAGTGGAGGAACTTCATGTTCGATCAGCGTCGATCGACGGTACACTTCTATGTCCGCATACAAAAGTTGGAACAACAGGAGGCCAGAGTAATTAATATTACTTTTCTCGCATATTAATAATTTTTTGCATCTTATCTATTATAATTCACTTGCCATAAATCTTAGATCTATCATTTTTTCATATTTTCATACACTTAGTAATTTAGATATTTTTCCTATTCATGATAGACTTACAATTAAAACCTCTATTTATAATTTACCTAGTTTAACCATTAGAATTATAATAAATCTATTATGTGCCCTCGCTCTCTGTGGATTTGGTCCCTAAATACTGCAACTTGACAGCTCTTGGCAAGAGTAGTTTGTATGGTTAATTTGATAGATTGCATATTTAGAACATAGACCTTAACCCGCACGCTGTCATAATGCTCAGTCTAAATAAAACCAGATCATTTCTTTACATGTTCTTCCTTGCCAAGACATTTCTTTCCCCCGAGCTAAGAAAATTCGAGAAGTTCACTATTATCATATTGTTGAATGACAGAAAAGATCCTGCATTTCTAAAAAGGCCACCTTGTTTTTCAAGATTCCCAATATTCTCATTCAAATCTCCAATAATAATCCACGTTTCCGATCTCGATAGGCCATATCTCGTTAATCTTTTACATACTTGTTCCCTTAATTTTGAATCAGATCTTCATATACAAATGTCATCAAAACTGTTTTTCTAAGAACTACCGCTTTGACATCTCAGTTACTAGAGTATAAGATCTTAACCTGATACTCATTGTTATAGTATAGACCTAATCCTCGACTCGTCCCGTTTTGATCCACTATAACCAGATTATCAAAACGGCAGTGTGCTTGAAATCCGTGGACAAAAGAAATTTTTTGTTTTGTTTCCGATAAAAAATCAAGTTTATGTTTATTCCATATCTCTTTGAGATAACTTATTGTTCATTTGCTTCCCATACCCCTACAGTTCCAGCTTAGGACTCTCATAAAAAAATTGTTTTGATGTGCTCGTTTTAACTAATTAAACAGGTGTCATTATACCCCGTAAAATCAGGTAACCAATTATGATGTTTTGGTAGTCCGAAATTGTAATCATAAAAAGATTTTAACCCGCGTGTCCGCGCAGATATTTGTATTTAAGTTTTATGACAAATTGAAAAAATATTTATTACTATTTCTTGTTTTGATAAATTTATTTTAAGATTTTTTAATTTACATAAGATACATTTTTATTTAATTTACAAACATAAACCATCAACACTACACTAAAAGATCATATAATGATATAATATAAATTTTTATCATGTATAATTTATTTTTATGAAACATAAATTTATATTTCTAACTTTATAATTTTAAAAATTAAAATACTATATAATAAAAAAATTAAGTATTAATTTAACAATTTAATGAACTATTTAAAATTAATAATCAAAAGATTTTATAAGATTTTGTTAATTATGTCTTATTTTATATTATAAATATATAATTTTATTAATATTTTATTTTACGAAAAAACATATATTAATATATAAATTATTTTTATTTTTATATATTTTCAAAAATTAAAATAAATATAATCGTATAAGTATCAAAATAGAATAATTTATCAATTTAACCCATTTTGTTAATTTTTGATGTTTTCTAATGAAAAATAATATATTTTGTTTATAATTCTCATTGATCAAATTTATTTTAAAGATTTTTTAATTTACATAAGATACATTTCTTTTATTTAATTTACAAACATAAACCATCAACTCTAAACTACAAAAATCATATAATCATATAATATAAAATTTTATTTTGTATAATTTATTTTTATTAAACTTAAATTTATATTTCTAACTTTATAAATTAAAATACTATATAATAAAAAATATTAGTTATTTATTTAAATTTAAATTATAAAAAATTCTAATATTTTAATAATAATTACTAATTTAATGAATTATTTAAAATTGATAATCAAACTATTTTATAAGATTTTGTCAAAGTAAAATAAATAGTGTTATAGTAGAATATTCTTATGTGGTAGTATATTTTATTTAAATGATCTAATATATAAATACTATTTTTAATATAATAAAAGTTGCTAATAAAAGGGCCCAATAACTTTTTATCAGTAGATAAAAATAGGATTCTATTTTAATAGATTAGATTCCATAATACAATACTAAACACATATCTATTTGTTGTTATTCCACCCATCTCATAAACATTAATACCTTCCTTATAAAGTAATTATAAGAGATGTGATAATCACTGCGTAGATGTAGACAGCCTGATAAATCAATTAAGCATGCTATCTTTGAATGCTCACCCGCTTTACAATCTTGGACTCTCGCTTCAACACCATCGTTTCCGGGATCTTTCCCAATGACGAGCGTTTATACGAACTTAGACTATCTATTTTGGAGGAAGAATAAGATTGAAGATCCGGCCCTCGACAAAGATCGTTACCCGTGGATTATTTGGTACCTATGAAAAGCCCGAAATGAAAAACTTGTTAAGGGAATTTCAAGGAACCCTCTAGAGCTGATTAGACATGTGGAGTTAATGCAATGCTTGGTTTGTAGCAAACACAGAACTCATAGGTTTGAATCAAATAAACCAATTGAGTACCCAAGACATAAGCTAGCACAAATTTTTTTTAGTAGATGGATCATGAACAGCAGCCGCAAAACACAGTGGATATGGGTGGGTCTGGCTCGATGGTTCAGGAAATGAGCAATTCTTAGGGTTGAAAAAGAAAGAGAACCGTATGTCTTCTTTCATACATAAATGGAGGCTTTATTCTGGGCAATGGAGTGAATGCTACAAAACACTGGCTGCCAACATTTTAGGACAGACTGCAAGAATCTATGAATGATGTAGAAGTAGAAAACAAAGGACGCTGTAAACTTGTGAATAAAAATCTTCAGGTCTCGCGAAATCTTGAGAAACACGGATTGCTAGATGTGAAAGTTCAAAGGGAATGTATTAAGAACCGTTCATGAACTCAAATCACTTAATTAGACTAGTCTAGTCCCACAGAACTAAACCTTATACATTAGAATCTTAAAGACTAACTTCCATTGAATTTCAGATTCTAAACATGCAATAAGAACAAGTTTGATAAGTTTACAAAACTTCCTAATAACAACTTCCATTTTTTAAGAATATTTCGCTCATCTAGGTTCATTCAGGCATTTAATCGAACACTTTCGATGACATAAAACAACCTATGAATCAGGAGCAAGGTGATCAATCCAATTCAGCCACTAAGAACAACCTAAATGAAGAAACCGATAGATTATTCCTTATTCTAACAAATGACATTCATCAATCCATGACCCTTGGATCCCAAATCTAACTATTGATTACTCAGACATGGATATTGAAGCACATAAAATCATTGAGTAAAACTTAATATCAATAGAGCTTAATAAGGGAGTTCATAAATCTTCTCTAGAAAGAAAATATAGTATCGTCTTCCTTACGGAATAAATTTCTAGAAAATTCTCTATTCAAAAGTAAAAAGACGCGTAATGTCACGAGCTGATTTCTCGCAGCAATCAGGACATGCGGCCTTAGTACCTTTCCACCCTTGTGGTTGCTAAGTCAGCCTTGAACCAAACTCGCTGCACTTAGAGAGAGTGTGTATGGACGAAATTTAAGAGAGAAGACAGAGCTTTATGAAGTGTTTTCTTATTAAGATCTTGATGATCTACAAATGAGGATTTTACCCCCTATTTATACAAAATCATCTCCTCAACGGACGATGGAGATTAAATCGATCTAACAGCTAAGATGAGTTCCCTCTAATGAAGTAACTTCATGGTTAAGTACACTCCCCATAAGTACTCTACATACTTCTTATATTTTACAAAAGCTTAGGTTTAAGAAAATATTAAGTAAAGTTGGCCAGGACCTTCTCCGCTCGGCCCGTCTATGTTTCGATCCGATGGGGCGTGATATCCTCCCCCCCCCCCTCGACGCCGAGTATGTCTTTAGTGCCTCCAGGAACTGCCAGAGATCATTTTCCGGATCCCCGGTTTCTTCGGCCTCTAGTAGCCCTTCCACTTTATTAGAAAATGGATCCGTCTCGTGACTCCTTTCTTCCTTACCTCTTTGGACGCCATCACCTCTTCAATTTCCTTGTCATAGTACTTGGTCATGACTGTTGGTGCCCTCTTCGACACGCTTCTGTCTTGGTCGTCCGAATCAGCATTGTAAGGTTTCAGCAAGCATACATGAAAGACCGGGTGGATCTTCAATGTATTTGCTAGGTTCAGTCAGTAGGAAACCTTTCCCACCTGTCCAAATATCTTGAATGTCCCCTCGTACCTCCCGATCAGGCCTTTGTGTAGGCTCAGGAATATCTTGAACTGTTGTGGAAGTAGTTTCACAAGAACAAGGTCACCCACTGAGTACACCGCTGTCGTTTCTCATTTGCCCACTTCTTCATCCGCTTACGGGAATTCTCTAAACATGCTCAGGCAAGATTAGCATGTTCCTCCCACTGCTTAGCCATTATAAAAGCCCATGCACTCTTTCCTTAAGTGTTTGGTGTAGCCAAAGTATGCGGGGTTAATGGATGTTGTCCCGTTGCAAGCTCGAAGGGACTCCGTCCCCTTCACTCGTCCCGTTTGGATCCACTGTAACCAGATTATCAAAACGACAGTGTGCTTGAAATCCTTGGACAAAAGAAATTTTTTGTTTTGTTTCGGATAAAAAATCAAGTTTATGTTTATTCCATATCTCTTTGAGATAACTTATTGTTCATTTGCTTCCCATACCCCTACAGTTCCAGCTTAGGACTCTCATAAGAAAATTATTTTGATGTGCTCGTTTGAACTAATTAAACAGGTGTCATTATACCCCGTATAATCAGGTAACCAATTATGATGCATTGGTAGTCCGAAATTGTAATCATAACTAGATTTTAATGCGTGTCCGCGCAGATATTTGTATTTAAGTTTTATGACAAATTGATAAAATATTTATTACTATTTAGTGTTTTGTATTATGTAACTTAATATGTCTTATTCGATATTATTAATATATAACTATATATAATTTTTCTGATATTTTCTTTTAAGAAACAACATATATTAATATATAATTTTTTGTTTTTAATATATTTTTAAAAATATAAAATAAATATAGACATATAAGTATCAAAATAGAATCATTTGTCTTTTTAACCTATTTCGTTAATTGTTGATGTTTTCTAATGAAAATGGATTAAATTTTGTGTATAATTCTCATTGATCTAAATTTTTTTTAAGATTTTGTAATTTACATAAGATACATTTTTATTTAATCTACAAACATAAACCATCAACTCTACACTGAAAGATCATATAATGATATAATATAAATTTTTATCATGTATAATTTATTTTTATGAAGCATAAATTTATATTTCTAAATTTATAATTTTATAAATTAAAATACTATATAATAAAAAAATTATTTATTTATTTAATAATTTAATAAACTATTTAAAATTAACAATCAAAAGATTTTATAAGATTTTGTTAATTATGGCTTATTTGATATTATCAATATATAATTTTATTAAAATTTTATTTTACGAAAAAAATATATTAATATATAACTTATTTATATTTTTATATATTTTCCAAAAATTAAAATAAATATAATCGTATAAGTATCAAAATAGAATAATTTATCAATTTAACCCATTTTGTTAATTTTTGATGTTTTCTAATGAAAATTAATATATTTTGTTTATAATTCTCATTGATCAAATTTATTTAGATTTTTTAATTTACATAAGATACATTTCTTTTATTTAATTTACAAACATAAACCATCAACTCTAAACTACAAAAATCATATAATCATATAATATAAAATTTTATTTTGTATAATTTATTTTTATTAAACTTAAATTTATATTTCTAACTTTATAAATTAAAATACTATATAATAAAAAAAATTAGTCATTTATTTAAATTTAAATTATACAAAATTCTAATATTTTAATAATAATTACTAATTTAATGAATTATTTAAAATTAATAATCAAAATATTTTATAAGATTTTTTCAAAGTAAAATAAAAATATTTAAAAATAAATAGTGTTATAGTAGAATATTCTTATGTGGTAGTATATTTTATTTAAATGATGTAATATATAAATACTATTTTTAATATAATAAAAGTTGCTAATAAAAGGGCCCAATAACTTTTTATCAGTAGATAAAAATAGGATTCTATTTTAATAGATTAGATTCCATAATACAATACTTAACACATATCTGTTTGTTGTTATTCCACCCATCTCATAAACATTAGTACCTTCCTTATAAAGTAATTATAAGAGATGTGATAATCACTGCGTAGATGTAGACAGCCTGATAAATCAATTAAGCATGCTATCTTTGAATGCCCACCCGCTTTACAATCTTGGACTCTCGCTTCAACACCATCGTTTCCGAGATCTTTCCCAACGACGAGCGTTTATACGAACTTAGACTATCTATTTTAGAGTAAGAATAAGATTGAAAATCCGGCCCTCGACAAAGATTGCTACCCGTGGATTATTTGGTACCTATGACAAGCCCGAAATGAAAAACTTGTTAAGGGAATTTCAAGGAACCCTCTAGAGCTGATTAGACATGTGGAGTTAATGCAATGCTTGGTTTGTAGCAAACACATAACTCATAGGTTTGAATCAAATAAACCAATTGAGTACCCAAGCCTTAAGCTAGCACAAAAGTTTTTTAGTGGATGGATCATGGACAGCAGCCGCAAAACACAGTGGATATGGGTGGGTCTGGCTCGATGGTTCATGAAATGAGCAATTCTTAGGGTTGAAAAAGAAAGAGAACCGTATGTCTTCTTTCATACATAAATGGAGGCTTTATTCTGGGCAATGGAGTGAATGCTACAAAACAGTGGCTGCCAACATTTTAGGATACACTGCAAGAATCTATGAATGATGTAGAAGTAGAAAACAAAGGACGCTGTAAACTTGTGAATAAAAAGCTTCAGGTCTCGGGAAATCTTGAGAAACACAGATTGCTGGATGTGAAAGTTCAACAAGGAATGTATTAAGAACCGTTCATGAACTCAAATCACTTAATTAGACTAGTCTACTCCCACAGTACTAAACCTTATACATTAGAATCTTAAAGACTAACTTCCGTTGAATTTCAGATTCTAAACATGCAATAAGAACAAGTTTGATAAGTTCAAAACTTTCTAATAACAACTTCCATTTTTTAAGAATATTTCGCTCATCTAGGTTCATTCAGGCATTTAATCGAACACTTTCAATGACATTAAACAACCTATGAATCAGGAGCAAGGTGATCAATCCAATTCAGCCACTAAGAACAACCTAGATGAAGAAACCGATAGATTATTCCTTATTCTAACAAATGACAATCATCAATCCATGACCCTTGGACCCCAAACCTAACTATTGATTACTCAGACATGGATGTTGAAGCACATAAAATCATTGAGTAAAACTTAATATCAATAGAGCTTAATAAGGGAGTTCATAAATCTTCTCTAGAAAGAAAATATAGTATCGTCTCCCTTATGGAATAAATTTCTAGAAAATTCTCTAGTCAAAAGTAAAAAGAAGCGTAATGTCACGAACTGATTTCTCGCAGCAATCAGGACATGCGGCCTTAGTACCTTTCCACCCTTGTGGTTGCTAAGTTAGCCTTGAACCAAACTCGCAGCACTTAGAGAGAGTGTGTATGGACGAAATTTAAGAGAGAAGACAGAGCTTTATGAAGTGTTTTCTTATTAAGATCTTGATGATCTACAAATGAGGATTTTACCCCCTATTTATACAAAATCATCTCCTCAACGGATGATGGAGATTAAATCGATCTAACAGCTAAGATGAGTTCCCTCTAATGAAGTAACTTCATGGTGAAGTACACTGCCCTTAAGTATTCTACATACTTATTATATTTTATACTAAAATACTTTACAAAAGCTTAGGTTTAAGAAAATATTAAGTATAGTTGGCCAGGACCTTCTTCGCTCGGCCCGTCTACGTTTCGATCCGATGGGGCGTGATATCCTCCCCCCCCCCCTCGAAACCGTGTATGTCTTCAGTGACTCCAGGAACTGCCAGAGATCATTTTCCGGTTCCCACGTTTCTTCGGCCTCTAGTAGCCCCTTCCACTTGATTAGAAAATGGATCCGTCTCGTGACTCCTTTCTTCTTTACCTCTTTAGATGCCATCACCTCTTCAATTTCCTTGTCATAGTACTTGGTCATGACTGGTGGTGCCCTCTTCGAAACGCTTCTGTCTTAGTCGTCCGAATCAGCATGGTAAGGTTTCAGCATGCTTACATGAAAGACCGGGTGGATCTTCAATGTATTTGCTAGGTTCAGTCAGTAGGAAACCTTTCCCGCCTGTCCAACTATCTTGAATATCCCCTCCTACCTCCGGATCAGTCCTTTGTGTAGGCTCAGGAATAGCTTGAACTGCTGTGGAAGTAGTTTCACAAGAACAAGGTCGCCCACAAAGTACACCGAAGGCTGTCGTTTCTCATTTGCCCACTTCTTCATCCGCTTATGGGACTTCTCTAAACATGCTCGGGCAAGATTAGCATGTTCCTCCCACTGCTTAGCCATTATAAAAGCCCATGCACTCTTTCCTTAAGTGTTTGGTGTAGCTAAAATATGTGGGGCTAATGGATTTTGTCCCGTTGCAAGCTCGAAGGGACTCCGGCCCCTCACCTCGCTGCGTTGAAGATTGTATGAGAACTGGGCTATGTCCAGCAACTTGGCCCATTCATGTTGGTTGGCGCTCACAAAGTGTCAGTGATATCCCTCCAACAAGGCATTCACTTCTCGGACTGCCCATCAGATTGTGGATGAAAGCGTGTTGAGATACTTAACTATGTTCCCATCATCTTGAACATCTCCGTCCACAACCGCCCGGTGAATCGGGAATCCCGATCACTCACAATGTTCCGCGGAGTCCCCAAAGTTTCATTACGTTCTTGAAGAACGCCCTTGCTGCCTCTTCCGTGGTACAGTCTTGACCACATACCACGAACGTCCTGTATTTAGAGAACCGATCTACAATCACTAAAATGGATCCAAACCCTTCAGACTTTGGTAATGCGCTGATGAAGTCAAGCGAAGCCAAGTCCCATGGTCGCTCCAGGATCGGAAGTGGCTGTAGCAAACCCGCGGACTGCTTGTTCTCGTACTTGTCTTGTTGGCAAACAAGACAAGTCTTCACATACAACTCCACGGAATCCCTCATGCATGGCCAATAATAGCCAGCTTCAACGAGTTTCATCATTCTCTTTTTTCCTGGATAGCCACCCACCGAGTATCATGGCACTCCCGAATGATATCGCGTTGCAGAACTGATCTCCTTATCATTACCTCCCTTTGCCATCTCTCGAACAGAATCTCCCCTTGTCTAAATCGTAACTTCACTCTGATACCAACTGTCACGAACTAATTTCTCACAGCAATCAGGACGTGCGGTCTGAGTACCTTTCCACCCTTGTGGTTACTAAGTCAGCCTTGAACCGAAACTCACAGCACTTAGAGAGAGAGCGTATGGACAAAAAGTTAGAGAGAAGGCAGAGCTTTATGAAGCTTTTCTTATTAAGAACTTGATGATTTAGAAATGAGGATCTCACCCTCTATTTATACAAAATCAGCTCTTCAACGAACAGTGGTAATTAAACTGTTCTAACGGCTAAGATGAGTTCTCTCTAATGAATTAACTTCATGGTGAAGTACCATCCCCTTAAGTAACTTCATCCTTAAGTATTCTACATACTTCTTATATCATTTTATAGTTAGATATTTTACAAAAGCTTAGGACTTAATAAAATATTAAGTAAAAGTCGTCGGGACCTTCTTTGCTCGGCCCGTCTACGTTTTGATCTGATGGGGTGTGACAGTAAGCCTAACAATGGCTGAGAAATAGGCGATATAGCTGAAAACTCATCAAGCTCGAGTTCCTAGACAAAAAAAACGGACCAAAAATAAAAGAAAACCAAAATTTCTCAATTTTTCTCGCGCAAACCAGAAGGGGGATCGACCTATCTCCTGGGATCGAGCATAGGATCAACCATTCTGAAAAGGGATCGACCGATCTTGGCCAAAAACGTCCAAACAACTTCATTTTTCTCAGATCCTTTCTCTTTGTGCCCAAAATTCCGTTCCAACATGTTTTAACCTGAAAAGACTCAATATACTCCAAATATACTCAATAAACAACATAAAACAAAGGTGAGAAACAGATAAAACTACCGTTTATCGACCATGTTTGGGTAGTTTCTCTTGTGAGATTTCGGGTTTTATTATGTTTTATATGAACAGCTGAGACATATAATTGCTAGGGTGATCTGTAGAATCCTTCATTAGAATTGTGCCTACTGGTTGTGTTATAGAGTAGCTAACTAGAACCTTGGACCTAGGATACTGATAACTACGCAAGTAGGTTCATTACCCGAATTAATTATGCTGAGCTAAATTGTTAGATACGTGTGACGGCTGTTCACGTTAACCTAGTGAACATATCAATTAGTTCGTTAATGCTTGCATAAGGAAGTATCGATCGAAAATAATTCCATAGTATCTATATACACTCGTTCCTTGTTCACATGTGACATCTAAAACAAAGACTTAGTCATCTAATTAGACTACCAGCAAGAGCTGGATATCTTACTATTGCATTTGCGTTCTATGACGGTTTGTCACACACCCTTAGCATCTATATATCATAATTCTATAGCATGAAACCTAAGTCTAGCTATTTATCATTATTGTTTACAAGCCACTTCTTAATCAATCGTAATTATTTACTGCTTTATAATTTATTGCCTAGATTAATCCAAAAACATCTACTCTATTGTTTGCTCACGTTACCTGTGGATTTGATCCCTAAATAATACAATTGAACCTCTTATTTGAGAGCAAATATTACTCATAGGGTAATTTAAGCGATAACAGTTCTCTTTGCCCCTTGTGAAGTATCTAGAGAACGATTGCACCATCTTATTAGATTTAAAAGTCCATCAAATAACCTGCATAAGGTTACCTCTTGGTTTGTCCACCATACAAAGCATCGAAAGACCAATATTGTATGCCAGAAAAAAGCCGCTGTTATGAAACAGACGGTTTCGGGAATGCCCATAAGTGGGTTTATCTACTTGGTCTACACATGGACCAATCGGCCCATATGCTTCACGAATGGGCCAGCCCACTTAGGACTTAGACCAACCGACTTTGGGCCTTGTTAACTTGTCCCACATTGAGTATGTGATGTGGGCAAGTCGGCCAAACACTCTTATATATATGTTCCCCTTTTGTACTTATTTGATATACAAGAAAGCAATAAGAACAAGTCTTTAGACACTTATCTAAACCCTAGCCGACTACTCTCTATCTCTCTATCCTAGTTCTTGTCGAGATAACCTCTATTAGACTCGAGTTTCACAACACGTTATCAGCATGATCCTGCTCTGAAACCAACCATCTCGAGTCCTAGATCGAAGCTCATCCAGCCGGCTCAACCCCAACACCATCCGGAAACCACAACTCGGCGAATCTCTCTCTCTTACTTTTTAATCGATTGGTTTCGTAGATCTAAGAACTAACCTTTGTATCTTTTCTTTGGTTGATTGTTTAAGGTTCCCAAGAGGAAACCCAAGGAGGAAATCGATCAAGGATTAAGGTATGTCATCCAATCCATCTTGAGGTTAATCGATTTGTGTTTAGAATTGTTGCTAGGATTGCTTTGGTTTGGTTTTTGATTTTCGGCATAGATAAGAATCATTAGGTTGCTAGATTCATTGCTTGACGGCTAGAAAACGAAAATACAAAACCCGAATAGAAAAGGAAAACCTAGATCAATCCAATTTAGGAAAACTTAACCTAAAAGGAAAACCCTAATCCAAAAAGGAAACCTAAATCAATCTGATTTAGGAAACCTAATCTAAAAAGGAAAACCTAATTATAAAAGGAAAACCTAATCAGAAAAGGAAACTTTCCTAAATTAGAAACTTACCTAAACTTACCCAAACTTACCAAATTAGAAACTTTCCCAAAATGGAAACTTCCCAGAAATGGAAACTTTCCTAAAATGGAAACTTACCTAAAATACCTAAACATACCTAAACCCAAAATTTCCTAAAAAAGGAAACTTTTCTGAAAAGGAAACTCATCTAAAATGGAAACTTTCCAAATTTCTAGAATTATAAGATCTAATTCTTAAACCCCTAGATTAGTTAAAGAAAGTTTTTTTTATACTTTGGTCGATGATACTAGACCTATTGGTCGATGATGTTAGACCCACTGGTCGATGATGCTAGACCCATGGTCGAGGATGCTAGACCGTGAACCGCGAATGGTCGGTGGGACGTACCGTGCAGTACGGACGGGTCACGAACGCGGATGAAAGATAGGCACGGCCAGTCACGTACCATAAGGTACGAACCCGCGGTAACCCATACGAACCATGACCCGCAATTAAGGCATGAACCGCGGATGGTACATACGGTACGGACGGACCACGAACGCGGACGATAGACGGTACGTACCATGCGATACGACCGATCACGTACCACTCAATATGAACCCGCAGTGATCCGTACGAACCACGAACCGCGGTCATACCACGACCACAGACGGTCGATCACCCGCACCATGCGGATAGACAAAGGTCCATTCCGGTCGATGATGCCTACCCTCAGGTACGGCTAGACCATTGATCCGCAACGATCGATGATGCGTACCATGTACGTCTAGATCGCGGATGGTCGATGACCCATATCAACGGATAGACCACGAACCACATGGGTCGATGAAGCGTACCAAGACGTACTGCCAGACCGTGTGCTTGTCCAATCGGTTTTCAAACTGTTTTCACTACGATTTTAAATGGACAAGAGATGTGGTATGATAAGTCCTAAACGATCTGAATCTCATTTTCAGATGCCAAACATCACAAACTTGTACTTTGCACCCTCAATGTCAAAGGTGACAATTACCTGCAATGGGCATTAGATGTTGAGATATCTCTCGGAGCCAAAGGCCTAGAGCATTGCATCATTGAAGATAACGATGCCAGCAAAAGAGAAAACTCAAAAGCCCTGATGCACATCCGACATCATATCGAGGAAAGCTTGAAAGCTCAGTACCTCACAGTGAATGATCCATAAGAACTATGGAAAGAATTCAAGATGAGATATGATCATCAGAGGACCCTTGTTCATCCAGCGGCCACCTATGAGTGGATACACCTTAGGATTCAGGACTACAAGTCCGTGAATGAGTACAACTCAGCCTTGTTCCGAATAGTCTCACAACTGAGGCTATGTGGCGAGGTTGTATCTGATACGCAGCTCCTTGAAAAGACATTCCAGACAATGTCTTCAAGCAACATGTTGCTCCAGCAACAGTATAGACAAAAAGTTTTTAAGACCTATAGTGAACTCATTCACTGTATGTTGCTTGCTGAACAAAACAATGAGCTGCTCCTGAAGAACAGTGAGCTTAGACCCCCAGGTACTAAGCCTATCCTAGAGGCACATAATGCCGAGCCTAAGAATGATACAGAGGCAAACCATGTCCGTTATGACCGAAAGGGTCGCAGTCCCTCATATGGGCGAGGACGCGACCGCGGAAGTCAAACGCGAGGACGTGGACGTGGTAGCCATAACAAAGGGTGTCCTACCCCTTATGATCGTCCAAACCAATCCAATCATGGACATGGTAAAGGCAAAAGCACTAGGATATCTTCAAGGATTCAGAATCCTAAGTCCTCAGCTTGCCACAGATGCGGGATGACAAACCATTGGGAAAAGAATTGCCGTACCCCCAAGCATCTGGTTAATCTCTATCAAGAGAGTCTAAAAGGCAAGAACCCAGAGGCTCATATGATGTATCAGGATGATGAGGGTGACTTTGATCACGGCAGATATGATCCTACTGATCACGAGACTGATCACAGCAAAGACGATCCTATGGATCATGAAACTTCAGACATGTTGAAGTAATAACCAAGTGATGTTTTGGTGTTTAGGCTCATTATTTTTTAAAAGTTGTTTTTATTCTATGAAACCTTGTTACTCCTTTCATTTATAATATATGAATGATTTTAGATTATATTTTATTAGAATGAAAGGAAGTATGGAAACACTTGTGGTTGACAGTGGATCAAGCCACACTATCCTGAAGGATAGGGCATTCTTCGTTGATCTAACGTTGAAAGATGCAAATGTCAACACAATAGCTGGTGTATCGTCACTTATCAAAGGCTACGGCCAAGCTTATGTTCTGTTACCAAATGGAACACATCTAGAAATAGATGAAGCATTATATTCTCCCAATTCAATGAGAAGTCTTTTAAGCTTCAAAGACATTCGCAAGAATGGATTACACATTGAGACAATTGGACAAGGAGACAAAGAGTTCTTGAATATATATGAACTCGACCATGACCATAAGAATGTCTTGGAAACGATACCAGCTATGGCCACTGGTCTTTGCTATGCCAAGATCAGTGCGGTCGAAGCCAATACTATAGTAAGCAAAGAATTCAAACAGAATTTCAATTTGTGGCACGACCGCCTAGGGCACCCTGGAACGGGGATGATGCGTAGACTCATCACAAAATCAATCGGTCATGACCTTAAGGGGAGACGGTTATCCCTAAAAACCATGCTTGCACCCCATGTGCACAAGGGAAACTTCAGGTCAGACCATCACCAGTCAAAGTGTCAAAGGAAACTATCGGTTTTCTGGAAAGGATTCAAGGTGACATATGTGGACTAATCAATCCACCTAGTGGAACGTTTAGGTACTTCATGGTACTCATTGATGCGTCCACAAGATGGTCACATGTGCGTTTATTATCCACACGAAATCTAGCCTTAGCTAGACTATTTGCCCAACTCATCAGGTTGCGAGCACACTTTCCATATTTTCCTTTAAAGACTATACGTCTTGACAATGCTGGTGAATTCACTTCCCAAGCCTTTTATGAGTATTGTATGTCCATGGGGGTGACAGTTGAACACTCCGTGGCACATGTCCATACACAGAATGGTCTAGCCGAATCCTTTATCAAAAGGATCCAAATGATTGCTAGACCTTTACTCATGAAAAGTAACTTACCGACCACAGCTTGGGGTCACGCAGTCTTACACGCTGCAGAGTTAATACGCGTCAGACCGTCCAACGAGAATAGATATTCGCCATCCCAGCTCTTAACGGGTCGAGAGCTAGACATCTCCCATCTAAAGACATTTGGATGCGCTGTTTATTATCCAATTGCTCCACCACAAAGAACTAAGATGGGAGCTCAAAGGAGGATGGGAATATATGTCGGATATGAATCTCCCTCGATCGTAAAAGACCTTGAGCCGACCACGGGTGATCTATTTAAGGCCAGGTATGCAGATTGCCACTTCATGGAATCTGAGTATCCGACATTAGAGGGAGACAATAGCAGACTGGTGAAAGAAATCACATGGAATCATACATCCATCATATGGCAGGATCCTCGAACTCAAGCATGCGATCTTGAGGTTCAGAAGATTATACATCTTCAAGAGCTAGCTAATAAAATGCCAGATTCCTTTACCGACCCAAACAGAATGACTAAGTCATATATACCAGCTGCTAATGTACCAATAAGACTAGATGTCCAACAGGGACATCACCAAGTGGCTACTGAGTCTAGGACACGCCTCAAGCGTGGAAGACCAATTGGTTCCGAAGATAAGGCCCCTCGCAAGACTAAGAAAGGTGCAAAACAAACCATGGTCGAGGGGCACAAGGATCTTGTCGATGTGGTCGAACCATCAGTCCGCGGCTCCGGGACATGGACGAACCAACGTCTGGACTCATTCCGGACGTACCAGAATCCGCAGACATGAGCATTGGTACGAGTGCTGAGGTACCTAATGGGACTTGGGACGCCAAGACTCAGGGTACTGAACCTCCGGACAATGAAGAGATCTCAACTAATTACACCATGTCTGGTAAACAATGGAACAAAAAGCATGTCGACATGAATGATATATTCGCATACCAAGTAGAACTTGAGATCATCACTCATGATGATGAGGATCTAGAACCCATGTCAATATATGAATGTATGCAAAGAAAGGATTGGCTTAAATGGAAAGAAGCAATCAACGTGGAGTTAAACTCTTTTAAGAAAAGAGGTGTATTCGGTCCTATTTTCCGAATACCAGATGTTGTAAAGCCAGTGGGCTACAAATGGGTCTTTGTGAAGAAAAGAAATGAGAACGGTGAAGTCGTGAGGTATAAAGCCCGACTTGTTGCACAAGGATTCTCACAGAGACCGGGAATCGATTATGAGGAGACTTATTCTCCCGTGGTGGATGCAACAACATTCTGATTCCTAATTAGTCTGGCCATAAGAGAAAATCTTGATTTACGGTTAATGGATGTAGTAACCGCATATCTATATGGTCCACTGGATAATGAGATATACATGAAAGTACCAGATGGTATAGAAATACCAAAGCATGCTAAAGGTTCTCGAGAACAACATTGCATCAAGCTTAACAAAGCTTTATATGGCCTGAAGCAATCAGGTCGCATGTGGTACAATCAGTTAAGTGAATACTTGCTGAAAGAGGGCTACAAGAATGATCAAGTAAGCCCATGTATATTCATTAAGAAATCGAGCCAAGGCTATGTGATCATAGCCGTGTATGTTGATGACCTTAACATACTCGGAACGGCCAATGAAATTGCCTCAGCAGTTTCGTACCTCAAACGAGAATTTGAGATGAAAGACTTGGGAAAGACCAAGTTTTGTCTGGGACTGCAAATAGAACATCTTACAGATGGAATCCTTGTGCACCAAAAGACCTATACTAAAAAGGTTCTTAAAAGGTTTAATATGGATAAATGTCATCCACTTAGCAGTCCTATGGTTGTAAGATCCCTCGGTCTTGAAACTGACCCGTTCAGATCAAAGGCAGAGGGGTGAAGAGGTTCTCGGTCCTGAGTATCCTTACCTCAGTGCCATTGGTGCCTTAATGTATTTAACTACTCATACTAGACCTGACATCTGTTTTGCTGTAAGTCTTTTGTCCAGGTTCAGCTCATGTCCGACCATAAGGCACTGGAATGGGATCAAACACATCCTGAGATATCTGCAGGGAACTAAGGATGTGGGATTGTTTTACTCTAACCAAAACAAAGAAAGTTTGATTGGTTTTGCTGATGCAGGTTTTCAATCCGACCCACATACTGCTAAGTCTCAAACAGGTTATGTTTTCACATATGGAGGCACAGCCATTTCATGGAGATCAGTCAAGCAGACCATCTCGGTAACATCATCCAACCATTCGGAGATATTGGCCATCCATGAAGCAAGCAGAGAGTGTGTTTGGTTGAGTCTCATGACTCATCAGATTCGATCATCATGTGGGATCACGGACGGAAAAGAAGAACCGACCATCATCTATGAAGACAATGCGGCCTGCATAGCCCAACTCAAAGATGGTTACATCAAAGGTGACAAGACGAAGCACGTTCTACCCAAGTTCTTCTTCACCCATGATCTACAGAAAGAAGGCGAGGTCAAGGTACTCCAGGTCCGATCCAGCGAGAATTCGGCCGACCTCTTCACCAAGGCATTACCAACTTGCACGCTCAAGAAGCTCATGTTCCAGATTGGTATGCGATCATTGAAGAGCCTTCAGTGATGATCACTTCAGGGTGAGTAATCCGGCTGTACTCTTTTTCCTATCTATGACTTCCCTTTTTACCACATTGGGTTTTGGGTTTACCATAGAAAGGTTTTAGCGAGGCAGTATACTAAACGCATTGCGAACTCTAGACGGTTATGGCATTCAGGGTGAGTGTTATGAAACAGACGGTTTCGGGAATGCCCATAAGTGGGTTTATCTACTTGGTCTACACATGGACCAATCGGCCCATATGCTTCACGAATGGGCCAGCCCACTTAGGACTTAGACCAACCGACTTTGGGCCTTGTTAACTTGTCCCACATCGAGTATGTGATGTGGGCAAGTCGGCCAAACACTCTTATATATATGTTCCCCTTTTGTACTTATTTGATATACAAGAAAGCAATAAGAACAAGTCTTTAGACACTTATCTAAACCCTAGCCGACTACTCTCTATCTCTCTATCCTAGTTCTTGTCGAGATAACCTCTATTAGACTCGAGTTTCACAACAGCCACAAGTTTTGGAACCCATTGAAGCACTAGAAGGCCACTTCCCTAGAACTTTTTGAATTATGCCTAAAGACTTTAATGCCATAAAAATTGTTATCCCGATGATCATTCAATATCACCTGCATATCAAGATCTCCACAAGAACATAGCCTCTAAACCTGTAATTTAAAGACCACACCAACCAATTCTCAACTTTGCAACAGTACAAAACCAATACTCAGATTGAACGTCCCATACTTTCTTACCATCATTCTATAGACATAATCCCACAAGGCTACTCTCGTTACCAACACCCACGAAATCCAGAAAATTAGAGTTAACCTAAAACATATATACTTTGTCCATATCAACCCAAAGAATAACAATGCATAAAATGATGTAAGACACCGACGTAAACCAGATCATAGTTATTCGTCCAACATGCTATAACTAGCATCCCAGACTTGTACCACCCTACGATATCAATAATCCTAAACCATAACTCAAATACAAGTTCTTGATACTGTATGAATTCCATTATAATCCTTTCTTCCTAAAACCTAGAGTAGTGTATTTCACCAATACCTGACTTTCCTATAGATCGAAAATTTCCAGAGAATAACACCAGGATCTGAATAATCATACCGTTTGATACCTTTAGCCAGATCGATTTGACAGAGAGATCTCTGAAATCCCTTGATTATATCGTATCTCCATAGCAACCCCAGGTCACCCCCCCCCCCCTAGATGCCTTCCACCTTCAGGTGGAGCTATACGAGACATGGGATGTATATACAGTGAAATCCGGTTACTGGGTTGCACGGAACATCCTCCGGTAGAGGGGTCACTCAGAGGTCTTAGAACCGAGTGTTACGAAGCTCAAAGCTCAGGCATGGAAAGTAAATGTTCCCCCTAAGATTAAGCATTTGATCTGGCAAATGACGACATGATTTATAGCAGTAACAAGAAACTTGGCAAGACGCCATATGCGTTGTGATAACCATTGTCCGAGATGTGGGGAACCGGACGAAACAGTCAACCATGCTATATTTTAATGTTCCCCTGCGCTACAAACCTTGGCTCTTGCTTTGACACCTTCGTGTCAAAGTGTCTTTCTTACCTCAAGTACATTTGTAAACCTGAATTATATGTTCTGGAGGAAACATGACATTGAAGACCCGAACCTGGATAGGGATCCAAATCCCTGGATTATCTGGTACCTCTGGAAAGCCCGCAATGACAAGTTCTTCAAAGGGATAGATCGAAACCCGCTTAAACTTATTAGACATGCTGAAAGTTAATGCAAAGCTTGGTTTGAGGTTAATTAACTTGTGAAAACACACAGTATTTCAACAAGCGAATGTACAAACCCCAAGTTTGTCTAACATTTGTTTGGTCGATGGATCCTGGACTTCTGAGGAAAAATTTTGTAGGTATGGTTGGGTATGGAAGGATGATACAGGGAAATAACAACTTCTAGGGTTGAGAAACAAAGAGAACCGATTATCCTATTTGCATTAAGAGATTGAAGCATTAACATGGGCGATGGAAGCAATGTTGCAGCATACTTTGTGTCATAGTTTTGGAACAGATTGTAAGGGGGTCATAGAGATAATCCAAGCTCCACAAGAAGGGCGAGTTTTTCAACAGAGATCGGAGAATTTATTTCACTACAAAGACATTTCCAAGATTTCAAAATCTTTCACATACCGAGACTTTTCAATCGGACAGCAGATGGTTTAGCTAGTACTGCTCGTTCATTTTACCGTAAATTGTTATTTTTTGGTTGTTCTACTTTGGTTTGGATTCCCAAACCAATTCATTTCTTTGAGTAATAAAAGAGCTTTTTGTCGTAAAAAAAAAATTTAGACTGATTAAAACGATTATGAAAGTTACAACAATAAAACCACACCAAGAAGAAATCACAAACTAACGCACGAATTGGCTGTCAAGTAATATCACTGGAAGAAAATCTCGTTAACTATATATAAGACGGTTTATGATCATCTTTGAATGTATGTTTTAAATTTATTAACATGATACATTTTTTGTTTGTTTATTGTATTCATGATATAAATATTTTAAATCCAGGTATCTGATGACGTATCCGATCTTTTTAAGTATAACCGGTTATATTTGGCTAACTAAATTATATGTACTAAATTATTTTCTCTGGATAAAATAAAAGTAATCCGGTAAAATTGAAAACTATATAGCTATAGTTTGTATAGTATAGCTTTTATATATATTTGTGTTGGTTAATATTATTGTCTATATGGTAAGAATTCTGATTGACTGTATCTAAGATGGGTTTATAGTCATCTTGTAAATCTATATATTTATTCGTGTGACATAGTATATTTTTAAGTTTGGAATATTGAAGATATATATATATATATATATATATATATGTAAAATATCCGGTTATTTGTTCTTCTGTCCGATTTTTGTAAATTTAACCACTAATTACATAAAAAAAACCCAGTAATTTCTGGTGGACAAAATAATTGTACTAAATTGCATGTGAAAAAATATTGCATCCTCTATCCCAAAAAATAATCCTGTAAAACAATAGTATTATATGTAACAAACAACAAAGAATTAGAATACCAGAACAAGAATCAGAATCAGTTTGTTTCACAGAAAAAAAAACTTGGATTGAACATTACAAATTTAGTGAAACAGAGGAATATACATACCAAACAGAATAGCTAATTTGTATCTAGTAAAGTAAACAGAACAACGATGAGTTGCTCATAAACCAACATATATAATCAAAAGAAGAGCATCAGATATTAATATAACAATATATTTATCTTTGAGATGTTTTTTTGGGTAATTTCTACGACGGTTTGATAATCTCTCTCTTATGATGTGGTCGTGATGACCAGTTGAACAATCGTTAACAAAGAAGACATAAAGAATGTTGGGTATTTGTGACTCGATGTCAAGCTCTCTATACTCTAATTAGTATGATATTGTCTATTTTAAACTTAAGAGGCAAGTCCGCATATATTTATTTTTGGATTTCTTCCCAAAAAGACATTGTACTAATTAGAGTTAGACTTCTCTTTATATATTAGATACTTATTGTGTAAACTTCCGATGTGGAACATTGTTTGATATCTTATATTCTCCTCCTCAAACTAAGGACTACAGTAATCTCGTGCGTTTATCCTTTGGTGAATTATCTTGGCACCACCTTGTACCAGTAATATCGCCGGGTTTATTTTGAGAATGTTTCTCCTACAACATCACAGGTTCCATGATCTTCTTACTAGTTTCTGCCATAGACCTCTTCTTCTAATTTGAAAGGTTTCTATAACATCCCGAGTTATGATATGTGAAAAGACTTAAGAGAATTGATTTGGCTACCTATGTCACCAAAGTTGACTTACCTTTTCCGTCACACATCCGTTTAGAACTCCAGGGTTAAGCGTTCTTACACTGGAGTAGTGAAATGATGGGTGACCTATTGGGAAGTAATTCGGATACCGTGCGAGTGAGGACAAAGTACGAGGAAAGGTCGGGTGGTGATTGCAGGGTCAGTAAACAATGATTTTGAGCCTTTGGAAAAATTTATGCACCGACCGTTGGAACGGGATGGGGCCCACGGGCCGAGAGAGCGGGCGTGGATGGCCCATTAGCCGTGGGCGGTCGGGGCGTTATAAGTGGTATCAGAGCTGGTTAGCCATCTCGGTTTTGACCCGAGAGGAGTCTTGAGACCTGTTGTGGAGCGCAACGAGGACATTACGTTCTTTGAGAGAGGTGAATTATAACATCCCGAGTTGTGATATGTGAAAAGACTTAAGAGAATTGATTTGGCTACCTATGTCACCAAAGTTGACTTACCTTTTCCGTCACACATCCGTTTAGAACTCCAGGGTTAAGCGTGCTTATGCTGGAGTAGTGAATGGATGGGTGACCTATCGGGAAGTGATTCGCGATACCGTGCGAGTGAGGCCAAAGCATGGGGAAAGGTCGGGTGGTGATTGCAGGGTCAGTAAACAATGATTTCGAGCCTTTGGAAAAATTTATGCACTAATCGTTGGAACGGGATGGGGCCCACGGGCCGAGAGAGCGGGCGTAGATGGCCCATTAGCCGTGGGCGGTCGGGGCGTTATAAGAATTATAACATCCCGAGTTGTGATATGTGAAAATACTTTAGAGAATTGATTTGGCTACCTATGTCAACAAAGTTGACTTACCTTTTCCGTCACATATCCGTTTAGAACTCCAGGGTTAAGTGTGCTTATACTGGAGTAGTGAAAGGATGGGTGACCTATCGGGAAGTGATTCACGATACCGTTCGAGTGAGGCCAAAGCACGGGGAAAGGTCGGGTGGTGATTCAGGGTCAGTAAACAATGATTTCGAGCATTTGGAAAAATTTATGCACCGACCGTTGGAACGGGATGGGGCCCACGGGCTGAGAGAGCGGACGTGGATGGCCCATTAGCCATGGGAGGTCGGGGCGTTATAAGTGGTATCAGAGCGGGTTCCGTCCCGGCCCCGACCCGTGATGGCGATTAGGGGATTCGGTTTTCAACGTTTTCAAAAAATGAGATTGGGGAATTTTAAAAATAAAAATAAAATAACACCTTTCTGTCCAAAAAAATATAACTTAATTGTTTTTTTTTAATGACGATGAGTAAAATCACCGTCATCAGTTCTCCGGCTAATAGTATTCCAGCCAAATGTTCAACAGAAGGACGATGCCACAGTTTCACAAGTTGCTCAGGTGTTTATCAGTTTCGTTAGTCGTTCCTCAGAGATTGTCCACGAGTGGATATGTGATATTTCTACCACCACCCAAACTCCAAGCCATCGCTCACGAATTTTGTTACAAGAGATTATGTGAGATGAGGGATAAGCCATTGGTTGGCATGTGCTACTCTTGTGAATGAGTATATTGTCTATTTTAGAGGTTTTCTTAGTTTGTAAACTCGTGGGGTCGCTTTTGGATTAAAGGCGTGGCAGCTTGCGTGTGTTGATATGGGAGTATATGTTGTTTTATCTATCAGATTATGATTATGTTGGTCATTCCAGAGTATATTCGAGCTAAAGAATAACAAGATTCAGATTTTGGCACATAGTGTAAAACTATATGCATTCATCAAGTTTTTCCGGTCATACTTAGATGATTAAGCTAATGGAAGATTTATCAGATATGGAGCTAGACTACTATGATGTGATACTAAGGATGGATTTTTGTCACATCATCTAGTGGTACTGGATTGCACAAAGATAAAAATGTTTATCACTGGAGCGAAAGCAACAATAACCTTCCACGAAATTCAATCGAACAAGAGAGTTTCAATTATCTCCATGTTGCAGGTTGATGAGTTATTGGAGTGAGGAGTTGAGGGTTTTAAAGCAACCATAGTAATGGTTAAGATGATGGGAAGCGGAAGTTATTGGATACACCAATGGTTGCGGAGTATGTAGACGTATTTGAATCTTTGAAAAGAACAATACGTATCAGAAGGAATGTTTTCAGTAATAAGGGAAACCAAGGACAACACCAGATTCACAATCACCATATTCTCTAGCACCGACATAGATAGTTGAGTTGAAAAAAAAAAAAGAGATGGAGATTTGTCAAATAATTGGTTTATCGAGCCAATTATTTCGCCATGGGACGGAGGTTCATATTGCTACTGGTCATCAGCCTTGAATATATGCTCATTCCGGAGGATTTGAGTTTGAGACATCGTAGATAGATATATCTGTTGATATGCTACATTCTACAGATCACACACCATCCTGGTTAGGCCAACTAGGTGACATGTGCGTTGAGCAGGCACATGAGCAGCGATGTATCAATGGAGGTTTTAAGAGCTGGTCGATACACTTATTAATCCCAGATTATGTTCAGTTACAGTGGAGACATAGTTAATTGGTTTTAAAGTATTGGATCGGGCATACTTACTTTGAAGGATATGAGCGCAAGGAAAGGACAAGATGCATAGGAAAAAAAAAGTCTCCAACTATGACACCAGATGAAATAAAATGTTATTTTATCATAAATGAGTATGTGTGCTATAGGACGAGCTAGTAAGAAAGGAAATCTTACAGTAAACACACTATTTGCCTTTCCCCATACATTTAGAAAATACAAAGATTTATATTAATCAGAAAGACTACTATTACTGGAGTGGAATGAAAAAAAAAATAAGGCTACATTTAGATCGCAGTGTTAGACTTGTCAGAGGGTTAAAGCAGAACATCGAATACTTTGCGGATTATTACAGAATCTTCTTCTCTGAGATTGGAAATGGAATATGGTGATTATGAGAATAGTATTGGACTCTTATAGACAAGTTTCGTGAAGAATAATTATCATGAGTGATTGTGGACCCACTCACTAAGTTAACCTCTAGAAGATATGCGCAAGACTTGTACTTTGGATTGGGAAGTAAAATGTGAAAAATATCTACCATTGGAGAAGTTATCTACAATATCAATTATCAGTCAAGCATTGAGATATCACCGTATGAGATTTTGCATAGTAGGTCTTATTGTACAGCATATGGAGGAGTAATGGTACATATCGTCAATATTTTATTAGATCGGGATACATTTTATAACTGCTTTTAACAAGCTTTCCGAAAGGTCCTCAAGACTGAAGTTCACATGGGTATAGCTTGTATTCACAGAAAGACGATTAACTAGAGAAGAATATTCAGAAGATAATATTATGGCTTTTGTTTTCAAAAAAGAGACTGAAGAAGTATCTACCCTTTGCAGAGTTCACATATACAATAATTATACACACCATATAAGGTTCTTTACAGCTGGTCTTATCTCACACCGCTATGTTGGACCATAGTGAGTGAGCGATGGGACATATAAGCAGTAAGGTTTCAAGAGACGGTAAATCAAATGAAAATGCTCTAGAGCCAGGAAGAGGAAGCCCATCTCCATCTTAAAAAAAATATGTCGATAAACACATGAAGGATTTGGAGTTTGTCCCGGATAATTTAATGTCACCAAAAAAAAAAAGTACAGGGATGTTTCAAAGATCAGGCAAGACTCAAATGATGGAAGAAGCTTAAGCCGAAATAAATGCGGCTGCACCTTATCTTTGAGTGGATTCGAGCACCAACTTATCATTTGGGTTATCGTCAAAGTTTTCAGACCTTCATGCGTATTTCACGTATCAATCAATAAGAACTAGAACTCATTTTGCATCAGAAAAAAATGATCTCAAAAAAGGAAAAAAATTCAAGAGACAGTGACATATATGTAAAAGGTTGACGGGAAAGAATTGAGATCTAGGAGGACATCTGATATACCGAGTCTCATCTGGATTTAAAGTATTCAAAACTTCGAGGATGAAGCCAAAAACCGGGTCAAGAATTTGAATTTGAAGACAAATTCCTCGTTAGTGAGGGAGAATTATAACGACCCGGTTATCACTAAACTAGTATTGAAATTGGTTTAATTAATTAATTAGGCCAGACCAAACTAATTACAAAACCAAAGCTATATATAAACCAGTATGCATCTCCTTCCTCATATTAACCTAGCCGTCATCTTTCTTATCCGACAACTCTCGAGGCTTCTCATCACCAGCCACCTCTGCTTATCAAATCAAAGTGTCATCTATCACCGGAGGAGCCATCGTTGTTGTGATTCATGCCGTTGAGAACGTGACCAAGAAGAGATGAGAGAGTGAAAATGGATCTGTTGCATTCGGTCACGACCAGCCATGCTTCCTCCATTATGTTTTCTATGTCAGCAGATCATAATTATAATCACCATCGGTGACCACCGTGAGGCATCACATTTTATCACCAATCACCAAGGCTCAGCGCCTTGAGTCATCACAGCCCACCGGAGAGACATGCCGTGATCATTGCCGTTACCATCACAACACCACCGTTCGTCATAGTCGTCATCAGAGGATCACCACCGTAATCTCATCCCCATAGCTCGTGACCCTAGAGACACCTCGTCATGGCTGAGACACGGGCTAATCTCATTGTTTTATGATTGACATATTTTTGAGCTGGTAAGTGTAAGACGTAACGTGAGGAAGAAACGAGCCAGGCCGGAGCCACCGCCGACCCCCGATTCACACCGCCATGAACTGTTAGACACCATAGATGGAAGCCACGTCGTTGGAATGTAAGATCCATTATCGTGATTCCAAGCCGTGATAGATAAGTGGTTCCTTCTTTATTTCTTGTGCTGCAAGTAACCTGCGTAACACAAACTCTTATCGTGCCCTTGCATGTATTTGCATGTGTGTAGTGAATCACCAACCAACTAACTCTTGGGAGTTAATTCTCCATCACGTGCAAGGAAGGTATAAGAAGAATTATGGAACACGTTTCATCGAAGACCATCAACAACCATCAATAACATGAAGTAGTATTTTCAAGTCGTGAAAACATAAGCCGAGTTTTACTTTCAAAGTGAGGGCTATTCCCAAACTTCTCGTACACGGCTTAGGATTTTGAATAAACATAATTTAGTTCTAATATGTTCTGTCTTCGTGAAATCGAGTCTATCATATTCTGCTTGTTTAGTTATTAGGTTCTCTCTTAAACCGGATATAAGATGTTAGAGGGTTCAACTTTACTTGTTCCTTGATAATTGATATTAAATATATATATATATTATGTATAAATATAAATATTTGTTAAGAATTGAGGTGAAAGGTTGTGGTCGACTACGGAGACGTACTTCCGTAGAGTGGTTTGTGACCAGTATATTTTGTGTGGAGATGTTGCGGCACAACATAGTCGACCTGTTGTTGCCAAGGCTGAGGTCGATAAATCATCTATGGGCGTGTGTTGCCGAGCACGTATTCGGCGTTGTTGTTTTTGGCCTGTTAGTGGGCAGCGGGTGTGTATCTCGCTAGGACCATTGTTTGTTCTTTGGGTACTTTAGGTACCGTGTTTGTTACGTGTTAGAATTAAATTATATTTATTCAGAGTGTTATGACCGGGTCTATAGACTTCGGGTTTAGCTTCCCATACCTCACTGAGTGACTCCCCTGTTGCTCACCCCTCTTTTTCCCCCTTTCAGGTGAGCATCACGAGTAGTCGGATATCTGGACGGTTTGGTGTCTTTGGGATCTTCGTATTTTATTTTGGTTTTATTGGACATTTTCATTTGTAATATTTCGGTTTTCTAAATTTGAAAATAATTTATCTGCTTTTATTTTATTAAATGTTTCAATATTTTATTAGATATTTTTATAAATCGGTTTAATTTGATATTTTACATAAGTAACCTGGCTCTGATAACAAATTGTAACACTCGTCTCCTCCTCTCTCGAGAACGGCGTGTTACTTATGTAAAATACCAAATTAAACCGATTTATAAAAATATCTAATAAAATATTAAAACATTTAATAAAATAAAAGCAGATAAATTATTTTCAAATTTAGAAAACCGAAATATTACAAATGAAAATGTCCAATAAAACCAAAATAAAATACGAAGATCCCAAAGACACCAAACCGTCCAGATATCCGACTACTCGTGATGCTCACCTGAAAGGGGGAAAAAGAGGGGTGAGCAACAGAGGAGTCACTCAGTGAGGTATGGGAAGCTAAACCAGAAGTCTATAGACCCGGTCATAACACTCTGAATAAATATAATTTAATTCTAACACGTAACAAATACGGTACCTAAAGTACCCAAAGAACAAACAATGGTCCTAGCGAGATACACACCCGCTGCCCACTAACAGGCCAAAAACAACAACGCCGAATACGTGCTCGGCAACACACGCCCATAGATGATTTATCGACCTCAGCCTTGGCAACAACAGGTCGACTATGTTGTGCCGCAACATCTCCACACAAAATATACTGGTCACAAACCACTCTACGGAAGTACGTCTTTGTAGTCGACCACAACCTTTCACCTCAATTCTCAACAAATATTTATATTTATACATAATATATATGTATATACATATATATAATATCAATTATCAAGGAACAACTAAAGTTGAACCCTCTAACATCATATATCCGGTTTAACAGAGAACCTAATAACTAAACAAGCAGAATCTGATAGACTCGATTTCAAGAAGACGGAACATATTAGAACTAAATTATGTTTATTCAAAATCCTAAGCCGTGTACGAGAAGTTTGGGAATAGCCCTCACCTTGAAAGTAAAACTCGGCTTATGGTTTCACGACTTGAAAATACTACTTCATGTTATTGATGGTTGTTGATGGTCTTCGATGAATTGTGTTCCATAACTCTTCTTATACCTTCCTTGAACGTGATGGAGAATTAACTCCCAAGAGTAAGTGGGTTGGTGATTCACTACACACATGCAAATACATGCAAGGGCACGATAAGAGTTTGTGTTACGCAGGTTACTTGCTAGCACAAGAAATAAAGAAGGAACCACTTATCTATCACGGCTTGGAATCACGATAATGGATCTTACATTCCAACGACGTGGCTTCCATCTATGGTGTCTAACAGTTCATGGCGGTGTGAATCGGTGGTCGGCGGTGGCTCCGGCCTGGCTCGTTTCTTCCTCACGTTACGTCTTACACTTACCAGCTCAAAAATATGTCAATCATAAAACAATGAGATTAGCCCGTGTCTCAGCCATGACGAGGTGTCTCTAGGGTCACGAGCTATGGGGATGAGATTACGGTGGTGATCCTCTGATGACGACTATGACGAACGGTGGTGTTGTGATGGTAACGGCAATGATCACGGCATGTCTCTCCGGTGGGCTGTGATGACTCAAGGCGTTGAGCCTTGGTGATTGGTGATAAAATGTGATGCCTCACGGTGGTCACCGATGGTGATTATAATTATGATCTGCTGACATAGAAAACATAATGGAGGAAGCATGGCTGGTCGTGACCGAATGCAACAGATCCATTTTCACTCTCTCATCTCTTCTTGGTCACGTTCTCAACGGCATGAATCACAACAACGATGGCTCCCCCGGTGATAGATGACACTTTGATTTGATAAGCAGAGGTGGCTGGTGATGAGAAGCCTCGAGAGTTGTCGGATAAGAAAGATGACGGCTAGGTTAATATTAGGAAGGAGATGCATACGGATTTATATATAGCTTTGGTTTTGTAATTAGTTTGGTCTGGCCTAATTAATTAATTAAACCAATTTCAATACTGGTTTAGTGATAACCGGGTCGTTACAGTTTCATTCCTATTTGAAGGGTATTTTGTTCTTTTTGTAGATCGTCGTCAAGCCTCTCTGATACCAATTGTTGGGTTTGTGTGAGTCCATTTCCAACTCTCTATTATCCAATTAGTACGATATTGTTCACTTTGGGCTTAAGAGGCAAGCTCTCATTGATTTACTTTTGGATTCCTTTCTAAAAAGCTTCGTACTAATTAGAGTTGGATTTCTCTCTATGTATTAGACACTCCTTGTCTAAACTTCCGATTTGAGACTTTGTTTGATATCTCACAAAGGGAAGTCGAGATCTCTTGATTTAGAGCATGGAAATAGCCAGAGACGGAAGGGATTTGGAGTAATAGCTATGCCTTACTTATTGTATTAAGCGCAGTAATTGAGGAGAATCATGGATCGGGAGAGGAGTCTCGGTAGAGCTCTTTGAGAAACAACAACACTATGGAAGAAGAGATGGAGCCTCACTATGATTCTGCAAGGAATTCGAATAATATGAGGAAAATCTCAATCTTACGAATTAGAGACCGAGCGTTTTTGCATTTGAACAAGAATCTTGCGCCACTAGTCAAAGAGATGACATCTGTTGAGATTGCGACTAGGGTTTGAACAAGAGGGAGACTAGGGAGGTCGACGTGTGATAAAAAGGCTTCATGTAACAGTGATCTCCTCCACTACAAAGATGAATATATTGCTGCCATAGCCATAGATTTTGGTGGCATTTTCATCTGGAATCGGTCTCAGGTAAAAATATTCACCAAAATTAGTGTATATACAAAGAAGTAGAGGAATCTGATTGGAAACAATAGATTTGAAAACGAAAAAGGCAGCGTATAAGAAAAACGAAAGTGAAAAAGAGATTAATATTTTCTGGGAAATAACTCTAAGAAGGAAGATGAAGAAGAAGACAAACGTATCATAGAAAAAAAAATAGTCTAGAAATTTTCTTGAAAAAATTGTGAAGAAAGAGAATAAATAAGGGTAAATATTTCAAATAGACCTTTTTAATTTTTTTATCAAAAAATAGATCTTAAGAAAAATATGATTAAAATAGATTTTTTCTATTTAAAAATTTTAATATTTTTTTTTATTTTTTATTTTATGCTTCATCTCCAAAACTCTACCCCATAGCTCTAAACCTTAAGTCTAGATTAGTTAATCTAATTATATAAATGTAGATTTATATATTTTCATACAATATATTTTGATTATTTTCTCTTTAAAACTATTTTAATGATAAAAACTTTTTAATTTTATCTTAGAATATTCCCCTAAATATAATTATAGCCTCTCGTAGTCTTAGCATGTAGGACCATGATTTCTACGACATGGGAAACTGAATAGTTTGTTTATATAATGATAAAAACATAAATAAAATATAAAATACTTAATACCAAAATATGATGGACAAAGAATGATTTCATGTGGAGGCGAGACAATCTTTCCTTAGTTTTTTAATTGCCCGCAGTGTGACGTTGTTTACGCAAACCACACTTCGACTATTCTTGCATCATTCATAATAGAAGCTAACGAACATATTTTTATGTTGTACTCTCAGACACAAAATAAAAAACAAATACTAGCATGACTATTCTAAATGGGAGAATGTTTCTTTCTTTATTCTTGGATCTGTATTTTTTGGTGCATGAAATGAAAATAATATGGTTTGATTTTATAGCCAAAATATCAATGACCATTTTCCATAAAGTGAAAGAAATTTGGCTTTCAATGAGAATTCATTCTCTACTTAATGACATTATTATTTTTATCTTACATAAAAATAATCAATGTTTTAAGTTACAAAATTTAAATAAATGAGATAAATATTTGTTGACTTGTCAACAATACTTTACAAATGACTTTCGGTAAAAAAACTTAATCTTTTAGATCGTAACCCCATTTTTCGTATTTCAAGCCAACTTGAAATCCGTCCAACTATCTCATTTTTCATTTTATTTTTCGAAGTAGGACATTTCACAAATGTTATATTTTAAGTTTTACAAGCAACTCACTTAGATGTTCATTTCTCATTCAAACCTACTCCGATTTTGACATGTAGTTACACTACTTCACAGTTTACAACATCCGGTTCACGAACGTCTTTGTCCAGAAACTTACCAAAAAATGGTCTAAACCATTTCGTCAAAAACGATATCCAATAGAACATGTCCATTTCCATATCCCTAATAATGGTTTATTTTACGGGTATAGTGGACAATTACTCTTTATAATAAATTATTGTGTATTTAATTTTAATTTTATAAAATAAGTTCTTGCCAGAAAGGGAGGAATTGGGGGGGAGGGGGAGGGGGGTTTCTTTACCTGCTAAAAACAACTGGGGGGGGGGGGGGGGGAGGGGGAGGTTTCTTTACCTGCTAAAACAACTAGGTTGTGACATGCGTCTTGTGCAAGGCGAATATAATCAACGTACATACTTTGCAAAATAGATTATTGATAACAATTACACTGTAATGTGTAACAATAAGTACATAGTATGCAAAATCTTTTTTTTTGTGAAAAATTCAAGAAATTCATTTAAGCATCATTATTCTTTTGCGATGCAGTGTTATGAGAGGGTGTTTTCCCATAAAAATTTACGCAATGTATATATACTACTGGACTTGGATCGTTCAAAGTGTACATAGAGCTTTTCTTAGTTATGTGGCCAAGTCTCTTTATGTTTCATAGACATGGACGACCACCAATTCATATGTTAGCATCAGACGTTTTAAGTACTTAGAGTCAATTTTTGGGCATATCCAAGCATACATAGTAGTTAGTATAGTTTGTCTATATGATTAATCATAAGGCCGAAAGTAAACAATTGCATTTCTTATAGATTTCTGAAAGTAGATAGAAAAATTCATATAAAAATCCTCTACAAACCAAATTCTAAAATGCTTGGAATCCTTACAAATAAGAAAGGTTTTATGTGCTGTAACAAAGTAAAAAAAAATAAAAAATTTGGTTGTTCGGAGTATTGGTTGTAAGCACAATCTTATTACTTGCTTATATAGTATGTAGAAGCTGCTTTCTAAAATTGATGACACAAATTTATAATATTAATATGTAAATATAGATACTTAATGCGGGACAATTTAGAATAGTTACATCATCAGATTACATAATGATATTAGCCAACATTGAGAAAGAAGTTTTATTTAAATTGATGCGTTCTTATTTGTAAAGTAATTTTTTCCCCTGATTTATGACCGAGATTTGCCGGGCATATGAAGATTTTTACTTAATAAACTACCATAGTTGGTCTCTGCATATTTCAAAATGTAACGATGTCTTAATGGTATGCATCTCTATTCATACATACACAATTTATTTTCGATAACAATGACTACATTTTAATAGATATATTCATGGTTGGTTTCAAAAAGGTCAAGTCCCTTATAGACCACTTCTCAACCACTAATGTATTAAAACTCATATAATAAATTAATGAATAAATGTTGGACTTACTCCATTTGTTTAATACATTCCATAATGAGATGTATGAGTTTCACACATAACTACTTGTATTCTATGACCAAAATAAAGCAATACATACATGAATATACAAATGTATATATTTACATATACCTGTTGTAATTAAAAAAATTGATTAGAAGAATCGATACGTATGAGCCAACCTACATCTTGATTGTATGACTTTTATACTTTGTTTCATCCATTTGAAACACCACCTTGTTTCATACATTTTTCCATAATATTCTCATGTGATGAACTTTGAGAAAAGAAGTCTCATAAGTCTGCAGAAGTAAGCTTTTCAGTTTACTATAAATGCTAGAATAAACAATTCATAAAGTGATATAAGCCAAACCAGTTCCCGCTTGTTTTAGTTTAGTTCAAGAAAAGTTAATTAGCACATTTGATTAGCCGGTTTTAACAATGAAAATGCACACATCAGAATCAATTTCTATATTTAGTATGAGCCAAGCAGCATCTTTATTGTATGGGTTTCATACTTGTAAAACACCAGCTTCTTTCGTGTAGAAATAGCATTCTCGTGTTTTGCATTCTAAGAAATGGTGTCTCATAAGTGTGGTCAAGTAATCTTTACAGTTACCTATAATGATAGAACGCCAAACTATTTGCTTGTTTGTATTAGTTTAGTTTGTAGGGAGTTCAGTAACTTTCAACTATCAGTTTATAATATGTATTCTCGTTCTTAGTATTGTTTTAGACGACTTGCCTCAAGAAAGAGTTCGGTGAATGACGAAAATATGTTTTTTTATCTTACTGTTTGAAAATGTAAGTTCAAGATTTTGGAGCTTGATAGGTTGCTGCGATAGTGGAGTTTTGGTTTATGTATTTGTGTTACACATGGAGACTGATGTGTGACACACGCTTCGGAGAATAAAAAGAAAACGTCAAGATGTGATTATGTGAAATATTTCCATATGTTTGTTTAAAGAAATATGCTTTAAAAAGCATCATTAGATCACAAATTAGAAGATTTAGCAATGCTAAAATATAAGAAATAATATATTAGATAATATGAAAAGATTATTTGACATATTTACTAAAATTAGGCTAGGGTTTTTGATGTGGTAATTCTCATAGAAACACAAAGGGGATTTTGGGGTTTCAGAAACTGGGTGATTTGTAGATCTGATCAACAAGGGTTGGTTTACGCAAGTTGGGTTTGTTAGGAATCGATCCATGTCGAGTCATGTAATTGAGACCAAGCAAGTCTGTAAAAGATTGTGTAAAAGCTTTCTAATAAAAGAGATACATGTTCTTGGAATTACTTTGTGCCTTGTGTTTTCACTGAATCTCGATTCTACAATTGGTATCAGAGCGGGACACCTACACGAAGGAGGATTTTTCGAACCAAACTGAGATCATGAGAAGAGAATACGACGATTTTGGCACATAATATACTACTGCTGAATGATTGGAATTATGGGTATTGGAAAGTGAGAAGGAGAGCAAACTTACGCGAAACTGATGAAGATACATGGAAAATTGTTCAATCTGGATGGGAAGAACCATGTGTGATGCTAGAAGATGGTTTAAAGACACCTAAGCCAAAGTGGACTGCAACAGAGAAAAAGTTTTCAAAGTTTAATGCAAAAGCATTGGATACAATCTTCAATTCTGTATATGGTAAGCAATTTGAGCTAATACAAGGAAATGAATCAGCTAAAGAGGCTTGGGATATATTAAAAAATGAATATGAAGGTACTTCAAATGTTAGGATGATAAGATTGGACTTGCTTTCATTACAATTTGAAGACATAAGGATGACCGATGATGAGAAGATATGAGACTTCAGTGCCAAACTCAGCCATAGCCAATGAAGCACAAGTTTTAGGTAAAAAATATAAAGATGAAAAATTGGTGAGAAAACTTTTGCGATGTTTACCTACTAAGTTTGCAGCACATAAAACGGCGATAACTTTGAGGATGAAAACTGATGAACTGAGGCTTGCTGAGGCAGTATGGATTTTAAAGGCTGAGGAGATGAAATTAGAATCTAAGTTGTCAAGCTTGTTCAAAACTCAAGAGTTACATTTGAAGAAGATATCCAAAGAGCCCCAAAACTTAAAGAATCTATTCACCTAATGATTCAAAAACATGAAGAAACCATGAATCTTTTGTATAAGATGTCCAACGACACACTGCCTAGAGAAGAAGAAAGACCTAAAAGGCATGAATGAAGTTATGTGTTATAATTGTCATGGTATTGGACATGTCAAAATAGTGTGTCCATCATTCAAGAGAAAAGAAATCAACTGTAATGGATGTAATGGTTATGGGCACATAAAGCCATATTGTGTGAACACAAAGAAGATGAGGATGAAGAGAAGTTAGAGTGATAAAAAGTCAGAAAGAAAAGAAGATGCTCTCAATTTCGTGGCTGTTCATGGAGCTGTGGAATATGAAAAACACATCACTAAAGGTGAATCTCGTATGTCATGTGCGTCACACAGTGATACAAAAAGTGATATAAATGCAGATTTTTTTTTGAGTATCAGATTCTCTTTGGTCAATTTGCTAAACTCGGTGAAGAAAATATGCAGCTGATAAACAGTAAGTCCGAGATTGAAGTGTCAAAAAAAAGGAGTCTTATCTACACAGTCTACATAAGACAATCTCTGAGCAGGCCTACAATCTAAAGAGTATGGACACTAAATATGATCAGACAAAACATCTACTGAATGAGGAACTCGAGAAAAGTCAGCTACTGCAAAAAGAACTCACTGAAAACTACAAAAAGTTAAGGATGTTGAATAGAGGATCTGAAACTTTAGATCAAATACTATCAATTGGACAACCTCCAAAGGTGGACTGGGGTTTAGGATACAAAGGTGCTGATCCAAAAGGTCAAGCTAATCCAAGTGATGTTATCATGTTTGTTAAAGCTACTACATCTCACCCTGAAAATAGCTCAAAAGTTGAGAGAAGACATACATTTTCAACTGTGAAAGAAGAACTTAAGGCTCTGAAAAACTACATCCTCCAAAGCCTGCAATAACTAGGAGGAGTGGTTGTTTGTTTTGTGAGAATCATGTTTACAAGGTTGCTTTCTGTTATTATCGGAGAAGCCCGATTGAAAGAGCTTGGAGGATTAATCTTTGTTATGTGGAACCTAAAAGGTGTGGATATGTATGGATAACTAAGAAGAATATATATTCTAAGTTTACGAAAGGTGTGTCCAACAAGCATATCAATGTGTCATACACTCGGATAGAAGATCAATATACTGAAACTGAAGAACCAGTTCGATGGGCTTCTACTAGAAGGCATTGAGAGTTTTGATGGTCCAACAAGTATCACGACGTTTTTCACAGAGTTTTTCACTTAAGAAGGGGATGATGATACTTGTTTCAGGGGGGGTTCAAGATAAATACTTTGAAGAAGTGCATGATGCGTATTTTGTTTAGAGGTTAGTGAACTTGAGTTGTAAAACTCACTAAAAAAGGGGGCAAGTGTAAGCTCAGGAATTTGGAGCTTGATAGGTTGCTTCAGTGGTGGAGTTTTTGTTCGTGTATTTGTGTTACACATGGAGAATGATGTGTGACACACGCTTTGGAGAATAAAAAGGAAACGTCAAGATGTGATGATGTTGAATATTTCAATATGTTTGGTTGACAAAATATACTTTTAAAAGCATTATTAGATCACAAATTGGAAGATAGAGTAATGCTAAAATAGATGAAAAATATATTTGATAATATAAAAAGATTATTTGATATATACCTTGATTTTTCCTAGAATTAGGCTAGGGTTTTTGACGTAGTAATTCTCACAGAAACAAAAAAAGGATTTTGGAGTTTTAGAAAGTGAGTGATTTGTAGACGTAAACAACATAGGTTGGTTAACGCAAGTTGGGTGTGTTAGGAATCACTCTGTGGCGAGTCGTGTAATTCGGATAAAGCAAGTGTTTAAGAGATTGAGTAACAGATTTCTAAAAAAAAAAGATACATATTCTTGGATTACTTTGTGCCTTATGTTTTCGCTAAATCTCGATTCTACAACAAACTCATACATATCAAAGCTCTGTGCATTTGATTATTTTTTTTGTAGTTTCATATGAAACTACACATCAAAACTTGTGCGATAAATTTATCTGTGGGATTAACAAATTTTCATAGAGAATAAAAGATTGGTATAAGATTTGTTTAAACTATTTTTAAGGCTTCCCACGTGAGCAATGTGAAGATATAAGAGGCTTACAACTCATCAAAATTAAAATGTGATTAATACAAAATAAAAGGTTACATCTTTTAAAATGATCCTCAGCTAATAATGGTATTGTAATTCGATAATATCACTACAATAGTTTTTTTTTCCACCGTATATAACTATCTTAATACTACATATAAACATGTATGAATGATTAATTACATACATATATATGATATGTTAACATAAAAGAATACAATTGATTATGAAAAATCATATAAATGTAAACATCAATCTAAGAATCATATCAGCGTCCGCATATGCGTTCCGACCATCCACCTAGTTAATTTAAATCTTAATTATATGATTATTAATTTATAGTTTGTACTGTTCATGTACATGGAATCTTATTGTTCTGTTTTCCACAAACGCTCTTTTATAATTAGTGTTCACGGTTTGTATCCTAGATCCTTCAATCCAATGCCACAAATAGCATTTCTTGCTTAAATGTGTGGAAATGAACAATGGAAGATTCATGGCTAATTGTTAACGAAAACGAAGGAACCTCTCGTTACATCAAAAGTCAATATATTTAGATACTCTATGGTAGCATTCTTGTTAAAAGAAAAACATTGTTAACATACGATGATTTGTTTTTACCCCCCTTATGCATACATAACGATCAATATTGTAGCCTTTCTTCTCCTCTCGCGATGGTCATCTGTAACCGCAAATTCCATGATTTCTAGCAAGTTGCCAATGAAAGGACCGACATGCCCATTTCCGTCCTTGTTGATATCGAAGGCATGCAAAGGTACTGCATCTATATCGTCCCAAGAACAAGCATGTATAGAATCTCTCACCTCTAATCGGCACACAGCCTCCGCATCAACTGTATTTGAGTTGGCTAAGGAGTCTTTGTCTCTGGCCATGGAGAAGGCAGAGCGGACGATGATTCTCATCGGTTCTCCAAAGAAACCATGTTTCAAGAGTTGTGCGGAAAACTATAAAGATTCTGTCGTCGATGGGCTAAAGAAGGCAAAGTGGTCAATGGAGAGAGGAGATCTGGATGATACCGATGATGAGCTTAGCCTCGCACGTGACGCAGCTGATTATTGTCATATGGTTTTGTCGGTTGATCCAGACGATGAAAGATCTCCGATTTTCTCCGCCAACAAAGATGTGTATAATCATATTACATATGCCATGAGTGTGGCGGACTTGTTGTAGAGTCCAAATCTCCAACTTTCGTTCAAATGCGATATAATTTTGTTTAAAACATACTCTCTTTTGTTGTTGTTAAAAAATGTATACATCAATAAATTTGAAAGACATGCCACTGCGGTTAAAGAACATTTTTAAACGTCTTTGTTCTAATATATAATATTTTGTTGTAAATGTTCAAAACTGCTCCGGAAATCATTATAATCATCAAGAGGTCCAACAGCTTTGTTCATAATATCCTGTTGTTAGAATTTCCGGATTATAGTGAAGAAAAATAAAGAGACCTGGTGAAGGACTCACACCTAGTGAACGATGAGTCATGTAAGATCCTTATCCAACAAGTCAAAAATTTTATTTGTTTTAAAGGGAAAATACGATAGATCCAGGGCTCGTTAGGGTTAAACCCAAGGTTTCTCTTCCTTTTCTTATATATAGCTCTATCCTTTTTTCCTATGAAAAATCTAGACCGAGTCCCTGCAGAGTTCCAAAGAGATTAGAAAATCCTAGCCATTAACGTGTCTCTTTTAATCTTCTCTCTCTTGGCCTCTCTCTCTCTCTCTCTCTCTCTCTCTCTCTCTCTCTCTCTCTCTCTCTCTCTCTCTCTCTCTCTCTCTCTCTCTCTCTCTCTCTCTCTCTCTCTCTCTCTCTCTCTCTCTCTCTTGCTCTCTCCTTGTTGTGCCGGAGCCGAGTCGCCGGAGCATCACTGGAGCGGCACCGCGGGAAGCTTACTGGTCCAAGCCGCCGGTCGTCCATCTCCTCCACCCAATACGAGTGTCATGTGGTGTTGATGCTCATCATGGTTCGTCGTTTCTTATTCCTTTGTTCAAATATGAGTTCCATATATGGATCTATTGTAGATTAGTCTCCAGATCTTCCATCCAGGTGGTTGGTCACAAAACCAGTTTCTTCTCTTGACCTCTTATATCGTTGAATGCTAGATTAGGTCTGGTTAGTCATGATTGCTTTTTAGGTTGTTAGATCCTAATGGTTTCGAGATTGCTAAATGCATATGACATACTGTATATGAAAGGTCATATTGTTAAAGGACTTAATGGATTGATTGTTTTGATGTTAGAGATTGATCGTGTCTTTGTCTCATGATTGTTTATAAACTGATTGCGAGCTAGTTTGTTAGAAAGAATTGAATGAGTATGTTAATAGATGAATGAATTGGCCTAGATAGACGAATGAACGCTAGGATGGGACAATGTGTGTATGTGATTGGTAGATGATGCGCTAAGTTTTCCGCCACATGGAGGCGTGGTTGTATCCACTAAGTCCACCGGCTCTGGCAAGAGGTTAGTAAGGCATCGACGGTGCGATAGGTCTCGCCGAGTGGGGGCGTGGTTGTAACCACTGTGTGATTTGATGTGAAATATGTGGAAATGAGATGTGCTGTCAAATGTGAGGAAATTCGAAGTGTTAATCGTATATGTGAAGTAACACGGAACGTGAATGTGATTCGTAGTCGTTTAATTTTTGTGCGACTAGTCAGTCTTCGTTCTACATTGATCTATATGGGTGGCCATGCAGAGAGGCAGGTTTAGAAGCCATCATATTGAGTAATTCATTTACTCATGCTCTATTCTCCCTTTCAATTTCACCTCCATATTGCAGGACTATGAATAGAAGTGTAGGATATTGTTTGGGTTGGTGGATTTAAACATAATGGAACACGTTTGGTGACTCTTGGACAATTAGCGGGACATAATGGCTTGTCTTTTTGCGAGAAACGTGTAACCAAGTCCATGCTCCGAAACCTGGTCAGTTTTGGGGAAGCATGTCTTACAATTTAGTATTAGAGCCTAGGCAACGATCTCTCGCTATTAATGTGAGAGATCAGTTTCTGCCTTTGCAAAATCCTTATTTCAGTTTGCTAAAACGTTACAAATATCTTAGGTCCTTCAAAGGTTTTGCAAAGTGTTTTTAAACCACCAACCATATATCGTATTTATGCTTCTATTATTGTTATGATTAGATCTGGTTACTTGCAGGCTGCCTTTGCCAACCGCTGCATATTCAATCTGTTAAAAGCTCTTTAGTTCGTCGTACATGTTCTTGTTTGATTGTTGCACAGCAAACTAATCAACTTTTATTATACCGGATTGGAGGTGTTAGATCATAGGCCAAAGGGTACCCTTAAGTTGCCATCAAAATCATATATGCAAAGTTTGAAATGAGAAGTGAAGTTCAAAGTCTTGTTGCAATGTCGTCAAAAGAGTGCATAATAATTCGTCATTTGTTCCGCCATCGTCCAAACCTAAAGTGACACGGGCCAAACAAAGATGTGGTCACCCTAGGAAAGTGTGGTCAGACCCATTTTAGAGGAGGGGCAGTCATTTTCGTTGGAGGAGCCACCAAGGAGGAAGTGGGGTCATTCGTAAAAGACCCTCCCATTGCGGAATTAGGTACTCCAAGAGGAAGTTCCAAACTGAGATAGTGCAGACCCATAGTTCAGACGTTACAGAGATTTCTCTCAGCCAAGGTATACACTTGACAAGTTCCTGGGTATGGCCAAGATGTGAAAGTCAAAAACTGCGGAGGGTATGTGCCAGTTGTATTTAGAGGGAATCCGTAAGGAAATTCGAGTAGAATCAAATGGTGTTATGGAAATGTTGGAGTTTTCCTTGGTGAGGCGGGTGGCTGTTGAAGCAATGGAAGCAGAGCAGTTGATCGTTAGTTGAGCTATTGATATCTCGAGCTATGAATTGGAGGAGGGCCCATCTGAAGATTCGCAATGGGAAGATGAACCAAGGTTCCTTCTGACAATCCCTTCTGAATTTACCTTGGAGAAATCCACAAAAGTTAATAAATCGCTAGAAGGTTCAGTATTCAGACTCAGCTACTCAGCCATAGAATTGGGCATAATGCTGACTGAAGAACCCATGTAGCAGAGGGCATTATGGTAGCTGTGATCTCTAATCATGCAAAGAACCACAAAATTTCTAGGATCACTCTTCCTTTTCAGTATAATCTTCTGCTACATGTTCTCTCTTATCCGATGGATAATATGCTCAATGTCGTGATCTGTCTCTTTGCTCTCTCTGAAAAACATCTATAACCAGTTGGCCCAATAAGCTTCATCGAATGGTGATATAGCCTATTTATTACTAGTTTTAGACCATGTTATAGGCTCTATTTAGGGTCTGTTATGTGTGTCTAGGCTATGTTTTAAGGTCTTTACAAGTCCAAGTACGTTTTGGACATATATGGAGATACTTGAAGCTTTTGGAGTATTTAGAGGAGAATAATCTGTAGCTGATCATTGTCAGAGTTAAAATACAAGATTACCATCGATCGACAATACAACGTTAGTGTCGGCGATGTTACATGACTAAGATCGATCGATGTTGCACATCTGCCATCGACATCGATCGATGTCCAATTCGTAGAGAGCCGATTTTCAAGCCCAAGTTAAAGACAAGACACAAGATTACAAGATTACCCATTGACGAGTTTTTACCTAGACTTTAGGGTTTTATATTTATACTTTATGTATTGCACAAAAAAATGGGGATGCTTGGTGCCTAGGTTTGTGGCAAAGTGTGCGTGTGCACCAACGCTCCATAGTTTTAGAATTTATTTAAGGGAGAAGATTCATAACTCCTTAGGGAGAAGATTCATAACTCCTTAGGGAGATTTAAGGGAGTAGTTATCAACTAGATTTAGGATTGAATGATAGCAATCATGCATTAACCCAAGAGTAGGATTGCTAGGTTAAGTTAATATCCATCAATTGAGTTGTTCTTAATGCTTGAATTCTAGAGTAGCTAACTAGGATCTCGAAAGTAGGATGGACGACTACGAGAGTAGGTTCTATCCCAGAATAGACTCCACACTACAAGAAATATAGACATTGTTAGCACGAGTTTTATGCTATTATAGATGTATGATAGCGAATTATGAAATGCTATGTATGCGGCAGCCATCATAGGTACCCCCTTTAAGATAGCATTTTTTTCAGTGCTACGAAATGTTAGTATTTCATAGCGCAAATGTAGGTGCTATTATTAATGAAACTACGGCACGATGTATTTCCGTTACAAATTGATTACGATACATATTTCGTGCCATGATAGGGCCATCTACAATAGCAGTTGCATATTTTGATTATCGCTTTTGAAAAGTGCTATACTGAATATAATTATAGCATTTCAGTTGTTATGATAGTTCGAATCGTATGATATTTTAAATGCTATTATCTGTGACTATGGCTGTTTTTTTTTGCTATTGATACTTTGTATGAAAGCTATTATATGGTAGTTTTATGTAACCTGCTTTCATTATAGATACATCAAAGACAACAACAACATTCATATTAAAAGTTTCAACTACATAAGTCATTACAGAAGAAAGATACCATAAGCAGTTTCAGAACACAAGACATAGTCATAAGCAAGTTTCTAAACACATAACATAGTCATAAGCATAGGCTTAAAAGAAAAGGTACAACTTCTTGTTCATTACCTAGCCTGAAATTAGCTAAGTCGGACCAAAGTTCTTCATCCCCTGCTGCAGGCTGCATCAATAAAAATCCCATCAGATAAGCAATTACTTTCGCATCTTTAAAACATAAGGCACAACACTTACATCATCTTAATAGATGATCAATTTATCAATTGGCCATGCAATTGATGAACCATGTGCATCCTTCAAAAACTCGATCTCATCTGACTTCCTCCACACTTCGGCATCATCTAAGACCACTGCATCAACCCACACTCTAGCTGCATCCGGACCCAACCGTACAAAGTGGACCATTTGATCAGGGTCAGTTGAATGTACACGTCCTTCAGCAACAACTTGTTTCCTTCCACCAATGTCCATCAGTTTGCACTTGTTATTCGCTTGTATTGGTTTAGACCGATGATTAAGCTGACATGTATACAATACACACTAATTCAAACCCAGAGATTAATAAACCTATCAATGATTGAAACAGACCAAATATTTACCTGATTAGTTGCTGGAGACTTTTCAGGAGGAGTTGATGTTTTTGCTCCTGATTTTGCAACTTTATTACCACTTTTTCTTGGAGACCTGAGACCTACAGACTTAGTACCTTTATTTCCTGTTTCTCTTGCGGTTCCTGCTAAAGACGCAATGTTAGAAGTTTGGAGATTGTTGTGTTGTCCCTCCTGGTGTGTTCTCAAAAACAACTTTGTGAACAGGCCATGGTATAAAGGAGTGTAAGCAGTCCTCAAGGTATGCCAGCTCCATCGTAGGCCTCCATAAATACGTCCCTTGTTCAAGTACCACATCGAGAAATACTTTAACTGCTTTGGGTCCGAGAGGAATTCCATTTACCAGTGCCTTTGCTTCTTGTGTCTGCCAACGGCCTTCAGCAACAACTACATCATCATCAGACAAATCCAGTAGCTTGCATTTGTTGAGAGAATTTGTTCTCGAGCCCTGTCAAACATGTTAACATACAAACTCATGAAAGGAAAATACATCATTACCTTATCTAGAATCTTAATGCAATCAAAGAAACCTATACCAGTGGTGCAATATCTTCTGGTAGAAGCCCCAAGCCTAGTTCAACACATTTATGCTTAGGCCATGCAATAACATGACCAAGAGCTTCCTGAATTGTACGCATGTTACTCGTAGGCCTCCATAGAAATGCTTCACGCTCAGTAGCAACATCAACCATTACTTTAACATCCTTAGGGCCTAATCTACTGTCATTCACTATATCATCTGGGTCAGAAGAAAGGATACGGCCCTCACCAACGTTCCCATCTTCATCAGCCCAATCAATAAGAAGACACCTCTTCTGTGATCTCTTGTTCACACTCTGAAAAATAGTAATGATGGCAAAATGTAATAGTTTACACTAGAAAGCCGTACATTCATCTTATATACATGACTTACTCTCGCAGCCGAGTTTTCACCCACTTCATTGTCTTCTTTCTGTTACAGAAACCAAAAACAACGGAGTTATTACCTCTTATCTTAACTTAATAATAGACAGTTGTCTTACATGGCTTCTAACTTTGGCAAGTTCCGACTTTAACTCGTTAACCATTTGCTGGAGATGATTTTGCTTCTCTTGCATTTCAGTGATAGTCTTGTGTTTGACATTGAAGCAAGCTAATTTCGTCTTACTTATATTTCTACCCATTGCTCTCATACGACCAGGATTATCAGGTCCTAATAGTTGGGCGAGTGTATCTGCAGCTTCAATGCTACTTGGTGAATGAGTAGGACCATAAACAGCTTGAATCTCAGCTGCCTTTTGCTGTAGATAATAAACGAGAGACATTAGAAGTTGGTTTAAAAGTAGTACCAGATGATGGGTTTAACTCACAATCTTCTCAGCAGCATTTGTGTTAATAGGAGTTCCATCTTTTCTGGTCCGTGACTTCACCCAAACTTTAAGTCTTCACACTTCAGACGGGTCATCAGAACTGTTTTTCTGTATGAATATAATTTGTCAATAGCCTTGTGTCACATTGAAATTGAAAGCATAAAAAGATAGCATATATGCTTACCATCTCTTCAGTTAGTCTAACCATTCCCTTTCGACTACAAGTATGTGGAATCTGTTTGCGCCTTCTCTCCTTGTAGCTATCACTCACCACCTTGAATTCTTGGCTAGTTTTCTGCTTTACAAATTTGCGCCACTCATTAGGAGGAACATTCTTAGGTCTAAGATTCATCCGTTGTTGGTTATTCTCAGCTTCATTTATTTGGGTAACTAACCGTGACTTTGATGATCTCCACAATGCTCCCATCTGCTTAAGAACTGCAACCCTTTGGTACTCCTCATCAACTTCAAACCTTGCCTGCACTCACATAGAAAGCATAATCATGATTAGTAACGTGCATACAAATTTGAACCTGGAAAATAGTGTTATTTTCATTGTCTAGAAACTGTCACCTGGACTGATTTCCATAATACTGTCTTCACTTCCTCAGATAGTTTTCTCCAATTTTCTAATGTCACAGGCACGTGTTCCCTCACCAAAGGACCTAAATATGAAGACAGCTTAACTGAACCAGGACCATAAGCTTCTCCCATGAAAGTGAAATCCACGTGAACTCTGGTATTTGGATCTCTAGCTAGGTCTCGCATCATTGTAGGTCCACGCTTTCTCTTACGGGAGCTTGGACCCACTGGCTCTTGAGTTAGTTCGACCTCACCATCAGGCTCTTGCTCATGCTTATCTTCCTGCTCTTGCACACCCTCTTCTTCCTCGTAATGATCTTGTTCCTGCTCTTGCTCATGCTCTTCTTTGTCAGAATTTTCTTGTTCCTGCTCCTGCTCATGCTCTTCTTCCTCGGAATTATCTTGTTCATTCTCATGATCGTGCTCTACTTCCTCAGGCTGCTCCTTATCCTTCTCTTGCTCATGCTCTTCTTCCTCAGGCTGCTCCTTATCCTGCTCTTGCTCATGCTCTTCTTCCTCAGGCTGCTCCTTATCCTGCTCTTGCTCATGCTCTTCTTCCTCAGGCTGCTCTTCCACAGGTATTTCTGGTGTTTTTAAACTACACACGAACTCAACATCTTGATCATCTACTACTTTTGCTTTCTTTGTAGGTTTCCTTCCGCGTTTTTTTCCCTTTGGACGTCCCAACTCAGTTTACCTGAAAAAAAATTATTATAAAGAGTTAGTCCATATAGAAAATAATATTCAAACCAAACATCAATGACTTAGCTAATAATTGATAACTAAGAGACAATGACACACTAACAAGCATCAAACATATGTAATTCACATCAAAGACAACAATAAGGCTACGATTCACACAAATATGCCTTCACAATCAGTTCTGGCATTCTCAGCTTCATCTATGTCAACATCCATGTCAATGCTAGCTGGCATTGGTCCCATGTCTGCAGTTCCCTCTTGAATGTCTTCCTTACTGTATCTTCTAGACGGACCTCTCATTACAATATACCAACTAGATGACTCATCTTCCCTAGAGTAAAACACTTGCTTCGCTTGAGATGCTAGTATGTACGGATCATTAGCAAAAGAGGCTTGACTTTGATTCATGTTTACTAGTGTAAAACCATCTTCAATCTTAACTCCATTACCCTTAACAGCCCAGTGACACCGGAACAGAGGAACGTAGAAGACATTATAATCCACCAAAATTATATCAGTTACTCTGCCGTAGTAAGACACCAAATCAACCACCTGTGATGTATCTTTGGCACTTGATCTACAAACTGCCGTTGCCTCATAATAAACACCACTATTCTGACTTTTCCTATCAACCGATATAGTGTGAAACCTCTGGCCATTAACTATGAATCCTGTGTATGACTTGGCAGAACATCGTGGACCATAAGCTATCCACTTTAGTGTATCTCCATGTTCTGTAGAATCAAGAGGCACCTGATAAAGTCAAAACAATTACAAATTAACGTACAATAACATATAATTAAAACACTTGGAAAATAAATCACTACCTTTTCTTTTAACCAACTTGCAAAATTCTTTGTATGCATACTCCATAACGTTGATGCTTCTTCTCGACATTTTCTGTATGTATCTTGTAGATACTGTAGATGCTCACTTCAAATTCAAAACAAATACATCAGAATATTGATGACATAATGTAATCGAGTTAGTGAAATAGGCTTGAATATGACACTTACTCTACATAAGGTTCCACTATAGACATATTTTGGATGATAGCAAGATGTGCAACTCTCAGTTCCATCTTAGACAAAGTTAATGTAGTTCCGAATGATATTGGACGACCCTCTAATATAGAATTGTTCTCATACTCCATGTTTCTTTCTGCTTTCTCTTGGACATTTGTTGTCTTCTTCAGAAACTCACTGCAAAAACGGATACATTCCTCAGCTAGATATGACTCGGCGATGCACCCTTCGAGTCTTGCAGGATTCCTCACAAAGTCCTTGAGGACTTTCATGTACCTGAAACAAATATCCAATTTGAAAGGTTAACTTAAGAATGGTTAAATTAAAACTACACTTATATATATATATGTGTACCTTTCAAATGGGTACATCCATCTAAAGTGTACTGGTCCACCAAGTCGAGCCTCTCTTCCAAGATGCACAGTCAAATGGAGCATGATATCAAATAAACTTGGAGGGAAGAATCTCTCAAACAAGCACAAAGTTTCAACTACCTCAGCTTCCATAACCAAAAGCTTTTCCATGTCAATCACTCTCTGACACAACACATTGAAGAATGCGCATAACCTAAAAACGGCAAGCCTCGGTCCTTTAGGTAACAAACCTTTAAGTGCAATGGGCAGAAGCTGTTGCATTAACACATGGTAGTCATGTGATTTCAACCCTGAGACTTTGCAATCATCTAATGAGACAGCTCTTGATATGTTAGAACAATATCCATCTAGCCCTTTAAAGTCAAACAAACGCCTGCAAAAGATCTTCTTCTCTGCCTTGGACAAAGACCACGGTGCTGGAGGAAGATATGTGCGTTTACCCTGGATTCTAGGGTGCAACTCTGGCCTAATACCAAGGTCCTCCAGATCTTTACGAGCTGCCAGGCCATCCTTTGATTTCCCACAGTGTAACAACGTTGATACTAAACTCGCACAAACATTTCTTTCCACGTGCATTACATCTAGGTTGTGCCTCACCGGAAGCTCCTAGTCATAAAAATAAACCAAACAAAATATATAAGTTAAAATAAAGAAGACAGTCGCAATATAAAATCATTTAAGCATATAAAACAACAAACTTACCTCCCAGTAAGGTAGTGTGAAGAAGATTGACCTCTTCTTCCATCTAGTTAACTCTTCTTCGTCTACTTGTACTTCTTCATCTTCATCTTCCTCGGATTCACTAGAAAAAGTCTCACTATCAGAGCCTTGATTTACAGAGGAAGGATTCCTTTTTCTCTTACTTGCAGACCCTTTCAAATTTCCAAACACATTTTTGAAATTCCTAAGGTTTTGAGATATCTCACGTCCAGTTAGTATTCTTCCTCTTCTTCCTTTTTCAGCTTTGCCATCAAACCATTTTTTCTTTCCCCGGAAATTGTGAGTTGGTGGCAGACCCTTTCTATGGCACATGTAGACATGTTTTCTGCTGTGCTTTAGCCACATGCTATCAGTGTTCTTCCCACACAACGGACAACCCATTTTACCTTTGACCTTGCATCCTGCAAGATTCCCATAAGCTGGGAAATCATTGATAGTCCAGAGAAGCATCGCCTTAAGATTAAATGTTGATCCTGTCATGGCATCGTATGTTAACTCTCCAATGCTCCACAGACTGTTAAGATCTTCAATGAGGGGTTCTAAGTACACATCAATGCTATTACCAGGCTGATGTGGACCAGGAATTAACAATGATAGCATGATGTTCTCCTTCTTCATGCATAAGTCAGGAGGTAAGTTATAGATCACCACCAAAACGGGCCAGCAACTGTACATAGAATTCTTCATGTTGAATGGATTGAAGCCGTCTGTTGAAAGTCCAAGCCTCAGGTTCCTCTCTTCAGCTGCAAATGTAGGGTACTTAGCATCCATTTGAGCCCAAGTCACTGAATCAACAGGATGACGAAGCTTTCCATCACTGCATTTGTTGCTAAAGTGCCACCTCAAATCCTTGGCCATCTCCTTAGACCGGAACATTCTCTTCAGTCTTGGTATAATGGGAAAGTAGCGTAAGACTTTCTGTGGGACGCCTTTCTTCTTCTCCCCAGTATGCAAATTAGTCTTCCACCTTGAAGCCTTACATTTTGGACACTTCTCAAGATTCTTGAACTTCTTTCTGAATAGACAACAATCGTTGATACAGGCGTGAATCTTCTCATAACCCATGTCAAATGATTTCAAGAATTTCTTCACATCATAAAGTGATGTGTGAAGAACATTATCCTCTGGTAACATCTCCGGCAAAGTCTCAAGAAGATCGTTGAAGCTCTTGTCAGACCATCCATTCTGAGTCTTCAACCTAAACAACGAAACAATTGCAGACAGCTTACTATGGTTGACACAGTTCGGATACAAGGGTGTCTCAGCATCAGCAAGCTTGGCCAAAAACTCGTCTTCTTTCTTGTCTTCTCCCTCTGCCATCTCAAATAAACCTTCATCAAAACCCTCAGCAGCTTTGTATAAACCGAAAATCTCATCATTCCAATCAGCTTCCCTTTCAGTTGCAACACCTGAGTCGAGTTCTCCATGTAAGTACCAGTCAGCCCGCATCTTATAACCCTCCTCCATTCCCCTAGTTACTAGATGGTCAACAACTACACTTCCGGAGTGACGATCTAAGTTTCTGCAGTCAACACACGGACATACTATCATATCGATCCCTCCCCGAGCTGTAGCCACATCCCGTACAAACTTTGAAGCCCCTCTCTCATATGCAGGATCAACTCTTCGATTAACAATGAAAAGCAAAACACAAAAAATTAAGTTAACTCTCTTGAAAGCAAATGAAACGTAACAAATATGAATGAATAGATTACCTGCTTAGATGCACCCATGTTTTGTCCACCATTCTATGTTGGAACCTAGATTTTGACTTTAGTAATATAAAGGCTTTGTTAAGGTGTCCTCAGATTCAAACAAATTAAGAGTAGATCACAGAACAAAGAAATCGAATCCCTAAGATAAATCTACAACCGTACGATAATATAGTAAAGAAGTACCAAACAAGATAATGTTCAACCAATAACACAACGAAGTTAATCTACAACCCTAAGATAATATTGTCATGAATCAAGCTTGAATCAAACAAAAAATCAAAAGAACCAACAACTATAACCCAGAGAACTCGATTCGATTTATTCTCATTTCGACGGAGATGTCAAAATGTGAATGAACTATACCTGCGAGATGAAGAAGCAGAGTCGAATCGAAGCTTGGTGTCGCGGTGATTTTAGCTCAGAGTCGCCGAAACTTCGATCAGGGAGAAACGGCGATTTAGGATTCAGTAGAGAAATGGGAAAACTGAGAGAAACGGCGAGATAGGGTTTAGTTTCCCGCTTTGACCAAAATGTTAACTAAGTGTCGCGGAAAGCTAAATTTAGTTTCCCGCTTAGTTAAAATTTATTATAGCGTTCATGCAATGCTATTGAATACTAATGAAAATTTTAACCCATCTACGATAGCAGTTACGTAAAACGAGCTATAACAATGTGCTATCAATGACTAGTTTTTTTGTAGTGCCATTGAACTAGGTTGTTAGGCGCATGTGAGAGCTGGTCTAATTTTCTTGGTTAACATATCAAATCTCGTTCCAACTTCCTTCTGATTTCACCATCGATCGACATTAAGCCTTAGTCGTCGATCGATGATCTTTCCTTTTGCTCGCATACCAGAGTTGGAGTTAAAAAGGTCAGAATAGTTAATATTTGAGTTCTAGAATATTTACATATCCATGCCTCATATTCCATATAATTCCTTAAGCTTGAAACCCTAGATTTAACATATTTACATTTGCATCTAGTTAATCTATCAGCATATTTCCATATTTATATTATTAGCATATTTCCATGTTTACATTATTAGCATATTTCAATATTGCATCTATACCTTCTAATAAGGAATATTTCCTTGACCTGATTACTTGTTACCTATATATATATAATTACCTAGCTTTGTCTTTAGAAATAAGAAATGTATTGTGTGTCATTGTTCTCTGTGGGTTCGATCCCTAAGTACTACACCTAATCTCTTTTGGCAAGAGTATTATTTTGTGTGTTAGGATTAAGGGTTAATTTGACAGTTATTTGTATAGGATATTTATACCCTGTTAGAATATAAAAACACCCTAGTGTCAAATGGCATGTTCACAGGAATCCTCTGGGTGAAACTAACAAGCTCTTTCTCATTAGCTTATCTTCTTAGATGCTTAGGAACCTTGTTATTCTTTCTCTTAGAAACTTGTTCCTTTTTAGCCTGGTCAATGATCATATGATCTGGTGCATCTTCATGCTGCTGGTCAGTGCCCCCTGTAGGTTTTGATGATGTCTTAGATGAGTGTCTTAAAGCATTCAGACGTTTTACATCAAAACTTGGCAATCGCACTTGGTAGATAACTGGTGGGTGTTGATCAACGAACATGTGTGGGTGTCAATTAATGCTTGCCATTTCACAAGATCCTACAGATTAAGGATGGTGTGTCGATTGGTGCTCGGCCTCTGATGTCGATCATCTATTTTTCTTGCATGTCAAACGATATTCTGTTTTGGGCGTCGATTGATACCAATGAGAACCACCAAAAGACAAAGAACTTTTGACTTGAAAGTCTTCTTCTTGGAGTTTTTCCTCCTTCACCACTTGCCATAAATCATCATCTATCAGTCATTCACGTGGTGTTTCTGTCCAGCCTCTCCTTTTCCATAAACAATGCTTCCCGTCTTCTCACAACTTCACTGGTCGGAACCAGTTGAGTCTCTAACTTTTTCACATGGGTGATGAGAGCTTTGAACTGGTCATTCAGATTAGTGTATAAAACATATATCTTCCCATTGAAAACCAATTTCAACTTCTGCTGGTCCTCAAGAATATGATCAATCATAATTTCTATCTTGCATCGTTGAGTTGCTGTTGGAAATTCTGGTAAGAAGAAGCTCCATATTTCATGTTATTGCTGTTGTTGCAGTAAGATCTCTGGTGCTGTGAACTCTGGTTGTAATTGTGCCTCTAACCAGTGCCATATGATTTCATGTTTCCACTCCGATTCGCATACTTTTGAAAACTAGTACCATTGATGTAGTTCACATCTTCTTCCTTGACCCTGCCACTGGCGGTACCAACAACCTTTACACCTTCTTCAAAACTCATCTGCTTCTTGAGAAGCTTGTGAACACTTTCTACGTTAGCATTAACTGCATTCGTCTGCTCCTGACCAAGGATAACAGCCAATATCTTCCTCTCCAAATCAGTGTTCTTGGTGATATTGCTAGATGTCAAGTTCTCAATAAGTCTCACAGCCTCTTTTGGAATCCTAGTGGTAAAATTCCAATCACTAGCAGTGTCTAGAGCCTTCTGGTAAACCACAACTATGCCTCTGAAGAAGGTACTTAATAGCTGTACCTCGTCTAAGCCATAGTGTGGACAGTCTCTCTGATATAACTTTAGTCTGATAAATGAACTCTTGAATGATTATGAAGGCTCCTGTGTGAATGTGGCAATTTTGTTCCTCAAGTCTTCAGATCGCGAATCATCAAGGAAATTACGCATGAAGCGTTCTTGATGTCTTCCCATGATATAAGAGATCCTGGTGGTAATTGATTAAGCCAATATTAAGCATCTCCAACAACTGATTAAGCCAATATGAAGCACCTCCAACATGTCATCAACAAGTGAGTACTGATTAAGCCAATATGAAGCATTTCCATTGGCTTTGGTGGACGAAACTAGATCCCCGAACGTCTCAACATGGTCCTTTGGATGCTCATGTGGGTGACTATGATAAGGTGTGTCTCCCCCAAGTGTAAAGTATACATGCTTCAGCTCAAAATCGTTCCTCTAGAAGGTAGGAGGGCAAATAGCAGTTATGTTGGCATAGTATTGATCTTGACGATTGTAGTCAGCCAACGTTCTGGTGCGAGGAGCCTCAGCTAGAGGTGCAACAGCTTCCTCTGGTTTAGTGATTACAGTCCCCTGATCATCCAGTCTCTGTTCTGCTGCATTACACAGATGACCATCTTGGTGATGCATGACTATGTTCTCCTCAGTATAAGAGTTTTCTATATGTTACTTGCTCGCGGGTTAGGGTTGATCGGCGAAGGTGTACTGCTGTCGATTGTCGCTCATTCACAAGTAGTATCGATCGACGAAAGAGTGTTGTTATTGATCGATGCCATGCTCCTCTCTATGAAGATTGTGCATTCCAACAAAGCAGGGTTTGAGAATAATAGCTTTTTTTCGTTGTTTCTTCTGGTACTATTGGGAAAGCACCTCAAAGACAAAGAAATTTTTTTAGTAACTATAAAAGAAAGTAATACCTAGAAGAAACCTCTTAATCAAGTCTGATGGTGAATCCAATGCTACCCAGCAACGACGCCAAATTTTATATCACTTGCCCTATGAGCAACTTAACTCTCTTGAGGAATTTAACACTCTTAAATAAGAGGATCAGTTGTAGTACTTATGGATCGAATACACATGGTACCAGCATCAATCAACAACGAGGAGCAGAAGCACCAGCCAATTTAAACTCAACCATCGATCAACAAAAAGAAGAACACATCGATTGATGCCACTATTCCAAGAATCAGAGAACATGAAGCAAATATCGCTATGTCTACAAAGAAGCAAGAGACATACTGCAGAGCAGAGATTGATGATATTGTGCATGAGATCTACAAAGCTCAAGAGATGTCACTGGATGATTTCTACATGAGGCTTGATGATATCTACTATCCTATTGATAAATGCCTCACCAATTTGACTACACACATGGATGAGATGAAGCAAGAGATGGACACTTTTCAGAGACAGCATGCGAGTAGACATGATAGACTGACATCGATCAGCAGAAACACCTTGTCATCGATCGATACTGAGTTCGACAGACAGAAGTCCACAGAAGAACACCACGTAGAATATAGGTTCGATGAAATTGTTTTTTCTCAGAGCCTGATGAAGGAATATATTTCTCAAAAATTGGAGGAGATATCAGACACTACAACTGCCAGATTTAGAATGCTCCAGCGTAGTATTAAGAATCTACAAAGAAGAATGCACTCACTGGAGGCTATTAAGGAGATCATGAAGAACGAGAAAACCAGAGGAGATGAGGCACTCAAAAACTTCATTGGTACATTGTTTCAGAAGAGCAAAGAAGATGTAGACACTTGTTTTCCAAGTGTTGATCAACCTCCTTTCTAGTCAGAACGTTTACAACGTCGAGCTTAAGACTATAACCAAGCGCTGAGTGGGAGGCAACCCACTGTTTAGTAAGTTTAAATTAGTTTTCGATTATATTAGTCTAATTTTGATTTTTTTTATTATTACAGGTTATTATATTAAAACAAAAAAAAACGAGGAAGATAGTATGTATAGATCATCGACCGACATTTGATCAATATCGATCGAAGGAATAACCATCGCATCGATCGATAGCCACTTAACTGTTTCGATCGAAGATCACCATCATCAAGCAGGTATATCATTTTTTTTCCTTGTTAAATTTGGTCCTTATGATTTATTTCTTCTCCAAACTCAGACTGTATAACACTGGTGATAGTGTTATTTAAGTATGGGGGAGGTATTCCTGATATTGTGTTTTATTTTGGGTTTTATAAGAAGTAGAAACTTATAGGTTCAGCATCGATCGACACCATTAACCTACCATCGATCGATTCTCTCTTACAGAGAGAGATATCAAGTTTTATAATTAAGCTATTTACTTATGATTTAATTTTTCTAACAAATCTGGGGCGGATTACACTAAGGACAATGTAATTTAAGTCTAAGGGAGGTTCACTAATACTATTTAATTGTTTTTGAGTTTTATTTACTATATCTATATAAGTTTTTCAAAAAGTTTTATTGAGTCTAGAAGAGGATTATGATCAAGATTTATTATTGAGTAACCATTATATAAGAAACATTCTTAGAAGATTTTTTTTTGTAGAGATTACTAGAGATACCAAAGTGGATCATCCTGCCACTATATCACACTTGCTTAGAAAGTTTGAGAGAACCGAAGCTGATTTCCAACAGTAATCCTGACATTATTTGCTTGCTTTGGGATTTGGTATACATTGGATCGGATTCTTTCTGCAAGTCTGGAAGGTAAAAGTCTGTGTGCTTCTGATTCCCCTCTCTCTCACCTTGAGATTAAAAAAGGAGTCGAACATGATTTGGTGGCTACAACCATCAAAGCTTAATTCATATGATCCTAGAAAGAGATGAAGGTCAAAAAGAAGTGAAAATGATTTGGTGGCAAAAACCATTAGGACTTGATTCATAGAAGCCTATCCAAATGTCTTAGTCAATTAAGAAAATAAAATGATACCCTCAAAAGAAGGGAGACATTGACTTAGAAGAAGTGAGAAGAGAGAGAGGAAAGGAATCAAAGAAGGCTACCTGTGTGTTCAGATACTTGCATAGGTAAAAATCTATATATCTCTTGATCGATACTCCCAAGGTAAAGCATGCACTTTTATTTTATGCAAAGAAATGAAATCAGTAGAGGGGCGAGTCCGACTAGTATTTGCTAAGTTGTTGGTAGAATGGATTTTGTTGCTATTCTAGGATAGGGTATATAAAGTTTCTCTGTGATTGACTTGATAGGATGTGGTTGCAGTTATACTTAAACATTATGTGAGTCTTCGCTTTTCAAAACCTCTTCACATGCTTGTTTGCTTGAGGACAAGCAAAAGGTTAAGTCTGAGGGAGTTGATATAGCCTATTTATTACTAGTTTTAGACCATGTTATAGGCTCTATTTAAGGTCTGTTATGTGTGTGTAGGCTATGTTTTAAGGTCTTTACAGGTCCAGGTAGGTTTTGGAGATATATGGAGATACTTGGAGCTTTTGGAGCATTTAGAGGAGAATAAACCGTAGCTGATCGTTGTGAGAGTGAAAGTACAAGATTACCATCGATCGACGACACAAAGTTAACGTCGACCGATGTTACATGACCAAGATCGATCGATGTTGCACATCTGCCATCGATCGATGTCCAATTCGTAGACAGCCGATTTTCAAGCCCAATTTAGAGACAAGACACAAGATTACAAGATTACCCTTGGACGAGTTTTGACCTAGACTTTAGGGCTTTATATTTATACTTTATGTATTGCACAAAAAAGGGGGGATGCTTGGTGCCTAGGTTTGTGGCAAAGTGTGTGTGTGCACCATCACTCCATAGGTTTAGGATTTATTTAGGAGAGAAGATTCATAAATTCTTAGGGAGATTTGTATTGGAACCCCAATATTTATTTATGCATTATATACAAATTATTATTTTTACTTTAATTATGTCTTAGTAGTTATCAACTAGATTTATGGTTGAATGATAGCAATCATAAATTAGCCCAAAAGTAGGATTCCTATATTAAGTTAATATCCATCAATTGAGTTGTGCTTAACGCTTGCATTCTAGAGTAGCTAACTAGGATCTCGAAAGTAGGACATGAATGACTAAAAGGGTATGTTTTGTGCCAAACTAGACTCCATTGAACTAGGTTGTTAGGCGCATGCAAGAGTTAGTCTAATTTGCTTGGTGAACATATCAAATCTCGTTCACACTTCCTTCAGATTTCACCGTCGATCGACATCAAGCCTTAGCCATAGATCGATGGTATTTTCTTTTGCTCGCATACGAGAGTTGGAGTTAAAAGGGTCAAAATAGTTAATATTTGAGTTCTAGAATATTTACATATTCGTGCCTCCTATTCCCTATAATTCATTAAGCTTGAAACCCTAGATATAGCATATTTACATTTACATCTAGTTAATCTATCAGCATATTTCCATATTTACATTATTAGCATATTTCCATATTTACATTATTAGCATATTTCCATATTGCATCTATACCTTCTAATAATGAATATTTCCTTGACCTGATTACTTGTTACCAATATATATAATTACTTAGCTTAGTCTTTAGAAATAAGAAATCTATTGTGTGCCATTGTTCTCTGTGGATTTGATCCCTAAGTACAACACCTTATCTCTCTTGGCAAGAGTATTATCTTGAATGTTTGGATTAAGGGTTAATTTGACAGTTATTTGTATAGGAATTTATACCCTGTTAGAATATAAAAACACCCTAGTGTCAAATGGCATGTTCACAGGAATCCTCTGGGTGAAACTAACAAGCTCTTTCTCATTAGCTTATCTTCTTAGATGCTTAGGAACCTTGTTATTCTTTCTCTTAGAAACTTGTTCCTTTTTAGCCTGGTCAATGATCATATGATCTGGTGCATCTTCATGCTGCTGGTCAGTGCCCCCTGTAGGTTTTGATGATGTCTTAGATGAGTGTCTTAAAGCATTCAGACGTTTTACATCAAAACTTGGCAATCGCACTTGGTAGATAACTGGTGGGTGTTGATCAACGAACATGTGTGGGTGTCAATTAATGCTTGCCATTTCACAAGATCCTACAGATTCATCATGGTGTGTCGATTGGTGCTCGACCGCTGATGTCGATCATCTATTTTTCTTGCATGTCGACCGATATTCTGTTTTGGGCGTCGATCGACACCAATATGAACCACCAAAGGACATAGAAATGTTGACTTGAAAGTCTTCTTCTTGGAGTTTCTCCTCCTTCACCACTTGCCAAAAATCATCATCTAGCAGTCATTCACGTGGTGTTTCTGTCCAGCCTCTCCTTTTCCATAAACAGTGCTTCTTGTCTTCTCACAACTTCACAGGTCTGAACCACTTGAGTCTCTAACTTTTTCACATGGGTCTCTGAGAGCTTTGAACTTGTCATTCAGATTAGTGTATAAAACATCTATCTCCCCATTGAAAACCAATGTCAACTTCTGCTGGTCCTCAAGAATATGATCAATCATAATTTCTATTTGCATCCTTGAGTTGCTGGTGGAAATTCTGGTAAGAAGAAGCTCCATATTTCATGTTATTGCTGTTGTTGCCGTAAGATCTCTGGTGCTGTGAACTGTGTTAGTAATTGTGCCTCTAATTAGTGCCATATGATTTCATGTTTCCACTCTGATTTCCATACTTTTGAAAACCAGTACCGTTGATATAGTTCACATCTTCTTCCTTGACCTTGTCACTGGCGGTATCAACAACCTCTACATCTTCTTTAAAACTCATCTTCTTCTTGAGAAGCTTGTGAACACTTTCTTGCTTAGCATTAACTGCATTCGTCTGCTCCTGACCAAGGATAGCAGCCAATATCTTCCTCTCCAAATCAGTGTTCTCGGTGATATTGCTAGACGCCATGTTCTCAATAAGTCTCACAGCCTCTTTTGGATTCCTAGTGGTGAAATTCTAATCACTAGCAGTGTCTAGAGCCTTCTGGTAAACCACAACTATGCCTCTACAGAAGGTACTTAGCAGTTGTACCTCATCTAATCCATAGTGTGGACAGTCTCTCTGATATAACTTGAATCTGATAAATGAACTCTTGAATGATTATGAAGGCTCCTGTGTGAATGTGGCAATTTTGTTCCTCAAGTCTTCAGATCGCGAATCATCAAGGAAATTACGCATGAAGCGTTCTTGATGTCTTCCCATGATATAAGAGATCCTGGTGGTAATTGATTAAGCCAATATTAAGCATCTCCAACAACTGATTAAGCCAATATGAAGCACCTCCAACATGTCATCAACAAGTGAGTACTGATTAAGCCAATATGAAGCATTTCCATTGGCTTTGATGGACGAAACTAGATCCCCGAACGTCTCAACATGGTCCTTTGGATGCTCATGTGGGTGACTATGATAAGGTGTGTCTCCCCCAAGTGTAAAGTATACATGCTTCAGCTCAAAATCGTTCCTCTAGAAGGTAGGAGGGCAAATAGCAGTTATGTTGGCATAGTATTGATCTTGACGATTGTAGTCAGCCAACGTTCTGGTGCGAGGAGCCTCAGCTAGAGGTGCAACAGCTTCCTCTGGTTTAGTGATTACAGTCCCCTGATCATCCAGTCTCTGTTCTGCTGCATTACACAGATGACCATCTTGGTGATGCATGACTATGTTCTCCTCAGTATAAGAGTTTTCTATATGTTACTTGCTCGCGGGTTAGTGTTGATCGGCGAAGGTGTACTGCTGTCGATTGTCGCTCACTCACAAGTAGTATCGATCGACGAAAGAGTGTTGTTATTGATCGATGCCATGCTCCTCTCTATGCAGATTGTGCATTCCAACAAAGCAAGGTTTGAGAATAATAGTTTTTTTTCCTTGTTTCTTCTGGTACTGTTAGGAAAGCACCTGAAACACAAAGAAATTTTTGAAGTAACTAAAAAAGAAAGTAATACCTAGAAGAAACATCTTAATCAAGTCTGATGGTGAATCCAATGCTACCCAGCAATAACGCCAAATTTTATATCACTTGCCTTGAAAAAACTTAACTCTCTTGAGCAACTTAACACTCTTAAATAAGATCAGTTGTAGTACTTATGGATCGAATACACAGGGAGCGTTGACACATAATAGACTTATGAATACTAAAATTAATCTAGACAAGTAATTGTAAAGAAGTAAACATTAGAGATTAATTGTGAATTCCGTTGTAAACTTATGAAACTGAATAGCTACATCTAGGGTTTCAGGTTATAGTATTGTAATATAGATGCTAAGGGTGTATGGTAAACCGTCGTAGAACTCAAAAATTAAAGCAAGATATCCAGCTATCGATGCGAGTCTAATCAGATGAATAAGTCTTTGGTCCAGCCGTCGATCTATGAGAAAATAACGCGTGTCGAACGATACAATGGTAAGATGTCAATCGATACTTTGGTAAGAGCGTAGATCGCTACTACCTTAGACAAGCATTATCGTCCGAATCGATATGCTTACTAAGTTAATCTAGACCAGATTTCACATGCATCGAACAACCTAACTCAACAGAATTATTATCAGCTATAGATCCTACCGTCGTATTTGTCTATATCCTAAGTTCAGATTCTAGTTACCTACTCTAGAACACAAGCAATGATATAAACTCTGATGAAGGATCCTTATGGATTCACCCTAGCAGTTGTATGTTTATCAATACATATAAACCCTAATAAAACCCCAAATGTAACCAGGAGAACTACTCAAACATGATCAAGCAAAGCATAATAAATATGTGAACATAATGCATAAATAAAATAAGTTTAAGAAACAATGGAGTTCCAATACAAATCTCTGAAGGAGTCTTAATCTTCTCTCCAAAACTTCTAAAAACCCGAGAATGATAACAAAACTTCTAATGATTCTCCTTTTCTTCCTGAAAGATGTCAAAGCATATAAATAATATGTATTAGGTCATCTTGGGTAGCATTGTAATTATGTGGGACTTTTGGGCTTCAAATTGGTCATGAATAAGTCAGCTCAGTTACCCATGTCACTGTCGATCGATACCAACAAGGTGTTGTCGATCGACATTGTGACACCCCCGATCTGGTATAAGTACAAGTTGACTCGACCAGCCGTGCAACAATCAAACAAGAACATGCACAACCAATCACTAGTAACTTAAACCAAACCGAGAAGCCACAATGTGTACCTCAGCGATTAACCCGAAGTTCCAAGAATAGATCCAGGTACCTTAGGCCAATCGCCTAAGTACACATATCCTATTACGTACAACCTGAGGCTTTTCAACCCGACTGAGTAATACCCAATAGTTAGTTCGTCCGAACATGGACTAATATCATATGGAACTCATACTTTAAGAAATATTCTTTAATAAATTATATAATATTCTTTCAAAAGCATCATAGAAAATGCTAAGGGTTAAACTCGAGGTTTTTGGTCAACAAACTTTATACATAGGATATATCAAAACTACTTTGCAAGGATAATAAAACTACCTCTGGCTAATGTTGTTCCTTCCCGTCCTAGAGTAAAGGTCTCCCGCCTACTGGTTACCTGCATCACAAATGAGTCATGAGTAACTAGTTTACTCAGTGAGTCTAATCCCACACCCCAAAACATAACAATAGAATCCCAAGCAGTCGACCCCATTTGAATGCAGAGGAAATATATTCCTTATTTATTGTATATATATAAGGTCTATCTTTTATCAATGTGAATCCTATCTTAAACATCACCTCCATGATACCCGCCACTCATTCAAACTTATAATATATATATATATATATATATGCTAAACCCGGAAAACCACCAAGGCTAACCGAGCATAGCGGGAAAATAAATATAACCATCATCTCCATCAGATATTCCAAGATCGAACATCTAAGGCTGCATGCAGATACACGGTCTCCAAGGTGCGACCCCATCATCGTGTCTTCGTGACCTTGTTCCATATCGCAAGACCAATTCACGGTAATGCGAGAACTTTAGGGAGAGTGAGTATACAATTAAACTTCACATGATTCATAATTATATACTTTTATATTAGTCAGGCTCGGGATAAACCTCAAATAATAATTCATAATATTTTTTAAGTGTTTATAATAAGTAAACACTTCACAGTTTAATATAGTTCAAGAGACTTACTTATCTATCAAGCATAATCATTTATTTTACTCAAGCAACAATAATTTATAACTCATCAGTCATCTATCTAGACCCACCTTTGAATCCATGAGATTGGCTAAGGAAGACTAGACTCGAGGTCAAGCTAATCACACTCCACTTCACTTCTAATTCAGAACCACCACAAGAAAGAATCCAGTTGATCCTAATACCCTCTTCAACCATCTGAACTCAAACCGAAAAGGAAAAAGGGCACAAGGGTACTCCGGACTGGTTCTACAAACTTTACAGCCAACTAAACAAAACATAACATGAGGATACATGTTAATCCAATTGGATATGCTCTTGGAAAATTCCATCTATGAGATCGGTTCTCAAGAGAATGATCATTCCATGACTAACACATTACCAAGAGAGATAGCAATCACTCGGAATGAGCTGATATGATGAAAAAACTTCCTTCAACTTATGACCTAATACAGAACCGGTTGAACACAAAGATTCATCCATCAGTTCGGACCAAGGAGAATTAGATAAAATGAACAGCTTGAAGATCAACTCGACCACAAGCTAAGCAAGAGCTAAACTTAACAGGGGATAAGAGAAAATGATCATGACATGAAGCTAAGAAACACAGCCAGTCGGTTCTAATCAAAAACTGATTCAGCATTAAGTTTCCAAGACTTACCAGTTTTACTCAAACTAGATAAATTCGGTTCCAAACTTTCTTCAGGATGCTCACGCCTTAACCTTTAGACAAAAGAAACCCATGATTGGTTGATGATCAGAACAGAGCTTAGGTTTTAATCCAGACACTGAGCTTTATCAAAACTGATCTGATCAAAATCACAAATCCTTACCGATTAAAATCAAAGGCTGAACACATGGGTGCTCTCAACTCAAAGATGAAGTCACGACTGACCTTCAGATCTTACATACAACATACTTCACTGATTCAAGACAGGTGAGGATAAGAAGGGTTAGCCATGCTCTAGGTTAGTCACTGATTTTTCAAAAATATTTCTCTGAAATTTTCTGCCAGATTTTCTCTTCTCTTTCTCTGATTTTTCTGTGTTTCTTTCTGGTTTTTGCTTCTGTTCCAGGACGCCCAAGAGGAGAGAAGGAAGTATTTTAAACATGAAAAGCGTTTCTTCATCTGCGGGTTTACTTAGCATAGAGCAAGGCTGAGAGTTGACAGCTAGAGACATGCTTCATCAAAAGCAGCTGAGCTTTTCCTTCCCATGAAGAAAGCTGCAAGCAGGTAAGCAAGTAGCTTATGATTGTCATGTGCCATTTACTACAGAAGCAAGCAAGCAGGGAGGTGCAAATCACATGTCCAGGTCAGGAAGGAAGCAAGCAGCCAGGCAGCACATGAAATGCACATGACTCACAAGCAGCTGAAAGTATTCCAGACCAGTTTTTGATTAAATGTTTTTCGACCATTGGTTCTCGTCCTGCTTTTGGATAAACTCGTCCAGCTTATATATAACTCGACCACAATAATTAACGCGCGATCAAAACTATCAAGAGAAGGTCTTTCGATCACAAGATAGTTTCGTCAGGACATTGATCACCCTGCCGATTTTATTTTAATTCTGGTCGGACCAACGCCAAACTGGTCGAGTAGAATTTTTCTCGACCAAATTCCTATCCGGTCGTGAGGGTTATTGCAGACATACTTCCTAAATCTCGACCAACAAGGTGTTGTCTTATAATTCTTCAACATCCACGAGTTTCCTTAACATTAAGCTCCAAAAGCTCCATAATCTCCAAATTTCTCCAAAACATACCTAGACCTGAAAATACTCTAAAAAACACTCCAAACATTATCATAGTATCTAAAAGCACATATACAATGGGTGTAAACTGAAAACTGGTAAAATCCATAGTATATCAATGAGATTGAGAACTTCCTTCACAACAAGTTTCAGTGTCTCTCTTTTTAATTTTGTTGATGAAGTTGATAAAAGGTCTTGCAGAAGACTCAGAGATCTAAATCACATAGCACTCTGACCTTGGTAAAAGACTGCAGACCTCCTCTGCAGCGCACTCGATACTCACTCAAGAATTCCCTCATGACATCATAAAGGAACCGGTGAGAAGAAATCTACATCTTTCTTTTTCTTTTTCTTCTTCCTGCCCCTTCCCCCATACTTAGGCTTTTCAGTCTCAGTCTCTTCTAAATTTTAGAGGGTGTCAACCGATGCTAATGGCTGAGTGTCGATCGATGCTGATGCTGGTTCTGCAGTCTCGAGATTTGAATCATCTGTAGGTGCTCGGTCTTCAGACAGCTCAATGCATTTAATAAACTCCTCGCTTGTGTTCTTCTCCGCAGGATCGTAGAAGATAGTTTTTCAACGTTAGTCAGACACATCTTATTCTTCTCTAGATCACAGACTGCCCCCACTGTAGCCATGAAGGCTCTTCCAAAAAGAGGAGAAGATTTCCAACCTGATTTGATCTCCACGACATGAAAGTCCACAGATACAATGCATTCCCCTGTCTCTACTTTAACATTCTTGATCATGCCGGCTGAGTTTCCCTTGGAGTTATCCACGAAGGTGAAACTATCTTTAGAAGGTTCCACCTTTAATCATAATAGTTCAGCAGTGTCTTTGGCCACGATGCTGACCACAGATCCAGTATCACAGAGGGCGTATCTGAAATTGGAGTCATGTATACAGCAGGGAATCAGAAACTTCCCATAATCTTGTTCCTTCTTCAGTGTCTTCTAGGGTTTACAGCTGACCTTTTTAAACAGCAGCTCAGTGTCTTCATCAGTCTCTCTACTATCTGAAGAAATTACCCAGTCTGTACTGATGATAGGCAGCCTCGAAAGAAATATTCTTAGGAACCCTCTTAACTCCCTTGTGAAATCCATCAAGTTCAACTTTGTTAGCTTCTCCCTTGTGGTGTCTTGGAACATAGGGTTTCCTAGATTTTACTCCCTTCTCTGGAATTCTTTCTTTCATTTCCTTCTGGAGGTTCATATCTGTCCATTTGATGTAATCGACATTGGGTGTGTGTCGTTAATCAACACTCTCAACGAAAGAGGATTCAGCTGGGGTTGATTGCTCTTGTTCTGGTGCATATGCAAGTTGCTGATTTGTGTTCATTGTTGGCTTGGTTGATGTCTAAGATGAGTATCTATTTGCATTCAAGCGATCTGCATCAATGCTTCGTAAACACACTCGATATGTGGGTATTGATCGATGATTACTGTCTTAACACGGTATTGCAGAGGGGCAGACAGGTGTTTATTGGAGAATTCTGAATGTCGCTTGATTCTTACCTTCTCACATGATCCTATGGACTCTTCAAGGGGTGTCAATCGATCCTCAAATGATGGTGTCCATCATCACCAGTGGGAGCTGGAAACGGACATAGAACTTTCGACTTGAATGTCCCCTTCTTGGAGCTTCTAATGGTCGACCACTTCCCCAAAATCATCATCTAAGATTGCATCAACCTAGTGCCTCTTTCTTTCCTCAGTCTTCCTCTAACCAGTGTTTCTTTCTTCTTCACAACTTATGTACTTTGAAAAAATTGGGAGTCTAGCCTCATGCAATGAGCGTCCAAGGCTTCAAATTTTCCATTCCGCTCTTTCTTGACAAAATCCAACCTCTGATCCAAGTGTGCACTCATCTTCTGATGAATTTCTAGGACTCGTTCCATGGTAGATTCCATCCTCTGAGTATGGCTCCAAAAAGCAGTTTCATTGATGTGATTCTCATCTTTCTCCACAGCCTATTCCACCATCAAAACTTCATGTACAAAACCAGTTTTGGCCTTGGCCTCGACGATCTTGTTAACATTCATTGAAGCCAATTTAATCATGTGCATATCCATATTTTTGGTACTGTTGTTAGACAACAAGTTCTCAATCAGTCTCTTTGCTTCGTCTAGAGCCCTGGTCTCAAAATTTCCTTCGATTGCCTGATCCAGCATTACATGATATCGCAAATCAATACCCCTACAGAAGATTCACAACAGCTGAACATCCATAAAAACATGGTGTGGAAAGTCCCTTTGGTATCGCCTAAACCTTTCCAAAGATGTTCTGAATGCTTCAGTAAGTCCCCGAGAGAATGTCCAAATTTTATTCATCATTTATTCAGTCCTTGCATCATCAAAGAATTCAGTATGAAAATCAGTCTTGACAACATTCCAGGTTGTGAGAGATTCTAATGGTAGGAGCTTCAGCCAATCAACCACATTCCCATAAAGATAACATTTGAAAAGCTTACAGAAGTTGTAGTCTTTGGTTCCTTCATGCTCCTGGATGCCAGACACAAAATTTTCTAGTGTTTCAATACGGCCAGTGGGATCTTCATGAGGAACACCATCAAAAGAATGCAGACCCACATAAGAAAAGTTTGTTGGTTTCTATCAACCCCATGGATTACTTGAGGATCGAATCCACAGAGAATCTGTCTTTCACATAATACACTTGAGTCTCAGAGCAAGCTACGAAAACAATAAAAATTCAGTAAGAAAAGCAATAAATATATATAACAATTGTGACGATGAGGAGAGGAGAATCCAATGAACACCGCAAAGGTGGTACCCAGGTTATGTGGGCGACGAAGAAAGACGGAGAGATGGTAGCGGTGAAGCCATCTCATGTTTCGTCTCATCTCTTTTATTTTCTGTTTGATGGCTTCATGTACCTTCGGGGAGAACACTTTTCCGATAATTTCCAGTTCTTTTTTTCTAAAAAGGGCGCATGGAGTTTGTTTGTATTCTTTGTCTAGAATGCACGGCATATGCGGTTTTGTTATCCCGACACTTCCGACTTAGTCTTGTGAAAGACACATTTCTCAGAGATTCTTAGCAATTGACCGATTTTAACCCCAAAATTTGGATACAAGATATTGATTTGCGTTTGGAAAGTTTGTCTTATATTCGGATACAACCAAATGAACATCAAAGAATGGCGGAAAATGTATAACATAGGTGACGTGGGGTGTGTTTTTATGTTTCAGTAGGGTAATAATATCCTAAACAAACAGCTGTCAAATTAATCCTTAATCTAACACATAATACAATAATACTCTTGTCATGAGAGATCGGGTGTAGTACTTAGGGATCGAATCCACATAGAAGAAAGGCACACAATAGATTTCTTATTTCTAAAGGCTAAGCTAGGTAACTATATATATTGGTAGCAAGTAATCAGGTCAAAGAAATATTCCTTATTAGAAGGTATAGATGCAATATGGAAATATGCTAATAATATGAATATGGAAATATGCTAAAGATGCAAATATGGAAATATGCTTGTAATGTAAATATGGAAATATTCTAGATCTAGGGTTTCATGCAAGTGGATTATAGTAGATATAAGTTAAAGGTATTTAATCATAGAACTCGAAATCTAATGTAAACGACACCAGCTCTCGCATGCGTGCCTAATCTATTGACCAAGTCCAATGTCTCAGCTCTCGCTTGTTGACACAGAATGACCGTCGATCGATAGCAATGATCCTGCGTCGATCGATGGTTTTTCGAATCAAGCGTTAAGACCTAGTTCGATAAGTTCACTAGATTGACTAAATCAACTCTCATTTGTTTCTAGCAACCTAGCTAGAAAGAATATATTTTGGTAGTAGACTCTCGCTTACGCCTAACTATCATATTATCAGGGTTCTAGTTAGCTACTCTAGAACACAAGCAATAAACACAATTCTGTTAATAGATCTAATAATAACCTTAAGAATTCTATTTTTTGGCTAATCTATCAGTACCATTGATAAACCCTAAACATAGTTGACAATTACTTAGATATAATTAAAGTAAGAAGAATAATCTGAATAAAATGAATAGATAAAATAATGGGTTTCAAAGATTACTTAGAATACACCCGCAAAGGCTAGCATACACACACACACACACAAATTCTTGCCCCCTTAACTCTAGCACACCTAGCATGGTGCAATACATAAAGTATAAATAAAACCCTAAAGTCTAGGTCAAAACTCATCCTAGGTTAATCTTGTAATCTTGTGTCATATCTCTAACGTGGGCTTGAAAATCGGCTGTCTGCGAACAGGACATCGATCGATGGTAGATTTGCAACATCGATCGATCTTGGTAATGTAACATCGGTGGACGTTGTCGATCGATGGTAACTCGTACTTCAATGATCAGCTACGGATTATTCCTCTCCAAAAGCTCAAAAAGCTGCAAGTATCTCCATATATCTATAATGCGTACCTGGACCTGTAAAGACCTCAAAACATAGCCTAAACACACATAACATACCCTAAATAGAGTCTATAACATGGTCTAAAACTGGTAATAAATATGCTAGATCAACTCCCCCAGACTTAACCTTTTGCTTGTCCTCAAGCAAACAAGTTGTGGAAGATGTTTTGAAAAGTGAAGACTCACATATTGTCTAAGTATAATTGTTGCAACACATTCTATCAAGCTAATCACAGAGAAACTTTATGTACTCTATCCAAGTATAGCAACCAAATCCATTCGACCAACAACTTAGCAAATACTTGTTTGACTCGCCCCTCTACTGATTTCATTTCTTTGCATAGAATAAAAGTGCATGCTTTCCTTGAGAGTATCGATCAAGGGAGACATGGACTCTTACCTCTGCAACTATCTGAACACACATGCAACCTTCTCTGATTCCTTTACTCTCTCTCTCTTCTCACTTCTTCTCAGTCAATGTCTCCCTTCTTTTGAGGGTATCATTTTATTTTTTTAATTGACTGAGATACTTGGACAGGCTTCCATGAATCAAGCCCTAATGGTTTTTGTCACCAGATCCTCTTCACTTCTTTTTGACCTTTTTATCTCTTTTAGGATCATATGAATCAAGCTTTAATGGTTGTACACACCAAATTCTGTTTGATTCCTTTATTAATCTGAAGGGGAGAGAGAGGGGAATCAGAAGCACACAGAATTTTACCTTCCAGACTTGCAGAAGGAATCCGAACCAATGTATGCCAAATCCCAAAGCAAGCAAATAATGTCAGGATTAGTGTTGGAAATCAGCTTTGGTTCCTCCAAACTTTAGCAAAATGTGATATAGTTGCAGGATGATCCACTTTGGTATCTCTATCTCTGCAAATAACCATATAAGAAAGGTGCTTATAGCATGGTTAGTCAATAATAAATCTAGATCATAGTCTCCTTCTTGACTCAATAAAACTTTTTTTCGAAATAACTTATATAGATATAAATAACACTCAAAAACAATCAAATAGCATTAGCGAACCTCCCCCAGACTTAAATTACACTATCCCCAGTGTAATCCGCCCCGGATTGGTAAGAAAAAAAATTAAATCATAAGTAAGTAGCTTAAGTGTAGAAATCGATACCTCTCTTTGTAAGAGAGTGTTGATCGATGGTGGGATATGGGTGTGTATCGATGCTAAATCAGAAAGTTCCTATTTCTTATGAAACTTAAAATAAAACACAATATCAGTAATACCTCCCCCAAACTTAAACAACACTATCGTCAGTGTTATACAGTCTGAGATTGGGGAAGAAATAAATCATAAGGACTAATTGTAACAAGGAAAAAATGATACACCTGCTCGCTGATGGTGACCGTCGATCGACACCGTTAAGTTCCTATTGATCGATGCGTTGCTTACTCTGTCGATAGGCAGTGATCAAGTGTCGGTCGATGCTCTATGCAGATTGTCTTCCTCGTGTTTTTTTGAATAATGTGAAATAAATAAATACAAAAATTAGTAATAAATGAAGAATAAAAATTAATTAAAACTTACTAAACAGTGGGTTGCCTCCCACTCAGCGGTTGGTTAGAGTCATAAGCTCGACATTGTGAATCTCTGACTAGAAAGGAGGTTGATTAACACTTGGAAAACAAGTGGCTACATCTTCGTTGCTCTTCTGAAACCATGTACCAATGAATTTTCAGAATGCCTCATCTCCTCTGATTTTCTCGTTCTTGATGATCTCCTTAGCGACCTCCAGTGAATGGATTCTTCTTTGTAGATTTTCAATACTGCGCTGGAGCATTCTAAGTCTGGCAGCTGTAGTGTCTGATATTTCTTCTAGTTGCTGGGAAACATCTTCCTTCATAAGGTACTGAGAAAAAGCAATATGAGAGAACCTTTCTTCTAAGTAGCGTTCTGATGCTAACTTCTCTCTGTCGAACTCAGTATCGATCGATGACAAGGTGTTGCCGTCGATTGATGTCACTCCATCTGGTCTACTCCCATGCTGTCTCCGAAAAGTATCCATGTCTTGCTTCATCTCATCCATACGTGTAGTCGAATTCGTGAGGCATTTATCTATAGGATAGTAAACGTGATCATGCCTCATATAGAATTCATCCATTATCATCTTCTGAGCTTGGTAGATCGCATGCACAATATCATCGATCTCTGCTCTACTGTATGTCTCCTGCTTCTGCTCCGTGTTATCGATCGATGCTGGTACCGTTGCATCGATCGATGGCTGTTGCGGTTGTCCAAAGAAATTTCCTTATCGTCCAGCCGTGACAAGGGCGTCTGCTACATCTTTCTTTGGTAGAGTTAGAATTCTCCCATAAAGACCTCGTGCACGTCCTTCTACATCCCTGAAAATTCCAAATTCATTGGGTCTGACAGAACCAGCTTCTGTTTCTTCTAGTCCAAGTGAAGGGTCTGGTTTTCGTTTGGTATCGATCGATGGTCTCTGGTTGCTGTCGATTGATGCTCGGTTAACAGACATGTGCCCAAAAAGGTTTCCATCTCCATTCGCCATTACAAGTATATTTGCTACATCCTCCTTCGTGACGTTTAGAATTCTACTATCCATAGCTCTTGTGTGACCGTCTGGATCTCTCATAATACTGAAATCATCTGGTTGTAGATAACCAGCTTCTCTGTCATGTTTTTCTTCTGAATCATGTTCGGTTTCTGCTTCGTGTTCAGTATCGAACGATGGCGTAGGGTCGCCGTTGATCAATGTCGATTTCCTTGGTTCATGGGAAACATGAAAAACTCCAGCCTCTTCCATAGTTAGCCCTCGGTACTCAATCAGCTCTTCTTCTCTGTAGTTTTCATTGTATTCGAGGTAGGTTGGGTTTTGATTGTAATCAGCATGGGGGGTGGGGATCGGTTCTGGAGTATTGGTGTCGATCGATGTTGAAGGGTGGGTATCGATCGATTGCTGATGTGGAAGAATATCGATCGATTCAAGGGGTTGGGTGTCGATCGATGCTCCATCTACCGATTCCTTATTACACTGGTAAATGCAGAAACATGTGGCCACAGGCTCTGCATCATTACACAATTCGATCAGGGTAGCCTTGTTCTTATTTTTTAACAGGTTCATAAAAGTAGTAGCGAAGAGTTCCAATCTATCCTGATGTCCATCACATGAAAGTCTACTGGGACTAGGGTGTTGTTAATCTGCACAGGAATGTCCTTTACCATCCCTCCTGAGTTCACTCTTGAGCAGTCTACAAATGTGAACAAATCATTGGAAGGTTCTACTCTTAGGTTCAGATCCTCTGCAATAGATTTTGGCATAATGCTCACTGAAGATTCAGTTTCGCTGAGGGCGTTAGGGTATTTGTTTCCTTTGATGAAGCATGGAACCACAAACTTCCCAGGATCACTTTTCTTTTTCATACAGGTTCTCTGCTTCATCTTTTCTCCGAGGTGATTGAACATGGTTTCTATTTCATCATCTGTTTCCCTGAAAAACATCCACAATCTGTGAGTATAATAACCTTAATCAAAAGATATATCTAAAGGAATTTTAAAAACTCATTTGGCAAAGCCATCCATCTCCTTTTCATTGGCTTCTCTGCATAGATGTTTTGGGATCTTTTGCCTCCTCGTTGATTGTCCCTCGTCTTCTCTATCAAGATCTGTAGATTCAGACGTGTATGTTTTATGTTATGAAATTGTTGTTGTTGGACGTACAAACAAACTTGCGTTGAGGTTGGGCAATCAGACTGGTTTTCCACACTGTCGGTCGATGCCAGGCATGGAGTCTCGATCGATTGCTTCGTCTCTATGTCGATCGAGATCGCGAGCATGGTGTCGATCAATGTTAGTTGATACACATGAGGCTATCGATTCTGTAGGTTTCACTGTCGATCTATGCTCGTTGTTCTGCATCGTTTGATGCGGATGGGAATTGCCGAGTGATATAGAGTTTTCCACACGAAAGTTGATGTCTTTGGGTTTCTTTTCCTGCCAGAAATCCTCATCAATCAATGCATTGACGTGGTGCCTTTTCCCAGTCTCCATCTTCTCCTTGATCAGGCTCTCATGTCTTCTAATGGTCTCACTTGTTTGCATCGCTTTATTCTCCAACTTCTTCACATGGGTGCTGAGGTTTTCAAACTTGGTGTTGAGGTTGAGGTACAAATCATCTATATTTCCGTTGAAATCCACAGTCATCTTCTGCTGTCCCTCTAAAACTCTATAAACCATTGCTTAAATCTTGCTTCCCTGAGTTTCTGGAGGAGGATTTTGGTAGTAGGAAGATCCATATGTCATGTTGTTGTTGGAGGGTCTTCACTGTGAATTCTGATTATAGTTACTCCTTTGACCAGTACCACAAGAATTCCTGCTGAAACCTGGATTCACTTGTCTCTGGAAACCATTCCCATCAATGTAGTTCACATCCTCTTCTTCACCGTCTCCAAACTCCATCGCTTCTATATCTGCAAAAGTACCCTGTTTTCTGAAGAATTTCTGGACACAATCCAGCTTTGCTTTTAGCTCATCAGACTGCTCCTTGCTTATTGTTGGAGTTTATTTCTTCCTCTCAAACTTTGTGTTCTTGGTACTGCTACTAGATTCCATATTCTCAATCAATCTTGTAGGTTCTTCAGGGCTCCTAGTGCTGAAATTTCCTTCACTAGCTATGTCCAAAGCCATCTAATACTTCAGTTCAATACCTGTGAAGAAACTGCTAAGAAGCTGCACTTCGTTGAACCCATGATGTGAACAGTCTCTCTGGTATGACTTGAATCTGATACATGATTTTATGAAAGACTCTGAAGGCTCTTGTGAAAAAGTAACAATCTTGCTCCTCAGATCTTCTGCTCTTGCGTCATCAAAGAAGTTACGCAAGAAAGCGTTCTTAATGTCAGTCCAGGATGTCAGACATCCTGGTGGTAGCTGCTTAAGCCAATATGAAACTTCTCCAGCAAGTGAGTAGTTGAAGAGTTTACATAAAATATAGTCCTCAGGGTCTCCATTGGCTTTAATATCAGTCACTAGATCCTCAAATCGCTCCAGATGATCCATAGTGTGCTCATTTCGCAACCCATGGTAAGGCATCTGCGCTACAAGTCCAAAGTAAGCGGGCTTGATCTCAAAATCGTTCCTCTGAAAAGCTGGAGGACGAATGGAGGATCTGTTGGCGTAGTACTGGTCTGGACGGTTGTAGTCAGCCAGCGTTCTTTGAGCAGCTTGGGCATTAGCTTCAGGTTGAGCTATTGCAGCGTCTGCTTCTGCTTCTAGGATTATAGCCCCTGATTGTCTATCCTTTGACCTGCTGCATTACGCATATGACCGGTGAGGTCACACAAGTATCAATTCTCATTCTGAACCACAATTATAGGCGCAACCATCTGAACTTTACTATTGTCGATCGATGCGGATCAGGTGCTATCGATCAATGGTGTATGATCTGTGTCGGTTGATGCTAGAGATCTGGTATCGATCGATGGTAGAGTTCTGATGCCAGTTGATGCTGTCTGTAAAGAAGTATCAGTCGATGCTGAAGGTATGCCGTCGATCGATGCGTGTCATCCTTCTTTGCGGATCGTGCGTTCGAGTTGTTGTGGGTCAGAGAACAGTAAGTCTTGTTATTTGTTGCTCATGGAACTCTTTTGTATGCACCTGAAAAACAAAGAAAAAGAAAAAGAAGTAACCTTGAAAGTAACAAACCTAGACTAAGTCCTAGAAAATAAATCTAATGGCGATCAATGTTCCCAGGAAACGGCGACAAATTTGACGTGGGTGTGTTTTTATGTTTCGGTAGGGCTATAATATCCTAAATAAACAGCTGTCAAATTAACCTTTAATCCTAACACACAATACAATAATACTCTTGTCAAGAGAAATCGGGTTTAGTACTTAGGGATCGAATCCAAAGATAACAAAGGCACACAATATATTTCTTATTTCTAATGGCTAAGCTAGGTAACTATATATATTGGTAGCAAGTAATCAGGTCAAAGAAATATTCCTTATTAGAAGGTATAGATGCAATATGGAAATATGCTAATAATATGAATATGGAAATATGCTAAAGATGCAAATATGGAAATATGCTAGATCTAGGGTTTCAGACAAGTGGATTATAGTAGATAAAAGTTAAAGGTATTTAATCATAAAACTCAAAATCTAATGTAAAAGACACCAGCTCTCGCATGCGCGCCTAATCTATTGACCAAGTCCAATGTCTCAGCTCTCGCTTGTTGACACGGAATGACCGTCGCTCGATGGCAATGATCCTGCATCGATCGATGTTTTCTTGAACTAAGCGTTAAGACCTAGTTCGATAAGTGCTCTAGATTGACTAAATCAACTCTCGTTTGTTTCTAGCAACCAAGCTCAAAAAAATTAGATTCCGGTAGTAGACCATGATCTCGCTTGCGCCTAACTATCTTATTATCAGGGTTCTAGTTAGCTACTCTAGAACACAACCAGTAAACACAATTCTATTAATAAATCTAATAATAACCATAACAATTCTATTGTTTGGCTAATCCATCAGTACCATTGATAAACTCTAAACCTATTTGACAATTGCTCAGACATAATTAAATTAAGAAGAATAGTCTGAATAAAATGCATAGATAAATAATGGGGTTTCAAAGAACACTTAGAATACACTAGCAAATGCTAGCACACACACACAAACTCTTGCCCATTTAACTCTAGCACACCTAACATGGTGCAATACATAAAGTATAAATAAAAACCTAAAGTCTAGGTCAAAACTCGTCCAAGGGTAATCTTGTAATCTTGTCTCATATCTCTAACTTGGGCTTGAAAGTCGGCTGTCTGCGAACTGGACATTGATCGATCGCAGATGTGCAACATCGATCGATCTTGGTCATGTAACATCGGTCGACGCCTACGTTGTATCGTCGATCGATGTTAAACTCGTACTTCAATGATCAGCTACAGATTATTCCTCTCCAAATGTCCCAAAAGCTCCAAGTATCTCCATATATCTCCAAAACGTACCTGGACCTGTGAAGATCTCAAAACATAGCCTAGACACACATAACATACCCTAAATAGAGTCTATAATATAGTTTAAACTGGTAATAATAGGCTATATCAATAGGTTTTGCTAGAGTAAGAGCACCTAAAACTAAGCTACCTAAATCTGGATGTAGAGCTTGAAAAGTCTAAGAAATAGTGATCAATGTGTCCCCTTCTCTTGTCTCGACCTTTTTTATATACGTCTCTCTATGTCGACAGTCTACCTGTTTTTCCTGTAGATTTAAATTTCTCCTCTTTACATGGTTCTCGAATCCTTATTCAACTTCAAGATTCACGTTTATCTTTTTTTTAATTTTATTCCATAGTTCAACACTAAAAAAAACACTGTCATTTATTTGTCTCTCTCAAGAAGCTTGATTTGGCAACATAAATCAATGGAGAATAACCACAAAGCTGAATTGATCTCATAGGAGTTATGGTGAAGAAGTTAGCCGATATACCATGGATTTTACCTATGATATATGTGGGAACCGAAATTCACACTATCTTCCGTAAATTAAGGATAGTCAAGAAACCCTAACTTTCCCTAAGGTCCTGGATTCTCTGCGAGAGCCAATGACAAGTAATCGAATAAACACCAAAAGTAGGAAAAGATAACAAAATGAATCTATAAAAAAAGTAGATCTTATTTCGAATCCGCGTAAGAGCGTTGCGATCATTACAAAGGATTATCAAAGCTTCGGCCGCAAGAGCTGTTAGCGAGTTACCTAACAAGCAATAACATTAAACCTATTTGTGTCTCAGCTCGATAACAAAAGACAAAAAAGATATGAGAAAAAGGTTTTGATTGATTTCAGACTGATCCTTATGAAAGGCTGCCTACGTACCCCTTTCGAGGATCAAGCCGAATGTAGTTCAATTAAAAGAGTGAACCAAGAGATCAAACTATCGAAGCAAGTTCGTTTGGTAATCGAGTGCCAGTTATAGAAACTAAGCTTGTCGAGAAATGAGTCTAAAGAATCAGAATCATCGAACAAAGATGGAGAAACTTCTAAGTATAACTATGTCGTTCTAGCCACCTAAGTTCTAAGTTTTTATAAGCTACCAGAGCTTCTCTAGGTCTAAATCTTCGGATCCTTGTGCCTATAGCTTTAGCTCCCCTTATATATGCCTCTGGGTCAGTTCCCTTTCCTTTTTTGCCCCTAGGTCGAGTTTATCGCTTAACGGAAATATTCCTTTTTATCTCGATCTTCATCATTATCTTGGACACTTGACATTGAACTTCTGATATTGCGAGATTTATCTTCTTCTGCGAGTAGAGATACATCGTCGTGACATTGTTGGGCTAAATTTCGTATAAGATTGCAAATGTGTCTTTTGCCGCGTTCTAGGCCTCTTTGGGCCGTATTTCGACTTAAACGTTTTTACGATTTCTTTGAAAGAACGTTTAATGATACGACGTCGCTTTAGTAGGAAGTTCAAAATTCTCGTATAGTTTAGACAACTGTGGTGTTGAGTTAACCGTTTCCATTTCTACGATAACCATGAACTTCATTCGAGAAAATGAGTCGTTGCGGATTTTATCGTTAAGTCCCATCGATAACTCTGATCAAGACAAAATGAGGGGTGGATCCGCCGAGGTTCAACGGAAGGCATAAGATCTGGTTTATGTTCAGTCCAACTTGACAAATGGGCGAGTTGACCATCTTGCTTGGTCCAACTCGCCGAATGGGCGAGTTGACTAACTTGCCGAATGGGCGAGTTGACCATCTTGCCGAATGGGCGAGTTGAACTATGTGTTCGGTCCAACTCGCCTGTTTGGCAGGTTGGACTTGTACAACACGCCGAACGGGCCAGTTGGACCACATGTTTGGTCTCGTACTCCGTCTACCCTAATAGTCTTTTGTTCGGATCGGACCCTCCTATCCTGGATTTATACTTCTTTTGAGATAAGAAATATTTCTCAGGAGTTTTCTAAACCCAACAGTTAGCTCCCAGCTCGTTAGAACCGTGAGGTTCTAGCGAGCGGTTTGGTAAGTAAAGCGGAATCAATGGTTGAGAAGGTCCGTTGAAATTGGTCTACTCACTTCTCCATGAGCAGAATGAAGTAGGATTGGGGCTTCGCCTTGTGAAGGCTTCCTACGTACCCTTGTAAAAGGGATCAAGCCTTTCGTAGTTTGTTCCGGAGTTAAGGTTTTTACTTCCTGTTTTCCAGTGAGACCTTTATGGTTTAGCTGTGTGTCGTGTAAAGATTATCGGGTATGTTGCTACCAATAGCATTGTATGTTGGACCTTTCTCGGCCTCGAGACTAGCCTCGTAGGCTGTTTATTTTGGCCGAGTATGGCCGTATTTATGTTTTTGGGACGGACAGCGTGTGGCTTCGGATCCCGGCCGCTTGCGACTTTTTTTTAATGAATAAACTAGGATTTTCACTTGAAAAGGAGTTTAAGTAGATTCAGATTTTTGTTAAGTGTAGAGGAAAGGATATGAGTTGTCATCTCGCTCCCAAGTCTTTTGCGGATCGTCCTATTCGTCGCTCATTCGAAATGTTTGAGAAGTTTTCCAAAGTTTTGAGAGCGCTTAGATATGGATGAAGAGACATGCTTTCAGGATCTCGTATCTTTTCGATATAATGCCTTGATACATTAGAGACCAGTGTGCTGGGTTCAGGGTAAGACCTAGGTCTAATTACGGTTTTAGAGGGTGCGATGACTACTTCGACTTACGTTTCCCATATCGCTTTTGACCAGATTTCGTCCCACTTTAATGTCCGCGATATGTTCTCGGCTTATGTGACTTGTATGGTAGGAATCGAGCATCTCTTCGGGTAAAATTTTTAAGTCTCCCGAAAGTGCTGACCAAAATTTTGGATTGATTTTATAGTGTTATTACCCTTTTGTCGGATGTTCGAGAGCTATCTGTATGAGATTGCTTAGTCTGTTTAGGACGTTGAGAGTTTGTTGTGATCAGCAACAAACTTATTGGTAGATATTACCGTTTTTGAATCTTCGCGAAGGATACGTTCGTAAGAAGGTGTGTGTGTTTTATAGTCGCGGATGGACTGTTTTAAGGTGAGCATTCTGTTTCAGAAAGTTTTAACGAAAAATAGTTCTTCGAGCGTCAGAGACGTCTCGCTGTGTCGAAGGTTGAGTTTTTCTTTCGTATGCCAAATTTCGTGCTTGAAATGTTTGTGGGCTTCAAGATGTCTGGCATCGCAAGGTTTTTGTTTTAACCTTACGGTAGAGAAATGTTTTGGTTTGTTTGCGGATGTTCACAGCCAAAACTGTTGTTTCTGTTTTATTTGTTAGCGAGAAATTAGGACCAATGGGTCGCGTAATATTTTCCCTGAGAATATGCGACTTCCTTCACTGTGCTTTGTGAAGAGTCGGCCCGCCAAGATTTATTTCGGGTGTAGTTAAGGATGTTTCTTATAGCTCTAGGAACTTTGTCACAACTCTTTCCTTATGTGCTGCTTTTTAGTTGTCAAACATTGTGGGTTTAGAGTAAACTGCGGAACATATTGAACTTGGTCGGTTGTTAAAAATCTTAAGTTTACCGTTAACCAGTTGGTGGTTACAACTGAGTTTTGATATTAAGAATTTATCCTATGATTTCCGATTTTGGGTTATACGATAATTATTTGCACTTGGCGTTTTTAGACTAATCGTGGATTGTCATTTTGCCGTTAAGTTATTGGATGGAGAAGTGGTTGCTCAAAAGTTTTGGCTCGGTCGGAAGGATATGTTCAGCCGCATAGCCGAGGACGTTTCTGGTCACGGATTAGACTATGGCACGTTCGTGTTAGCATTAAGGTCATGTTAGTTTAGAACTGTCCTAAAGAGGATGCCAAATTCCAGTTTGGATTTTTATCGGAAAGAGTAATTGGCCGAGGGCCAAAGAGCGTTTGTCGAGATTGATGGGTTGAGTCGGAGTTTTTCGTGCTAAGATGGCCAATGGTGTTATTAACGATTTTCCACTTTAGGTATAGATTACACGATGAATGTTTTGTATAATGTTCATCTGAGAGTTTCAGAAAGTTTCTTCGCATAACTTGGTGTGGCTACACGGAGGATGTTTCGCATAAGTTTTACGAGAAATGAATGGCATAGAAGTAAATTGAGAATCTCTCTCGAAGATTTCTCATGATATTTGCGAATGAGGAATGTGTTTTCCTCATTCTCTTTTCCGCATTGCGAAGTCATTTTTCATGACACCGATCTTGTTTTCCCGTAAGCTCTTTTGTATAAAATGTTATATTTATAAAAAAATTAATGGATGATCGGTTTTATGAGGTATCACATTTCCTAAATAATTTTCTGTCTACTGCTGCGAGAGTTTGCTTTGTCGAAAGCGTTACCTTGATGCCGAGACAATTTTTTTTTTGAAGTATGGGAGTATACGAGTATAGTATACGTACCTACTCCCTCCTTTTTTCTTTACGAAAGAAAACGGCTGAACCGATATTTTGAAGGGTTGTGTATGTTTTTTCTTTCGAAGAATGATCGACAATCCATGTCGGTTTAAAGACGACACTAGAATTGTTACTTGGTGAGTTTTGGGTTGATGAATAGGAATATGTCGGTTTTAATAAAATTTCTAGGAACGACTTGTTTTAAGACGATGTTCGCGTTTCTAGTTCTTTCTTTCTTCAGGAAGCTAGCTGTGTGTGTGTGGCTATCGTTTCTCGGTTTTCTGAGAGTTTACATCGGTTTGAAAGATTTTACTGAACAGTCACAGAACAATAGATCGAGACAGGAAAATGCCTAAGCCTTAGCTCGGTAGACTATTCTCCTAGATCCTAAGTTCCTTATAATTTTATGGTGACCTTTGAAGCGTTTTTAGTTCTTAGTGCCTTCCTAGGAAAATTCCAAATCTGATTTCAAAAACTTCTAAGCCGGCCATACCTTGGTTTTCTCGAAGGTTTGGGTTAACCTCTTCTCCGTTTTGTTTGCTCACATCCCCTTCCTCTCCTCGTCTCTGTATGCCCATTAAGAAGGGTAAAGATATTAGTTCTTCCTGGCCGCGTTTAGGCTCGAACCTGTCTTGCAGTTTTGGTTCGTCAATCCATATTTTTTGATATTAGTGTTTATCCTTTGAAACTTGACATTTATTTTCTGAACCTGACTTTTATCTTCTCCTGCAAATAAAAGATAGACCGTCATAATATCATTGGGATCGATTTCGTTTAAAATCGTAAGTGTGCTTTTAGTCGCGTTGTAGACCTTTTAATGCTGTTTTTAGATTTAAACGTTTTTATGATTTCTTCGAAAGTATACCTTTGATACGACATCAATTTTTATTGGAAGGTTTAAATTAAAAGTATAGTTGAGGCAACTAGGGTGTTAATTTAACTGTTTCCATTTTATAAGATCAATCTGAATTCATACGAAAAAACAAGTCTTTGCGGTTTTTATCGTAAAGTTCCAATGGAAACTCCAATTGAGAAGAAACAAGAGACGTTTCGATCAAGATTAAAAAGAGAACGAAAACGTGGAGGTAAGGGCGAGTAGGATGCCCAAGAGGGCCAGTAGGATGCCCAAGAGTTTAGGTGAGTCTTATTTGTTTTTGTCGTAAAATCTCAATGCAAACTCCGATTGAGATGAAACAAAAAGCCTTTCAATCGAGATTCAAAGGAGAAAGCAAAGGTGATCCAAAGGAGTGATCTTAAGGTCCAACTCACCCATTCGGCGAGTTGGATGATGTGCGTCCAACTCGTTTTGATCGTAAATTCTCATAGGAAACTCTGATTGAGACAAAACGAAAAGCATTTTGATCGGTATTCAAAGTAGAACGCAAAGGTGATCCAAAGGACTGCTCTTAAGGTCCAACTCGCCGAACGGGCGAGTTGGCTGGCTCGTTTGGTCCAACTCGCCCAATGGGCGAGTTAGATGGCTTATTTGGTCCAACTCGCCGAACGGGCGAGTTGAACGGCTCGTTTGGTCCAACGAGCCAATTCGGCGAGTTGGAGGGTGTGCGTCCAACTTTTTTTGATCGTATAATCTCAATTGAAACTCAGATTGAGACGAAACAAAAAGTGTTACGATCGAGATTCAAAGGAGAACACAAAGGTGGTCCAAAGGACTGCTTGTACGGTCAAACTTGCCAAACGGGCGAGTTGGCCAGCTCGTTTGGTCCAACTCAATCGTTCGGCGAGTTGGATGGCTCGTTCGTTCCATCTCGCCGAAAAGGCAAGTTGGACGGCGCATTTGGCCCAACTCGCCAAATGGGTGAATTGGACTGCTCGTTTGGTCCAACTCGCCGAATGGGTGAGTTTGACGGCTCGTTCGGTCCAACTCGAGTTTTGATGGATGCTGGTGCGGTCATTTCGTAAATGTTTTTCAATTTTTTTCTACGAAAGTTGTATGATAAAATGCTAACTCATTTCATTTTGTGAACGATGTTCCATAAAATACTGTCAAGTTTGATTTTACGAAAGCTGTTTCGGAAAATGTTATTGAGCTTTAATTTTACGAAAGTTATTCTGCAAAATGTCCTGAATTTAGTTTCACGAAAGCTGTTTCGCAAAATGTTGTTGAGTTTAATTTGACGAAAGTCGTTATGTAAGTATGTTTTCGATTTTGGCTGTACGAGAGCCGTTTTTTCCGGACAACTCACGTTTTAGCCTCTGAAACTTTGTCTGTGATGAGCTTAATTATCGGGAGTCAACTTAGTCGGAGATTATCTCGTTTCCGCAGGATTGATCCGAGGGAATTTTTAGTAGTTTTTCCTGAGTATGTCAAGTAGAATCGAAGCCTGAATTTTTATGAAATCTTAGGTTTCAGAAAACGTTTTAGCAGTGAGGGATAATATCTCTCGTTTTGCTTAATTTATTTTTCGTCAGCCGTTTTAGGTTTTGAGTGATTCAATAGAGATCAACTTCGTTTCTTCAAAAATTGTTCGGAAGAAGTACATCAGTGGGGCTTGTGCGCCCGATTTTGTGTGCTTCCTTTCTTTAGGGTATCTTTGCAATTTATGGGAGAGAAAGTTTTATTTTTCTGATTTTTTTTGAAAAAGGTCTTTTGGTCGAACCCTTATGCGCTGAGATTTTTCCAACTCTGTAATGAGACGAAATTTACAGGGTTTGATATATTTTATCGTTGGCCTTTCTGTTTAGTGAGGGAAATCGCAAGCTTGTTTTGGTGCTCCGCCTGTGGCTAAAACTCGCGACTAGGTTTTCCATTTTCTCAAGCACTGCAGCGTTTGCATTAGCGTTGGCGATGGGAGCAGTCACTGTTGGAGTTTTTTTACCAGCGTTGTTGCGAGCTGCGGTATTGTTTTTTGTATTTCCAGACATTGTTTCAATCAAGCGTTTTGTGGCCATGAGTTAGATTAATCCGACCCCCCCCTCCTTTTAGCGCCAAACTGTGGGAACCGAAATTCACACTGTCGATTTCCGTAAATTAAGGATAGTCAAGAAACCCTAACTTTCCATTAGGTCCCGGATTCTCTGTGAGAGCCAAAGACAAGTAATCAAATAAACACGGAAAGTATGAAAAGAAAACAAAACGAATCTACAGAAAAAGTAGATCTTATTTCGAAACTGCGTAAGACGGTTGCGATCATTACAAAGGATTATCAAAGCTTTGGTCGTAAGAGCTGTTAGCGAGTTACCTAGTTCTAACAAGCAAAAACTTTAAACCTAGTTGAGTCGCAGCTCGATAACAAAAGACGAAAATGATATGAGAAAAAGGTTCTGATTGATTTCGGACTGAACCTTATGAAAGGCTGCCTACGTACCCCTCTCGAGGATCAAGCCGAGCGTAGTTCAATTAAAAGAGTGGACCAAGAGATCAAACTGTCGAAGCAAGTTCGTCTGGTAATCGAGTGCCAGTCATAGAAACCGATCTTGTCGAGAATAAAGCTTAGGGTTTCTAAGTGAAATGAGTTGTAGAGTCTAAAGAAATCAGAATCGTCGAACAAATACGGAGAAACATCTAAGTATAACTCTGTTGTTCTAGCCACCTAAGTTCTAAGTACTAATAATCTACCAGAGCTTCTCTAGGTCTAAATCTTCAGATCCCTGTGCCTTTAGCTTTAGCTCCCCTTATATATGCCTCTTGGTCGGTTCCGTTTTCTTCTTTTGCCCCTAGGTCGAGTTTATCGCTTCGCGGAAATATTCCTTTTTATCTCAATCTTCATCATTATCTTGGAAACTTGACATTTATCTTCTGATATCGCGAGATTTATCTTCTTCTGCGAGTAAAGATATATTTTCATGAAATTGTTGGGCTAAATTTTGTATAAAATTGCAAGTGGGTCTTTAGCCGCGTTCTAGGCCTCCTTGGACCGTATTTCAACTTAAACGTTTTTATGATTTCTTCGAAAGAACGTTTAATGATACGAGGTTGCTTAAGTAGGAAGTTCAAAATTCTGGTATAGTTTAGACAACTGTGGTGTTGAGTTAACCGTTGTCGTTTGTACGATAACCATTAACTTCATTCGGGAAAAGGATTCATCGCGGTTTTTATCGTAAAGTCCCAACGATAACTCCGATCGAGACAAAATGAGGGGTGAATCAGCCGAGGTTCAACGGAAGGCATAAGATCTGGTTTATGTTTAGTCCAACTTGTTGAATGGGCGAGTTGACCATCTTACTTGGTCCAAGTCGGCGAACGGGCGAGTTGACCAACTAAACGAATGGGCTAGTTGACCATATTGCTTGGTCCCACTTACCGAATGGGCGAGTTGACCAACTTGCTTGGTCCAACTTGCCGAATGGGCGAGGTTACCATCTTGCTTGGTCCAACTCGCTTGTTCGGCGAGTTGAACTTTGTGTTTGGTCCAACTCACCCGTTTGGCGAGTTGGACCATGTCTTTGGTCTCGTACTCCTTCTACCCCAATAGTCGTTTGTTCGGATCGGACCCTCCTATCCGAGAACTTGTAGTATAAATTTTTATTTAAAATTACACGAAGCTTTTGTCCTCGATTTATATTTCTTTTTAGATAAGAAATATTTCTCGGGAGTTTCTAGCATCGATTCTGTTGTCTTTTATATGCGTTTGGTACTGTTTTAGAATATTTACAGGTCTAGGTACTCATTGGAAGCAATTGGAGCTTTTGGACTATTTTGGAGCATTCAGGATTGCTCAGCATAAACTCAATGTCGGATCCAGATTTATGAATAGACCCTCGATCGATGTCACACACAGTGCATCGATCGATGGTCAAGTCAACAGCAAGATTGGTGTAGGCTTGAGAAATTACAAGTTTTACCCAGAAGTTTAATTAATTGCAAGATAAGTCCCTGGCCGAAATTTAGACTATTTATTAGGGTTTTTTATCTTTGTTTTGACCTAAGCCTAGAAGACCAAAGAGAGAGTTGTCTTCTAAGTTGCACCAGAGTTTAGAGTTGGAACACATTGCTACATCTATTGGAGAGAAAGATCTAATCATCATTACAGAAAACATCTTGAACTCCTTATCTTTTTACTCCGTTAACTCTATGCAATTTATTCAGAATTTATTCATGTTCTTCATTGCTATATCTGAGTAGTTCTCTTTCAGATATAAGGTTATTCAATGGTAGTAATGTATTGTTAAATTAATAGAATTGTTAGGGTAATCTTCTTGGTTCTTTGTTTAAGTTGCTCTTAATGCTAAGTTGAAATTGATCACCTTAATCTTTGAAATTAGGGTTCTATAGCACAAGCGAGGGCCTGGTTATAACCTGGAATCTATCTTAAACAATCTAAATAACTAGTAACAAATGAGAGTTGAATTAGAAGTTTAGAGAACCCATCAAATCGCAAACCAATAATGTTTAGAATGAGCATCGATCGACGCTACGTAGTTGGCATCGATCGATATTCAGTTGAGATGTGCGAGAGCGATCTCCTAAACCCTATGGTATGAATTCAGAACGATGCTTAATAATACCCTAGCAATCTATTAGTCTGCATTATCTAAACCTACCTGAGAATTTCCCCTAAGTCTAATCACTTAATTTAATCCTCACAAACAAAATCATTCTTGAAATCGGTTTTATTGTAATTTTGTAATTCATCTAACTTTAATTCGAAAAAAATAAATCTATTGTGCAATGCTAGAGTCTCTTTGGATTTGATCCCTAAGTACTACACTGAACCTCCTATTTGAGAGAGTAAAGTGGGAAATAGGGTTAATTTGAAAGTGAAATAAAAATAACAACATCATTGGCCCTATTAAGATAAAGAAAGAAGATATGGTTTTATGAAGATCTTAAGATACTTTGGAGAAGATTTGAAAAAGGGATCGACTGTACAGATAGGCCGTACAAGGTCGACCGTAAACCTGGTTCGACCAAACCGACTAGAAGTATGACAGAGCTTTCCTGGTGAAATGTAAATGGGTGAAAGTTACTTATTACTTTCAACCTTGGTATTTACTGGAGAAAGGCTCCTAGGCTGTCACTTTCTATAAAAGGAAGGTATCTTGGTCAAGATCCCTTTGGCATCAAACGTGTCAAGCACCACAACCTAGTATTTCAAACTGGACGCTCCACCCTCCTTAACCTCACATGCTTAGTATAACTTTCTCTTATGACTGTTTGTAAACCACTATATATATTGTCTTCATGAGATTAATGAAAGTGAAGGAGTCGAGCTTCTCTTTTCACCATTGTTATTCTCTCATCCTAAAGCTTGAATCTTTTCTTAGTTTCTTCATCAAATATTCTACAATCTCTCTCAAATTCTATATTCTCTCTCTATATACTCGTTCTACACTAAATCATACATGGTATCAGAGCCAGATTTATCATTGACATTGGTTTCATTGATTGAAAGTTCAAGATCGATCCTTAGAGCTTCATTCATTCCAAGGCGTTCAAGATGGTGAGCAATAAATCTATTGTGATTCCGGTTTCTTTGAATGGTTCCAACTAATTTCTGCGGTCTCGTGTGATCAAGACAGCTCTTGGTAGCAAGGTTTTGTGGAACTATGTCACTAAAGGTGAGGTTCCTAAACCAGTTGCTAAAGAAGGCAAAGGCGAAAAGGAGCTTGCGTTTGTTGATAAAGAGAAGTGAATGCAAGAAGATCTGGTGGTCTTGTCTATCATCTAAGGGTATCTTGAAGCTTCAATCCTGGAAGCGTACTCGTACTGTGAGAAGGTAAATGATCTTTAGGACACGCTCCAGAAGATCTATGGAAACACTTCAAATCTTAACCGTGTGTTTGAGATAAAGTGATCCATCAACAATCTGGTTCAAGAGGAAATGAAGTTTACTCAACATTTAGGAAAGTTCAGAGCTTTATGGGCTGAGCTTTAGATTCTGAGACCAAACATCATAGATCCAGATACACTGATGGAAAAGCGTGAAAAGACTAGGTGTTTGAGTTATTGCTGACTCTCAATCCTACCTACAATGATCTCATCAAGCACATCTTGAGATCAGAGAAGCTTCCCACTCTTGATGATGTTTGCGCTCAGATCCAGAAGTAACAAGGATCTCTTGGGCTCTTTGGAGGCAAAGGAGAGTTATCTCTTGCCAAAAAGGTTGAAGCTTGTCAAGCAAACAAGGAGATGTACCGAAATGAATATAGGAGTGCTGCTTTGTGTGATCATTGCAAGAAACCGGGTCACAAGAGGAACCAATGCTGGATCCTCCACCCACACCTAAAACCGGCACAGTTCATGAAGGACAAGGAGGTCATTACACCTATGGAGGAAATGAGAAGATTGGAGCTGGTTCAACCAGTAGGAAAAATGAAGAAGATGGACAAGACATGGCTGATGGACGTTCTGTGGCAACTCTTGCAGCTCATCCGACCAATCCACCAACCTTGGCGAGCATTAATCAGGATTTGATCAGGAGTTCCGACATTGATGTTGTGATCAAATCTCTCAAGGATAATGGTAAAAACCTTAAGTACTCATTTGGTGCTTATAGAATGACTAGTACTCATGATGATTGATTGATTGGTACATCTAGGCAAACTAGGATTCATAATTATCACTTATATGCTGCATCAAATTTGTCTAGTATCCTTGGTCATTCACATATCATAACATTTACTAAACCTCTTGTAGTTGACTCTGGTGCATCTCATCACATGATTAGTGACACTAGACTCATTAAAGATATAGAAACTGCTCATGGTCATGTTATACTTGCTATGGTGATAAGATACAAATCCAAGGAATAGTGATGTGGTGTTTATTTTTATTTCACTTTCAAATTAACCCTATATTCCAACTTTACTCTCTCAATTAAGAGGTTCAGTGTAGTACTTAGGGATCGAATCCACAAAGACTCTAGGATTGCGCAATAGACTTATTGTTTTCGAATTAAAGCTTGATGAATTATAACAATAACAATAATGTGATTTCAAGATTGATTTGGTTTGTGAGGATTAAATTAAGAGATTTGACTTAGGGGAAATTTTGAGGTAGGTTTAGATAATGCAGACTAATAGATTGCTAGAGTTTTATTAAGAATCGCTCTGAATTCAAACCTTTGAGTTTAGGAGATCGCTCTCGCGCATCTCAGCTGAGCGACAATAGGTGGCAATAAGATGTCATCGATCGATGTTCATTCTAAACAATACAGGTTTCACGGTTGGGTGGGTTTTCTAAACTTCTAATTCAACTCTCGTTTGTTACTAGTTATTTAGATTGTATAAGATAGATTCCAGGTTATAATCAGGCTCTCGCTTGCGCTATAGAACCCTAATTTCTAAGATTAAGATGTTCAATTCAACTTAGCATTAAGAGTAACTTAAACAAAGAACCAAGAGGATTACCCTCACAATTTCTATAAAATAAAAAATACATTGCTACCATTGAATAACCCTAAATCTAATAGAAAACTACTCAGACATAGCAATAAAGAACATGAATAAACTCTGAATAAATTGCATAGAATAAACTGAGTAAAAAGATAGGGAGTTCAAGATCTTCTCTGAAATGGCGATTAAATCTTTCTCTCCAATAGATGTAGCAATGTGTTCCAACTCTAAACTCTAAAACTCTGGAGTAACTAGGAAGACTCTCTCTTTTGGTTTTCTCGGCTCTCCCTTAAATAAAGATAGAAAACCCTAATAAATAGTCTAAATTTCGGCAAGGGACTTGTCTTACAATTAATGAAAATTTTGGGTAAAACTTGTAATTTCTCAAGTCTTCACCAGCGACATCAATCGATGGTCTATTCATAAATCTGGATCTGACTTCGAGTTTCTGCTGAGCATTCCTGAGTGCTCCAAAATAGTCCAAAAGCTCCAATTCCTTCCAATAAGTACCTAGACCTGTAAATACTCTAAAACAATACCAAATGCATATGAACGACTCTAAATATACTCTATATATCATAGGAAAAATAGGTAAAATCCATGGTATATCAACTCCCCCAGACTTAACCTTTTGCTTTTCCTCAAGCAAACAAAGCCTCTGTGAGCAGTTTTGAAAAACGAAGACTCACACAATGTCGAAGTATAACTGTCACCTTACTTTATTGCAGCCACATCCTATCAAGTCAATCACAAAGACACTTTAGATACCCTATCCTAGTATAGCAACCAAATCCATTCTACCAACAACTTAGCGAATACTAGTCTCACTCATCCCTCTACTGATTTCATTTCTTTGCATAAAATAAAAGTATAGGCTTTACCTTGGGAGTATCGATCAAAGGATATGTGGATTCTTACCTCGGCAAGTATCTGAACACACAGGTAGTCTTCTCTTATTCCTTTCCTCTTTCTCTTCTCACTTCTTCTCAGTCAATGTCTCCCTTTTTTTGAGGGTATCATTTTATTTTTTAAATTGACCGAGATATTTTGATAGGTTTCCATGAATCAATCCCTAATGGTTTTTGCCACCAGATCATGTTCACTTCTTATTAACTTTTGTCTCTTTCTAGGATCATATGAATCAAGCTTTAATGGTTGTAGCCATCAAATCTCGTTCGAATCAGAAGCACACAGACTTTTACCTTCCAGATTTGCAGAAGGAATCTGATCCAGTGTATACCAAGTCCCAAAGCAAGCAAATAATGTCAAGATTAGTGTTGGAAATCAGCTTTGGTTCCTTCAAACTTTATAAGCAAGTGTGATATAGTGGCATGATGATCTACTTTGGTATCTCTAGTAATCTCTGCGAACAACCTTCTAAGAATGGTGCTAAAGTGTGGTTAGTCAATAATATATCTTGATCATAGTCATCTTCTTGACTCAATAAAACTTTTTGAAAAACTTATATAGATAGTAAATAAAACTCAAAAACAATAAGATAGTATTAACGAACCTCCCCTAGACTTAAATTACACTGTCCCAAGTGTAATCCACCTCGGATTGGTTAGGAGAAATTAAATCATAAATAAACAGTGTTAGAAATAGTCAAATATACCAACTCTGTTAGGAGTATCGCTCGATGGCAGTAGGTAAGCGTCGACCAATGGTAAACCATCATCGTCGATCGATGGTGAACATATGGTGTCGATCGATGGTCTATTCGAACTATCGGTAAACCTTCATAAATAGAGTATATACTTAAGTAAGTAAGCGTATAAACAATGTTAAAAACGTGTTGCTATGTTAGAGCGCCATCGATCGATAGCAACAGGGAGGCGTCGATCGATACTGGGCTGTTAGACTGAATCGGGTGTGTTTACTCTCCATTCTGATCATCTCTCTTTGGGTTAGCTCTATTAGACACTCAAACACACGGTGAAAGTAAAATTCAAACAGTAATAAATAGTTTGTTTAAATCCACATGCAACAGGAAAAATAAATAATTATAAGTATAAGTCTAAAAGGGAAAAGAAATAAAAGATAAACGAGTATCTTAAAGACTACTGCTCGTCGGATGTATCCTCGTCCTGCTGCTGCTGCTGCTGTGGTGCTCCCGGTGGCGATCTGGCTCTTGTCCTGGGATGGCTGAAGAACTGGCACCGTGAAATCATCTCTACCCTGTCCCATATCGCTCGAAGCGCGTCCACCACGACTCGCTGGAAAGTACCATGGTCGTGCATCGGGATCTCTAGGATCTAAGGGAAGGCTGGGAGAGGTGGAGGTGGCTGTGCTGGCTCGTCCGCTGAGGATGCTGCGACCGGGTGTCCTGGGCGATGTGTGGAGGTGACACTCAGCTGGGTGGAATGCGAGGCTCTGTAGATCACCAGAGAAGTCTGTCACCTCTCGCACTGGAAGCGGTATCATCCTAGGTCCCTCATCATCCACAAAGGACCAAGAGCATCCATCCTTCAGCCACTAGGTCCTCGTCAGGTGACCCTCATCTATGAAGCGCAATCCTCTCTCCACCGAAGCTCCATCGAAGCTAATACCAAGAAAGCTGAAGATGGGTGTCAAGAGGCTCCCTATCGTCTCCCTCTTCGCCCCAGAACCCTTGAAGGGTTTTTCCTTCAGGGTCGCCAGGTGCTCCGCAAATATAGCCCCAAAATTCACATGCTGATCGCTCATAGGTGGAGGAAAGAGCTCGTCGTCGAGCCCAACTAATTCACTGACGGAATAGTATAGCAGTGTGAGCTCCTGAACCCTAACCTTGTTGGGCTCCATCTTTCACAACAGGGTGTTGGCAAGGACCTTCAAGAAGTAGAGCAAAGTTGGGTGACGGACGTCCGTCTGAGCGGCTGAGCCAGAGTCAAAATGACCTGTTCCGATGAGGCCCCAGAAGGGAGGTAGACCAGGGGATGCAGTGACTGAACAGGTGCTGGTACCAATGTCAAAGCCATAGATCTCGCAGAGCTACAGGATGGGGATCATGTACCGGATGCCAATGATGAGAAAGGTCAGGGTGGCCTCATGCGCCATCTTAACCCTAGGGCTCTTGTAGAGGACCTGAGCTGTGGATATGCACTGCCGGACCAGGTCGGGGTATAGAGGATATGGCTTAGTAGCCATGGTGCCTAATCCTAGCTCCTGCACCATCTTTCAAAAATCAGTGTAGAGCCCCAATGTCTTCAGAGTTTGCTTATCGGCAAACTTGGTGGGCTCAATGGTAACGCTTTGCCAGGTGTTGTAATAGAGGCTGTCAAAGTCATCCCACTCCTTGCTCAGGGGACGGTGTGTGCAGTCTCTCGATGCCACCGCTTTTTGAGGGTTGGGATAGTCCTTGAATGTCACAAGTAGAGCCTCCTCTTCTTTGGGCAAAGGGTCTCGGCATGGAGGACCCCTCGTTGGAGAACTGGAGCTACCCACCTCGTATCGCGCTTTAGTTCTCCTTTTGTCTATCTACATATAATAAAAAATCACAAATAAGGATCGATGTCGAGATTAAAAGAATAACCGTCGATCGATGGTACCGTATGGTCATAGATCGACAACACCTAATGGCCATCGATTGACGGCGACTCATGGGCATAAATCGACGCTGTATCGCGGATAAGTTTTCATGAAATCAAAAATAATTAACTCAAATTATGCAAATATAGTACTCCATCACCCTAAATCATCATAAATTCCAAGTTAAACCATAAAAGATTCAAGTTTTCTTCAAACACTAAAAATTCCCTAAACTAAGAGATTTGGAGAACATACCTTGATGATTGAGTGATTTAAAGAGCTAAACAAGTAGAAAGGGTAGAAATCGAGTGACCTATTCTCAAAAACGAGCAAAATCGGCCGAAATTTGGGAGAGAAAACGAGTGTGGAACTCGTGTGTAGTTTTGGATGTTTTGGAGAAAAGTGTTTTCTGAATCGGGGTCGTGTCGAATTAACGTGCTCAACACATGACCGTCGATCGACGGTCCTGTAAGGGTGTCGATCGATGGTCTTGTCGGTGACTCCATATTCACTTAAGAAATTAGTAATTGCAGAAATAATAGATAATTATTATATATTAGTCATTAATTAATTAATTAATCATTGCTGTTATATATGTTTTTCTTTTTCTTTTATGTTTTACTTATTATTTGTATATATATATATATATATTAAATTAGTGGGTTGCTGATATAGCCTATTTATTACCAGTTTTAGACCATGTTATAAACACTATTTAGGGTCTGTTATGTGTGTCAATGCTATGTTTTGAGGTCTTTATAGGTCCAGGTATGTTTTTGAGATATATGGAAATACTTGGACCTTTTGGAGCATTTACAGAGGAATAATCCCTAGCTGATCATTGAAGTACGAGATGACCATGGATTGACGATACAACGTAGGTGTCGACCGATGTGACATGACCAAGATTGATCGATGTTGCACATCTACCATCGATCGATGTCCAATTCGCAAATAGCCGATTTTCAAGCCAAGTTAGAGACAAGACACATATTACCCTTGGACAAGTTTTGACCTACATTTTTATATTTATACTTTATGTATTGCACCAAAAAAATGTAGTGTTTGCTAGTGTGTGCTAAGTTTGCTTGGAAACCCCAATATTTTATCTATGCATTTTATTCAGATTATTATTCTTATTTTAATTATGTTTGAGTCGTTATCAACTAGGTTTATGGTTTATCAATGGTACTAATGGATTAGCCAAACAATAGAACTATTAAGGTCATTATTAGATATATTAACATAATTGTGTTTATTGCTTGTGTTCTAGAGTAACTAACTAGAACCCTGATAATAGGATAGTTAGGGGCAAGCGAGAGCATGGTCTACTACCGGAATCTATTATGTTGAGCTAGGTTGCTAGAAACAAACGAGAGTTGATTTAGTCAATCTAGTGAACTTATAAAATTAGGTCATAACGCTTGACTCTAGAAACCATCGATAGACGCAAGATCATTGCCATCGACCGACGGTCATTCCGTGTCAACAAACTAGAGCTAGGACATTGGAATTAGTCAATAGATTAGGTGCGTATGCGAGAGCTGGTGTCTTTTACATTAGATTTCGAGTTCCATGATTAAATACCTTTAACTTCAATCTACTATAATCCACTTGCCTGAAACCCTAGATCTAGCATATTTCCATATTTGCACTACTAGCATATTTCTATATTTACATTACTAGCATATTTCCATATTTGCATTATTAGTATATTTCCATATTTAAATTATTAGCATAGTTCCATATTGCATCTATACCTTCTAATAAGGAATATTTCCTTGACCTGATTACTTCCTACCAATATATATAGTTACCTAGCTTAGTCTTTTGGAATAAGAAATCTATTGTGTGCCATTGTTCCATGTGGATTCGATCCCTATGTACTACAACTGATCTCTCTTGACAAGAGTATTATTGTTTTGTGTGTTAGGATTAAGGGTTAATTTGACAGTTGTTTGTTTAGGATATTATTACCCTAATAAAACATAAAAACACACCCACGTCAAATTTGGCGCCGTTGCCGGGGAACATTGCTCGCTATTAGATTTATTTTCTAGGACTTAGTCTACGTTTGTTACTTTCAAAGTTACTGAGTTTTTTTTTTCTTTGTTTCTCAAGTGCATGCAAAAGAGTACCAGGAGCAACAAAGGACAAGAATTACTGTTCTCTGACCCACAGCAACTCGAACGCACGATCCGCAAAGAAAGACGACACGCATCGATCGGCGGCATACCTTCAGCGTCGACTGATACATCTTTACGGACAACATCAACCGGCATCAGAACTCAACCATCAAACGATACCAGATCTCTAGCATCGACCGATGTGGATCATATAGCATCGATCTACAGCACCTCATCCGCATCGATCGTCGACAACAGACGCGTTCAGATGGTTGTGCCAATAATTGTGGTTCAGAACGAGAATGGAGACTTGCATGACTTCAACAGTCATCTTTGTAATGCAAAATGTCAAAGGATAGATAATCAAGGGGCTATAATCCCTGAAGCAGAAGCAGACGCTGCAATAGCTCAACCTGAAGCTAACGCCCAAGCTGCTCAAAGAACGCTGGCTGACTACGACCGTTCGGACCAGTACTACGCCAACATATCCACCATTCGTCTTCCAGCTTTTCAGAGAAACAATTTTGAGATCAAGCCCGCTTACTTGGGACTTGTAGCGCAGACGCCTTACCTTCGGTTGCGACACGAGTACCGTATGGATCATATGGAGCAATTTGAGGATCTAGTGATTGCTATTAAAGCCAATGGAGTCCCAAAGGACTATCTTTTCTGTAAGCTCTTCAAGTACTCACTTGCTGGAGAAGCTTCATATTGGCGTAAGCAGCTACCACCAGGATCTCTGACATCATGGACTGACATTAAGAACGCTTTCTTGCGTAACTTCTTTGATCACGCAAGAGCAGAAGATCTGAGGAGCAAAATTGCTACTTTTTCACAAGAGCCTTTAGAGTCTTTCAGAAACTCATAGATCAGATTCAAGTCATACCAGAGAGACTGTCCACATCATGGGTTCAACGAAGTGCAACTTCTTAGCACTTTCTTCAGAGGTATTGGACTGCAGTATCCGATGGCTTTGGACACAGCTAGTGAAGGAAATTTCAGCACTTGGAGCCTTGAAGAAGCTACAAGATTGATTGAAAATCTGGCCTCTAGCAGCAGTACAAAGAACATAGATTTTTGAGAGGAAGATCTCAACCCCAAAAATAAGCAAGGAGCAGATTAAAGAGGAAAAACCAAAGCTGGATAGTGTCAAGAATGAAGAAGAGGATGTGAACTACATTGATGGGAATGGTTTCCATAAACAAGGGAATCCATGTTTCAGTAGGTATTCCTATGGTACTGGTCAAAGGAGTAATTTTAATCAGAATTCACAGCGAAGACCCTCCAACAACGAAAAGACATATGGATCTTCCTACTACCAAAATCCTCCTCCTGAAATATCTTTTAAGAACCTGTTAAAAATAAGAACAAGGCTACCCTGATCGAATTGTGTAATGATACAGAACTTGTGGCCACATGTTTCTGCGATTACGAGTGCAATGAGGAATCAGTAGATTGAGAATCGATCGACACCCAACCCTTAGAATCGATCGATAGTCCTCCAGATCATAAATCGATCGATACCCACCCTTCAACATCGATCGACACCCATACCCAAGAACCGATCCACACCCACCATGCTGATTATGATTACAACCCAGCCTACCTCGAATACGATGAAAACTACGAGAAAAAGAGTTGATTGAATACTTAGGCCTTAATATGGAAGAGGCTGGAGCTTTTCATGTTTCCCATGAACCGGGGAAATCAACATTGATAGACGGCTACCTTACGCCATCGATCGATACTGAACACGAAGCAGAAACCGAACATGATTCAGCACGAACACGACAGAGAAGCTGGTTATCTACAACCAGATGAATTCGGTTTAAGTATGGGGGAGGTATTACTGATATTGTGTTTTATTTTGAGTTTTATAATCAATAAGAACTTACATGTCTAGCATCGATCGATACCGATATCCGACCATGGATCGACGCTCTCTTACAGAGAGAGGTATCGAGTTTCATACTTAAGGTAATTACTTATGATTTAATTTTTCTAACCGATCCGGGGCGGATTACACTGGGACAGTGTAATTTAAGTATGGGGGAGGTTCGCTAATGCAATTTGATTGTTTTTGAGTGTTATCTACACATGTTTTTCAAAAAGTTCTATTGAGTCAAGAAGGAGACTTTGATCTAGATTTATTATTGAATAACCATGCTATAAGCACCATTCTTAGAAGGTTATTTGCAGAGATTACTAGAGATACCAAAGTGGATCATCATGCTATTATATCACACTTGCTTAGAAAGTTTGGAGGAACCGAAGCTGATTTCCAACATTAATCCTGACATTATTTGCTTGCTTTGGGATTTAGTATACATTGGATTGGATTCCTTATGCAAGTTTGGAAGGTAAAAGTCAGTGTGCTTCTGATTCCCCTCTCTCTCCCCTTTAGTTTTAAAAAGGAGTCAAACAAGATTTGGTAGCTACAACCATTAAAGCTTGATTCATATGATCCTAGAAAGAGATAAAAAGGTCAAAAAGAAGTGAACAAGATCTGGTTGCAAAAACCATTAGGGCTTGATTCATGGAAGCTTATCCAAATATCTCAGTCAATTAAAAAAAAATGATACCCTCAAAAAGAAGGGGAGACATTGACTGAGAAGAAGTGAAAAGAGAGAGAGGAAATGTATCAGAGAACTGTGTGTTCAAATACTTGCAGAGGTAAGACAGAAGCTTTCGTGTGGAAAACTCTATATCACTCGACAACTCCTTTCCGCATCGATCGATGCAAGACACCGAGCATCGACCAACGGTGAAACCTACAGATTCGATAGCCTCATGCGAATCAACTAACATCATTTGACACCATGCTCACGATCTTGATCGACATAGAGACTAAAGGAATTGATCGATATTGCGAAATCGAGTCTTCTCCCATGAACCCTAGTGGTGCCGTGAGGACAAACTACTCGGGTTTTGCTGTTATGGTTTCGACCTGTTTAGTGAGGGACCGCATGAGTTTTTCCTGGTCTTCCGACTTCTTTTCAAAATCAGAGAACATATTTTTTACCTCCTAGAACGCCGCAACGTTGACATCAGCGTTAACCGTGGTAACGTTCGTGTCTGGATTGTTGACGTCGTCGTCGATGCCTTTGTCGTGGCGAGTTTGTTGGTTAGTCTGGTCTTCAGTTGACATGCCTGATTGAGCGTTCATGGATTTTAGTTAGATTGATCCGTACCCCCCCCCTCCTTCTCGAGCCAAACTGTGGGAACCAAAATTTCCGCAAAATAATTAATGTCAAGAAACCCTAACTTTCCCAAAGGTCCCCGATTTCTTCTAAGCCAGACGTCAAGCAATCAGGCAATAAACATTGACAAAGTAAATAATCGAATAAATGAGAGAGCAAAGAAGGTCTTATTCCGAATCCGTGAATGAGCGTTAAAACAGGTAAAGCTTCGGCCGCAAGAGCTGTTGGCGAGTTCCCTAGTTCTGACCACCTAAGACTTTGTTAACCTAATTGAGTCACAGCTCGAGAATAGAAAACGGAAATATGCCTAAATCGCTCCTAGCGCTAAGATTTTGCTGTGTATTTTTTGTCTCCCTTGACTCTCTATCCTGGTGTTCCTTATATACTCCTCTCGAGGCAGTTCCCTCCTCTTCTACCCCCGATTCATGGTTATCGTCTTGCAGAATTATTTTATTTTTCTTTGATCTTCGAGATTATACCTTGAAACTTGACATTTATCCAACTCGCCTGATGGTGCGTTGGTCATGGTTAATCCAACTCGCCATCACGTGAATTGGACAGACTGATCCAACTCGTCTGATGGCGAGTTTATCGTGGTTAATCCAACTCGCCATCGGACGAGTTTGACAGACATATCCAACTCGCCTGATAGTGAGTTGGTCCTGGTTGATCCAACTCGCCATTAGGTGAGTTGGGCGGACTGATCCAACTCACCTGATGGTGATTTTGTTGTGGTTGATCCAACTCGCCAACAGGCGAGTTGGACGGACTGATCCAACTCGCCATCGGGGGAGCTAGACGGGCTGGTCCAACTCGCCTGATGGAAAGTTGGATGGAGACAATCCAACACGCCATTAGGCAAGTTGGTCGAGCAATACCAACTCGCCATCCGGCGGGGTTAATCGAGCAGTCCCAACTTGCTTGATGGCAAGTTGGGCGAGCTGCTCCAACTTGCCTGATGGCTAGTTGGGCTTGGTCCGTTCAACTTACCGTCGGGTGTGTTGGACACTGTTGTTTTGGTCGTTCGGTTGCTCGATCATTCTTTCCGGTAACTTGTCGTCCAGTCCTTTTCGAGTTTTCACAAGGTTCCAGTTGTGGTTTTTCAAAAGTTGTTGGACAGCAGAAGATGACAGGGATTTCAATGGAAAGATTGATGTTGTCTATGTTAACCTCAACACTAAATTTGAAGCTCTCAACACCCATGTGAAGAAGCTAGAGAATCAAGTTGTTCAGGCCAGTGAAGTAGTGAGGAGACAAGAAGCCTTGATCAAGGAAAATATTGAGTCTAGACATAAGCACCACATCAATGCTATCATAAATAAAGTTTTTTGGCAAGTAGTGGAAGAAGTTAGGCACCATGAGGAAGAAACTCGTGAGAATCCCCTGCCCTGTTCGGACTACCATCGGTCGACATCCGAAGTTAACCATAGATCTATGGTACCTTAAGAATCTGTTGGATCATGTTAAGAGATGGACATCGATCGACAGCTGAAACCTACCATCGATCGATGGCCGTTCAAAACAAAGGGATGTTGGTTGCCAAGTACAGACGTGGGTATTTTATATGCTAATAGACACTCGAAACTCACCCTACCCACCCTACCAGTCCTTATGGTAATTGAGGACGCTATGGATGGACATTCTAGAGGAAAGACAAAGGTCCATAGGCATCTTAGAAGGAAAGCTAATGAGAAAGAGATGGACAGCTTTGCTATGAGAGTCCTCAGAATACCTTTAGAAACCCCATTCGAGGAAGCTTATTACACGCAGAGATTGTGGATGTTCTTCAGAGAAACCAAGGAGACTGATAAGGACATTGAAAGAATGTTCAATTATCTAAGGGAGAAAATAAAACAGAGGGTAAAGTTGAAGAGAAAAAGAGACCCTAGGAAGTTTGTGGTTCCCGGCAACATCAAAGGACATGAATACCCTCATGCACTCTACGACACCGGTTACTAAGCATTATGATAAGAACCATGGATAAGGTGCTAAGCTTAAAAGTGGAGCCTTCTAGTGATTCATTCACTTTTGTGGATTTCTCTAAGTTTAATTCATGAGGCATAGTCAAGGACCTCCAAGTACAAATCGACGATGCCCTAATTCCTATAGACTTTCATGTTTTGGACATCCAAGTGGAGCAGAATTCATCCCTGCTACTTGGAAGAGCTTTCATGGACACGGTAGGAGAAGTATTCGACACGAAGACAAATAGGTTGTATCTACTATGAGCCTGTTTAAACTAGAACCAAGACCTGCTTTCATTGATTTGGTCATGAACCAGGTCTTGTGGGCACTTGTTTCTAAAATTTCGAGCAAGAGAATGACCAAGATGATGAAGCATTGATTGATACCCAACCCAAGACATCGGTCGATGATGCCAACCAATAATTGATCAGTACCCACCCTTTGACAGTGATCGGCGATAACCCTGACCTAGGGCATGATACGGCTAACCCAAATTACGACGAATCTTATCTAGAAAAAGAAGGAATCGAGTATCGTTCTCTTGCACTTGAGGAATCTGGAGATTTCAGAGGATCCGGTAAAACCTGAATTGCGACATCGATCGAAGATGGCCCTATACCATCGGTCGATGCTAATCTGGCGGAAGGGTATGAAGCCTATAAGGATCCATCTAGGAGAAGATTTTGTTGGAAAACCAGAGATGAGTATGGAGTTTATAGAGTTTTGGAAGAATCATAAACGTGTCAGAGGAGGACATGAGAAAGATTCTCCATATAGCATCAGTGGTTGGTTACACTCATATGCATTTACCAGTAGAGAATTTTGAGGAGGCTAAGCCATCAGCTAACTACTACAGTAGAGCAAAACTAGATGAAATGATACATAACATTTAAAGTGCCCAGGAGATGTTGATGTAGTATTACTACAAGAGAATTGATGATATCTTTTACCCAATCAATAATAGTATTAGCTGGTTAACTACGTGCGTGGAGGAGATGAAGCAAAAGATGGACTCTACTCTTCGGATGATTCAGATGCAACAACAGAAAGAAGCTAAAGAAGGACCATCGTTCGATGGACGATTCCGACCATCATCGATGGACGATTGCGACCACCAACTAATCGCTGAGTGGGAGGCAAACCACTATTACATATGTTTTAAAATTAATTTATTTTCATGATTTTACTAATTTTCATATTCTCCTTTATTTGCATTAAAAAAAGAAAGATCAAGAACCACCATCGGTCGATGATGACGGGGTAAAACCATCGGTCGACATGATCACATTATCATCGATCGACACTCGTAACAGAGTTGGATATTTTCAACTGTCCTCATTACTTTTTCTTATGTTATAAAGGAATAACACACACTGTGGAAGCGAGGGGTAGGTAAATTACATGTGACTCCATTATTCGCCAACAATTTGTCAAAAATATATAAAAAAGAGAGAGAAAAGAAAAAGAAAGATGAACAAGATGGATTGTATCAGCACCATTGATTCATTGGACTTATAAAATGAATAATAATATAAATAGATTAAGAGAAGAGAAAAAGAGGGAAGAAATTGATCAGAGAAGACTGCATGTGTTTTCAGTTACTTACAGGGGTAAGAGTCCATGTGTCCTCTGATCGATACTCCCACGGTAAAGCCTGCACTTTTATTTTATGCAATAATTGAGGTTAGTAGAGGGAAAGTCAAGCTAGTATGTGCTAAGTTGTTGGTAGAATGGATTTGGTTGCTATACTAGGATAAAGTATATAAAGTTTCTCTAAGATTAACACTTGTTTGATGTGGTTGCAACATAGTATAGGTGATAATGATAAGCTAGAGATTTTGAGGACAAGCAAAAGGTTAAGTCTGTGGGAGTTGATCGGTCCTAGTATTTACCACATTTAGACCATGTTATAGGCCCTACTTGGATTATATTATACTTGTCTAGGATATGTTTTAGAGTTTTTTCAGGTCTAGTTAGATTTTGGAGAATTATAGAGATTATGAGGTTTTCTGAAGCTTAGTAAGAGATGAACCCCGTAGGTGGTCAAATTCAGCAAAGTACGTGTTGTAAGAGAGTATTGCGTCGATCAACGACGCACTCTTGCCGTCGATCGACGCGCAAAAGCCCAACTCACAAAGTAGTTGACTTGAAGCCCAAGTTACAAAAATTACAAGATAGCCCTAGACGTGTTTTACCTTGTTTGTATGGCTTTTGATAATGTTTTATGCAAAGGAAGAATTTTTGCAAGCTTTCATACTTTTCGGAACAATCGTAGTAGTTTAGGGGTTCTAGGGAGAAGATCAAGACTTCTTCAAGCTTTGTATTGGAACCCAACTTTCTATACCTATTCTTTATCTTATACATTATATCATGTTTACGATTATGTTCTGCTTTGTCTGGATAGTCACCTTTTTAGATTTTTGGTTTATTAAAAGTTCTTATGAATTAGCCAAATAATATAATTGCTAGGGTGAATATTAGATCTATCATCAGATTTGTACTAATTGCTTGTTTTCTTGATTAGCTACCTAGAACCATGATATTAGGACATAGAGAATTGTTTGTTTGCATGATCAATACTTGAAATATCTCTGATGAGCTTAAATTACTAGGGACAATCGAGAGAAAGGTCTAGTGATTCTAAGTGAACCAATCGAATCTGATCTTTTTAATGCTTATTGTTTGCATACCATCGATCGAAAGTTGTAGATTCTGAGGTTAGCCATAGGATAGGTATAACTTATAATATCTTTACTAATTGAATTCGTGTTCTATGATTGAAAAACCCTTTGGTTTCTATACATTATAATTCACTACCAGAAAACCCTAGATATAGCTATTTTCCCTATTTACTTGTTTACAAAGCAATAATTTCCCTATTTACTTGTTTTAAAAACTTATTAATTGCCTAGCTTAACTAAGTTGATTACCAAATCTATTGTGTGCCCTCTCTCTATGTGGATTTGATCTCTAACTACTACAAAGGAACATCTTATTTGAGAGAGTAATCATTAGCTCTAGGGTAATTTGAGCACGTATCACCCTAAATTGGTGCCAGATTTGATATCTCTCAAATTACCCTAAAGCAAATTTCTCACTAAAATAAGAGTTTCAGTTGTAGTACTTAGGGATTGAATCCACAGGGAGTGAGGGTACACAATACATAGACTAGAGTTATTAAGATGAAACTAGTAAATTAATATTAAAGTAGTAAATAATAAAAGACAAGTAAGCAATTGGTTGTAAACGATATGATAAAATAGCTAGACCTAGGGTTTCATGCAATATAATTATGATGTATATATGCTAAGGATATGTGATGAACCGTTCTAGAACTCAAATGCAATAGTAAGATATCAAGCTCTCGGTGTGAGTCTAATCAGATGATTAAGTCTTTGTTCCAGCTGTCGCATGCGAACAAGGAGCATGCGTCGGTCAATTCTATGGAAGGAGTGTCGATCGATGCTACCTTAGGCAAGCATTAATTTCATATTCTATATGTTCACTAATTTAATCTTCACCAGCTCTCGCATGTATCTAACAACATAGCTCAGCATAATTAATGTCTGGTAATGAACCTACTGTCGTAGTTGTCAGTATCCTAAATTCAGGGTTCTAGTTAGCTATTCTAGAACACAAGAAGTAAGTCCAGTTCTAAGAGGGGATCCTTAATGGAATCACCCTAGCAGTTCCATATCTCAGCAACTCAGATAACCCTAAGAATACCCTAAAAATAACAAGAGAAACTACTCAGACATAACTAAGCAAAGCATAACAATAATCTTATTAGAATGCATAAAATAAGTTAAGAAAACAATGGAGTTCCAATACAAACCTCTGAAGGAGTCTTGATCTTATCTCCAAAACAAATAACTAAAAAGCTTTTAAGAATGGTGGAATAGTTTGTGGTTGGTTTCTAGGTGGTGTGTTTCCCAAACAATGGCAAAACACCTAAATAATAAGTACAAAGCCGGCCAGGGGTAGTCTTATAATTATGTGAATCTTCTGAGCTTGAGCCGGTCTTGATTATAAGTTGGCCTGTCTACTTGCGCTGTTGTCAATCAAAAATAAGGAGGTAGTGTCGATCGACACTCTTCCTGAATCTCGACTATGAGTTATGATTTGTTCAGCAGCTGTACCTTTGTAGGGAAGATAGCCAAGATACCCCTTGAAGATGGATACAAGGTTCCATGTGAGAGTGAGATTGAAGTTAGTAAGCAATTTCAAGATCCCAAAATATATAGGAGGATGGTTGGTAAGTTGATTTACTTGACTATCACTAGGTCTGATATTTGTTTTTCGGTGAATCAGGTAAGCCAACACATGAAAGTTCAAAAGAAACATCATCGTAGGATGGTGGACCGGATAATGAACAACTTGAATGGTCACCTGGTCAAAGGGGTTTGGTGGGTTTCAATGGAAGCTCTGAAGTGGTTGGCTACGGTAATGAATATATTGGGATGCTGATAGAGTGGATCAACCACTAACTATTGTACCTTCATTGGAGTAAACTTGGTCACTTGGAAGAGTAAGAAGCAAGGTGGTCTCTTTTTCAAGTTCTGAAGCTGAGTACAAAGAAATGTTGAAGTTGACTAAGGAACTGGTTTGAATCAAAGGAATCTTAAAGGATTTCGGCATTGGCAATCAACTCTTATGACCATGCATTGTTAAAATCAAGTCGCTATCCACATTGCCTCAAACTCGGTGTTTCACGAAAGAACCAAAGATATAAAAGTTGATTGCCACATGGTGAGACATATGATTGTTCAAGGAGAAGTGTTGCATTGCTAGAAAAGAAGTAAAGATCAACTTGGTGATGTATTTACCAAGGCTACAAGACAGAAGACTATTGAGTCTATCCATTCAAGGTTGGGGTTTGTTGATCTCACACCGAGCAGATAATCCACTTAGCCATGGAGCTTCCACTCTTTTCCCTCATTCAAGGTTTGTCCTAAAAGATTTTCTTTGGTGAGGTTTTTAATGGGCGAAGGTTAATGGCTTCCAATCTTGAATGGTTCCCTTAGTCAAGCTGGAGTGGGAGTACTGAGATAAATAAATAATCGATGGTGTTATGAATGTCTTAAGACACTTGGAGAAGATGTGAAAAATAGATCGACTGTACGGATATACCGTACAGGCCACAAGGTTGACCGTACATTTTGGGGTCAAAATCGGTCACGATGGAATAAATTTCTAGAAACTTCAGAGAAAATATTCTCTTTCAGAAAGAATTAAAAACGATCAAGCAACAAGTTCTCATGAATGATTCTCACGATATTTTAACAAACGACTTTCGAAAGTAAGACAAAACGAAAAACCATTACGTCCCAACTTTTCACAATCTCCTCGCCTATGGTCTATCTCACCATCAAGGCAAAACGACCTTGACCCCGGTCTGTCTCACCATCACGGCAAGATGCCCATATCCGTCTGTCTATCTCGCCATCAAGGCAAGACGACAAAACGACCGGTCCATCTTTCCGTGAGGGCAATATGATCACACCCACTGGTCCATGTCGCCATCATGGTGAGACGACCGCGCTACCGGCCTGTCTTGCCGTCATGGTAATATGCCAGGGATACATGTTTTTACCTATGATATATATATAGCTATAAGTTTTTGCAGTCATTTATATGGATTTGGAGTTGTTTTCGAGTCTTTACAGGTCTAGGTACTTATTGGAAGAACTTGAAGATTTTAGATCATTTTGGAGCTTTGAAGAAGCTCTCCTGAAAGGCAAAAGTTGGAAGCTGTTTTTATCATTTACCATCGATCGACGATGCAACCACCCAGAGTTTTATGATAATTTGAAGAGATTACAAATCTTAACCAGAAGTTCCAATATATGCAAGAAAAGTCCCTTACCACGTTTTACACTATTTATAGGGTTTTTTTAATCAGTTTTGTAACCCTAAATCTTCACACACCTCTTTTGCAACAAAACACCATTGTTACTCCATTAAGAGAGAGAGAGCTAGGATTAGAGAGAGAGATCTACTTATCATTTACAGAGAAGATCTTGAACTCCCTGTTTCTTTACACTTCTTATATGCAATTTATTCATATTTTAATTATGTTTTTTATATTCATGTCCAAGTAATTCAACTGTTAGATTTTGGGTTATTCAAGGGTAGTTTATGAATTTTTGATTCAGTATTGCTGTTAGAAGTAGCATCGACCGACGGTACATCATGACCATCGAGCGACGCTCTCGTAAGGATTAACGATCGTTTAACCTGAGTTTTATTTCAGATCTATACTTAAGTAAACTCGTGGTAACTTACTTATTAATTACATATTCATCCTACCTAACAATTTCCTTAAGTCTAATTTATTTTCCTTTGATAAAATCTACAAGCCAATCTTGAAATCACTTTACTGCTTATTAATTTTTATGTAGATTTATTACAAAAACAATAAATCTAATGTGTAATCTTAGAGTCTCTGTGAATTTGATCCCTAAGTACTACAGTTGAACCTCTTATTTGAGAGAGTAATCAGTAGCTCTAGGGTAATTTGAGAACATATCAAATTTAGAGCCATTGTCGGGGACTCTTTTTCTATTACCATTACATTTATTTAGATATAGTCTAGACTTTTATTTTTCTATTGCTATTTAAATTATTTCCCTTTCCCTGATGACACAGGTACCTTTGGAAGAGAATGCTGACTCTGGACGACAAGTGCCAATCGACACCACGACGAATGAGATGATCGATGATAGTCCAAAACCGTTGGGTGACGCCCTTCCATCAGCATCGATCGATACCAATCAATCGGAAGCAGGTAAGTCTTCTGTTTAAGATAAAAATAATAAAGAATTAGAACTAGAAGATCAAAAAGGTCATGCATGCAATGAAACAAATAAACTTATTTATAAGAATGATTCAATCCCCAACTAAATCACAAAAACTTTAAATGAGATAAAACGCCAATTGCCAATGCAAGATTTCTTGAATCCTAACATGATCTATTCCAATAGGTCCACAATAAGACTACAAAGCAATCCCGGTACAACGGGTTTGGAACTCGACCCCGATTTCATCATCCTCGTATGCCAGGATCCTTTCAGTGGATCCCCTACTGAGCACCCGAAAGATCACATTGAGAAGCTAGAAGACATGGTGAATGGCAATCTTAATCGCTGCAAACGTTTTCCTATCTCCCTTGAGGGGTACGCCAGGAAGTGGTTGGATCAAATACCTCCAGGGTACCTGAATTACTGGAAGTATGTTAGGAGCTCTTTCATCAACCACTTTTTCGACCATGGAAGATACTAGGAAGCAAGAAGAAATATATCTGCTTTCACTCAACAAATTAGAAAACCTTTCAAAAAAGGCTTGGACAAGGTTTAAAGAGTACCATCAAGAATCTTCACATCATGGTTTCTTAGAAATTAACTCATCAATACCTTCTATAGAGTGTTGAAACTAAATTATCAAACCACGCTCGACACGGCCAGCGAAGGAAATTTCAGTACTTGAAAACCCGAAAATGCGAAAAGCTTAATCGAAAATATAGCCTTAGAGAAAACTTTCGAGAGATTCAACACTAAAGGGATTTAATAAATAACTTCCGCAGAGGAGAGACACTCAATTGAAGTCCTCCTGATCCTGAGTTATCAAAATCTACCAAACCACGCTCGACACGGCCAGCAAAGGAAATTTCAGTACTTGAAAACTCGAAAATGCGAAAAGCTTAATCGAAAATATAGCCTTAGGTAAAACTTTCGAGAGATTCAACACTAAAGGGATTTAACAAATAACTTCCGCAGAGGAGAGACACTCAATTGAAGTCCTCCTGATCCTGAGTTATCAAAATCTACCAAACCAGCGAAAACTAGAGTCTACCAGGCTATAACCCCTTTACCCCAAATAAAACATAAGCAAAGCAAGAACTAGACAGAGCCATATGCAAGAAAGCATTCGATAAGGCAATCATCGAAAAGCCACTTAGCGATGCCATGAAGATTTCACTTCCAATAAAAAAGTACGTCAAAGATGCGATATCGCTAGGTTCTCAAACAAATGGGTACAGCATCATGATGGTTTTTGAGGAAGTAAGTTCTGTTACCCGTGGAGAAACTTCGAGTAAACTTTCGGACCCTTGGCAGTTTTGTTCTAGATTGCAACATCCACAATGAAAGATTCCAGAGATCTCTTTGTGACTTAGGCTCTGGTGTAAATCTAATGTCTTATTTCGTTGCAATTGCCATCTGGTTAAATAAGTTCAAACCCACCAGGATTACCCTCTTTTTAGGTGATAGATAACTACGACTCCAGAAGGTATCCTTGAAGACGTGCCTATACGAATAAATGAGTGTCATATACCTACAGACTTTATCGTTTTAAAATACAAACAGAAAAAAGAGCCCCTTATACCAGGTTGACCCTTCCTATACACAGCCAGAGAAAACATTGATGTCATAGAAGGACGTATATGTCTAAACATAGGAAATATACCAATGGTTTTTGACATGGAGAAAATAATCAAGAACCTTTGATCGATTGTCATGCCTACTATGCAGATCACCTCTCTGAAACAGCCGAAGAATCGTTAATGGAGATGTGTTATGATAACACCTCATGCATAGATCCTAATGATAATGATTTTTCATCAACCATCGATCAATACGCAGAGGCGACCATCGATCGACACCATTCCGCTCAGATGACTGGACTTCAGAAACATCCCGAAATTCGAGCTTTAACAACTTCCATATGGACTTAAATATGCTTTCCTCTATGATAATTCTTATCCTGTTTTTGTCAATGCCAACTTGAGTGGTGGGGAACTCACCCTATTGCTGAGTAAGCTGAGTAAATATCGCAAGGCTATTGGATACTCCCTCGATGACTTTCCATTAATTTCACCAGACTTATATATACTTAGGATACACCTGGATGACGAATCAAAATCATCTATCGAACACCAAAGGAAGCTAAATCCTAACTTGAAGGAAGTAGAAAGGAAATTATGAAACTTCTGAAAGCAGGTGTCATTTACCCAATTTCAGATAGCAACTGGGTTAGTCCGGCGCATGTAGTTCCTAAGAAAGGAGGAATCACAGTTGTGAAAAATTACAATGATGAATTAATCCCAGTGAGAACTGTAACTGGACTCATGATGTGTATCGATTATGCAGCCCCTAGAAAAGATCATTTCCCCACCCCTTTTATTGATCAGATGTTCGAAAGGCTTGCAAGCCACCAATACAACTGTCTCATCGATGGGTATTCAGAAAATTTCCAGATCCATTTTCATCCTGATGACCAAGAGAAGACTACTTTTACATGTCCATATGCAACATTTTCATATTGCAGGTTGCTGTTTGGCCTTTGTAACGCTCCTGCTACCTTCCAGAGATGCATGATGTCTATTTTTATAGACATGATTTAAGATTTCATGGAAGTTTTCATGGACGATGTCTCCGTATACAGACCAGAATTCAAAACATGCCATAACAACCTCTGCAAAGTGTTAGCTAGATGCGAGGAGAAAACCTAGTCCTTAATTTGGAAAATGCCATTTCATGGTTCACAGCAGAATAATTTTAGGGCACGAAGTTTCAGCAACCGGTATAGAGGTGGATAAAGCAAAAATCAAAGTGATGACAGGTCTGCCACCACCCACAAACGTAAAAGATGTTCGAAGCTTTTTAGGACACGCCAGATTCTATAGAAGATTCATTACAGATTACAGAAAATCACTAGACCCCTTAAAAACCTCCATGCAAAGAAGTCAAATTCGATTTCACACCCGAATGTCTAAAAGCTTTCAAGGAAATTAAATCAACCCTCGTTACTGCCCCATTTGCCCAAGCATCAGACTGGGATCTGCCGTTTGGAATAATGTGCGACACCAGCGATTTCGCAGTGGCCACTATACTTGGGCAGAAAAAGGACAAAATACTACACGCCAGCTACTACGCTAGTAGATCTCTTGACGATGCACACATGAATTATGCAACAACGGAAAAAGAGTTATTGGCTGTGGTGTTTCTTTTGAATTTTTTTGTTCCAATCTAGTTGGTTCAAAAGTAGTTGTCCACACCGGCCATGCTGCTTTAAATTACTTAACGCAAAACAAAGATGTTAAACTGCGACTTTTAAGATAGATTCTACTATTACAAGAATCTGACATAGAAGTCAAGGATAAGACAAAAGTGGAAAACGGAGTTGCAGATCAGCTTTGGAGAATCAGAGTAGATGATGACGTTCCTATCGATGATTTCCGGACCACCAAATATGTCTACCAAGCAGACGCAAAATTATTGGAAATGTACGTCTAGCATCTGAAGAAGCATTAATTGACGTTCCTAATGAAACCTCAATCAACACCATACACGAGGCAAACATAGACACGGAAACCAATGAGGTTATAATGGAAATTACAAACAAGGTTGCTTGTACCCCCCCCCCCCCCCCTTCAGAATTCCACCAAGCTTCTCATGGAGATCGAAGTTTAAATCGGTGGGTGTGCGCACTGAATACGACTACCAATTATAGACCTTGGTACGCCGACATAGTTATCTTGCGGCCGACATAGAACCAGAAGTTTTTAAATGATATCACAAAAAGAAATTCCTAAGAGAAATCCAAAGATATTATTGGGAGGAGCCTTACCTCTATAAACGCTGTGCAGACGACATATACAGACGACGCGTCGCGGAAATTGAAGCCCAGACATTCTATACCACTGTCATGGATCAGATTATGCTGGACATTTCACTAGCTTCAAGACAGTATCGAATTGTCTCCAAGCAAGCTTTTTGTGGCAGACGAAAATCAATGTCTAGAAACTCTTGAGAAAATATTCTCTTTCCAAAAGAATTAAAAACCGATCAAGCAATAAGCTCTCACGAAAGAAAATGACTTTCAAAAGTATGACAAAATGATAAACCATTACGTCCCAAATTTTCACCATCTCCTCTCCTCCGGTCCATCTCGCCATCAAGGCAGAATGACCTTGACCCCGGTCTGCCTCGTGGTCTTGGCAACATAACCATGTCCTTCGGTCCATCACGCCATCAAGGCAAGACGACCACATGACCGTCCATTTTTATGTGTGAGCGAGATGACCACACCCACTGGTTCATCTCGCCATCACGGCAAGACGACCGCGCTACCAGCCCGTCTCGCCGTCATGGCGAGATGATATATATATGTTTTTTAAGTCATTTATATGCATTTGGAGTTATTTTAGAGTCTTTACAGGTCTAGGTACTTATTAGATGAACTTTGAGCTTTTGGATCATTTTGTAGCTTTGAAGAATCTCGCCTGCAGGCCAGAAGTTGGAAGCTGGTTTTATCATTGACCATCGATCGACGCCAACTCATGGCCGTCGATCGACGATGCAGCCGCCCAGAGTTTTATGATTTTTTGAAGAGATTACAAATCTTGCCCATAAGTTCCAATATATGCAAGACAAGTCCTTAACCACATTTTACGCTATTTATAGGGTTTTTATCAGTGTTGTAACCCTTAGTCTTCACACACCTCTTTTGCAACAAAAAAATATTGTTACTCCATAGAGATAGAGCTACGATTAGAGAGAGAGATCTACTTCTTATTTTCAGAGAAGATCTTGAACTCCCTGTTTCTTTACTCTATTTCTTATACGCAATTTATTCAGATTTTAATTATGTTCTCTATAATCGTGTCTGAGTAATTCAACTGTTAGATTTAGGGTTCTTCAAGTTTAGTTTATGAATTGTTCATTTTGTATTGCTATTAGGGACATTTAACTAGTTCTTCATCTAAATTGTTCTTAATTCTAGGATTAAAACTGATCACCTTAAACCTAGATCTTAGGATTGATTGGCGCAAGTGAAGGATTGGTCAATTACCTGAACCGAAATTTAGATGATCTAAGCTACAAGATGCATACGAGAGTTGATCTAATTGGTTACAGAACTTATCAAACTTTGTCGTAGAATCGGTTAGAAGTAGCATCGATCGACGGTACATCGTGACCATCGAGCGATGCTCCCGTAAGTATTAACGATCGTTAAACCTCGGTTTGATTTCAGATCTATACTTAAGTAAACTCCTGGTAACTTACTTATTAGTTACATCTTCATCCTACCTAACAATTCCCTTAAGTCTAATTTATTTTCCTTTGATAAAATATACAAACCAATCTTGGAGTCTAGATTTATTACAAAAACAATATTGTGTCTTAGAGTCTTTGTAGATTTGATCACTAAGTAATACAGCCTAACCTCTTATTTGAGAGAGTAATCAGTAGCTCTAGGGTAATTTGAGAACATATCAAATGTAGAGCCGTTGTCGGGGACCCTTTCCTATTAACATTAGATTTATTTAGATGTAGTCTAGACTTTTATTTTTCTGTTTCTATTTAAATTATTTTTCCTTTCCCTGATGATACAGGTACCTTTGGAAGAGAATGCTGACTCTGGAAGACAAGTGCAGATCGACACCACGACGAATGAGGTAATCGATGATAGTCCAAAACAGTTGGGTGACGCCCTTCCATCAGCATCGATCGATACCAATCAACCAGAAGCAGGTAAGTCCTTTTTTTATGATAAAATAATAAAGAATTAGTTCTAGAAGATCCAAAGGGTCATGCATGCAATGAAACAAATAAACTCATTTATAAGAATGATTCAATCCCTAACCAAATCACAAAAACTTTAAGTGAGATAAAATGCCAATTGCCAATGCAAGATTTTTTTAATCCTAGCATGACCTATTCCAAGAGGTCCACAATAAGACTACAAAGCAATCCCGCTAAAAGGGATTTGGAACTCGACCCCGATTTACTCGTCCTGTTCGTCAAGGATCCTTTCAGTGTATCTCCTACTGAGCACCCGAAAAATCACATTAAGAAGCTAGAAGACATGGTGAATGACAATCATAATCGCTGCAAACGTTTTCCTTTCTCCCTCGAGGGGTACGCCAGGAGGAGGTTGGATCAACTACCTCCAGGGTCCCTGACATGCTGGAAAGATGTTAGGAGCTCTTTCATCAACCACTTCTTCGAAGAAGGAAGATACTTCGAAGCAAGAAGATATATATCTGCTTTCACTTAACAAATTCGCGAACCTTTCAAAAAAGGCTTGGGAAAGGTTTAAAGAGTACCATCAAGAATGTCGACATCATGGTTTCTTAGAACCCCAACTCATCAATACCTTCTATAGAGTGTTGAAACTAAATTATCAAACCACGCTTGACATGGCCAGCGAAGGAAATTTCAGTACTAGAAACCTCGAAAACGCCAAAAGCTTAATCGAAAATATAGCCATAGGGAAAAATTTCGAGAGATTCGACACTAAAGGGATTTAACAAATAACGTCCGCAGAGGAGAGACACTCAATTGAAGTTAAAACAGCTTTAGAATCAGTAGCTTCTCTTCTAGCAGACGGGATCCATCTTAGGCATAAGTCGAAAACGGAGAAACCTCTCCCAAACAAGAATTCACCGATGTGATGAGATTCATGGACCGGCCATTCATACTTAAAGTAGTAGTTTCATTAGCAACTACGTCTTAACTGTAAAAACATGAGAAAGAAGTACAAAGTCGAAAATGGATAAAGTTTGTAAAGGAAATCGTAAGGTAGCCGCGAATGTCAACGAGAAATTAGATTCAATGCACTCAGAATTAGTGGAGAAATTCAAAGCCCAGAGTGAAGAAATCAATAAGATTGACATCCAAGTTGCGCAGAACGCTGCATCTATAAGGAGAGGAGAAGGATTTCTACCTAGAAGGACTGACACTAATCCTAGATGTCAAACCAGTGCCATTATGTTGAGAAGCGAAAACAACTTAATCCAGGGATGCAAGAAGGCATTAAAATGGATGAACTCATGGAAGTCAATCAAGATGGGAAAGAACATCCGCAACCAATATAACTTGAGACTGAAGATGACGTTTTTCCAGAAGCAGAAGGAATCTGACCAAGCTGAAGATCACCAGTCAACTTAAGCGATGGTGAGACCGAACTATGAGCGGATAAAAACATCAATCGATATCCTAAATGGACAGTCGATCAACGATCCAGTCCTCCTGATCCTGATTTGTACAAATTTACCAAACCAGCGAAAACTAGAGTCTACCAGGCTATAACCCCTTTTCCCCCAAATAAAATGAAAGCAAAGCGAGAACTAGACAGAGTCATATGCCAGGAAGCATTCGATAAGGAAATCATTGAAATGCCACTTAGATATGCCATGAAGATTTCACTTCCAATAAAAAAGTACGTCAAAGATGAGATATCGCTAGGTTTTCAAACAAATGAGCACAGCATCATAATGGTTTCTAAGGAAGTAAGTTCTGTTATCCGTGGAGAAACTCCGATTAAACTTCTGGACCCTGGCAGTTTTGTTCTAGATTGCAACATCCACAATGAAAGATTCCAGAGATCTCTCTGTGACTGAGGCTCTAGTGTAAATCTAATGCCTTATTCCTTAGCTATTTCCCTCGGGTTCATTAAGTTCAAACCCACCAGGATTACCCTCCTGTAGCTGATAGATCCACTAGGACTCCAGAAGGTATCCTTGAAGACGTGCCTATACGAATAAACGAGTGTCATAAACCTACAGACTTTATCGTATTAAAATACAGACATAAACCAAAAGACCCCCTTATACTAGGTCGACCCTTCCTGGCCACAGCCAGAGCAAACATTAATGTCATAGAAGGACGTATATGTCTAAACATAGGAAATCTACCAATGGTTTTCGACATGGAGAAAATAGTCAAGAAACCTTTGATCGACGGTCATGCGTACTATACAAATCACCTCTCTGAAATAGCCGAAGAATTGTTTATGAAGATATGTTCTTATAACCCCTCATGCATAGCTCCTAAAGGCCCTGAAGGAGACGTTTTTGCATTGAACGACCGATCGGATGAATGTGTGAGATTAACAAACACAAGAAAATAATTAATTAATGTTGACATTAATGATAACAATTTTTCCTCATCCATCGATAAATATCCAGAGGCGACCATTGATCGACACCATTCCGCTCAGAGGATGAACTTCAGAAAATTCCCCAAAAGTCGAGCTTAAACAACTTCCGAGTTTAAATATGCTTTCCTCTATGATAATTCTTATCATGTTATTCTTAACGCCAACTTGAGTGGTGGGGATCTAACCCTATTGCTGAGTAAGCTGAGGAAATATCGTAAGGCCATTGGATACTCCCTCGATGACATTCCATGAAATTCACCAGACTTATGTATGCATAGGATACACCAGGATGACGAATTGAAACCATCTATTGAACACCAAAGGAGGCTAAATCCTAACATGAAAGAAGTAGAAAGGAAACTCTGAAACTTATGGAAACAGATGTCATTTACCCAATTTCAGATAGCAATTGGGTTAGTCCGGTGCATGTAGTTCCTAAGAAAGGAGGAATCACAGTGGTGAAAAATGAAATGATGAATTAATCCCAATGAGAACTGTAACTAGACATATGATGTGTATTGATTATGCTGCCCCTAGAAAGCTAATTTCCCCTTCCCTTTAATTGATCAGATGTTAGAAAGGCTTGCACGCCACCAATACTATTGTCTCCTCGATGGGTATTCAAGATTTTTACAGATCCATATTCACCTGGATGACCATGAGAAGACTACTTTTACATGTCCATTTTGGAACATTTTCATATCGCAGGATTCCCTTTGGCCTTTGTAACGTTCCTGCTACCTTCCAGAGATGCATGATGTCTATTTTTGCAGACATGATTAAAGATTTCATGGAAGTTTGCATGGAAGATTTCTCCGTATACGGACCAGACTTCAAAACATGCCTTAACAACCTCTGCAAAGTGTTAGCTAGATGTGAGGAGAACCTAGTCCTTAATTTGTAAAATTTCATTTCATGGTTAACAGCGGAATTATTTTAGGGAACAAATTTTCAGCAAACGGTATAGAGGTGGATTAAGCCAACATCGAAGTGATGACATGTCTTCCACCACCCACAAACGTAAAAGATGTTAGAAGCTTTTTAGGACACGCCAGATTCTATAGGAGATTCATTAAAAATTTCACTAAAGTCACTAGACCCCTTACAACCCTCCTATGCAAAGAAATCAATTTCGCTATCACACCCGAATGTATAAAAGCTTTCAAGGAAATCAAATCAGCCCTCGTCACTACGCCAATTATACAAGCACTAGACTGTCACTATAAAATAAGTCACATCATATGGAGCTATAAAAGGAGTCACATCATATGGAGCTATCGTACCCACAAACTCGAAAAACGAAAAAAGTGTACAGTAAATGGACAAAGAGTGAAGAACTACTGGCAAAAGCGGAAATCCCATGCTCTCAGACCGTGCATTTGGGTATACCAACGCCCGATTGATCTAATGTTCTGTCAAGCTAATGACCTTAAACAAGCACTAAGTGAAAGGCAACCAACTTTTAAATATCTAAATTAAAAAAAACATAAAGAAATAAATTAAATATATTTATACTGTTTTCAAAGTGAAAAAATGGACACGATCAACATCATCAGTGGACGCCATTATAGGACCGTCGATCGGTACCGGAGTGTCAAGCCTCTTTAAGCTCGACACAATCCCTTTTTCATAAAAAAATTCATAACCGCCAAAAACTAGTGCGATTTTAACATCTGATTTCTCTCTCTCTATTTTTGGATGATTTTGCTCATTCTTGATCCTAACCCACTCATTTTTTCACCCTCTATATGTTTAGTTCACTTAATCAACCGATCATAAAGGTATGTTCTCTAAATCTCTTAGTTTAGGGAGCTTGTAGGGTTTGGAAAAAAGGGTTTGGCTCAGAACTTAGAACGATTTAGGGTGATGGATTACTAGATTAGGGGTTATCAACTACTCGTGATTGTGGTTTGCACGATTTTATTTTTATTTTAGAGTTGATGATACTGGTGATGTTGCAACTGACCATCGATCGACACCCATGAGGTAGCGTCGATCGAGGGTCGTCCATCGATGGTCGTCCCAATTCTCGAATGTTTGCTGATTCTTGTCTTTGTTGATATTTGCAGACGGACGAGAGGAGAACCAAGGAACATTTTGACATTGGGATCTCCAGTGCAGCATCAGAACATCCATGCCTCCACCCTTGGACAAAGAGAGAGGAGGATTTGATCAGGACCGTAGAATATCCTGATTCTCGACTTTCAGTAGCATCGATAGAGTGCACTCATAGGCAAATATATGATGATTGGGATGACTTCGACACTCTGCACTACAACGCCTGGAAAGTCTTTACCATTGAGACCATAAGGTTTGTCGACGGCGACGTTCTTAGAAGTTGGGGCTCCAAGCTGATTTGAGGGACATGTTGAGATAACTGTGGATGGGCCACATGGCCACTGAGCCATATGTTCTCTATCCTGATTTCGTCAGACAGTTCATGGCCACAGTTCATGTGACCTACAAGAGCGAGAGGGTGAAGAGGGAAATGAGGCTCACTAAAATTCTTTATCAGAGGCATCAGATATATGATCTCGATTCCTGAGCTCTGTGAGATATACGGGTTCCGGAACGCTGATACCTCGGCTGCTCTGTCCTTGCCTTTCCTTGTGAAACATGTGTGTTTATTGTTCTAACAGGGTATAAATATCCTAAACAATTAACTGTCAAATTAACCCTTAATCCTAACACACAAAACAATACTCTTGCCAAGAGAGATCAAGTGTAGTACTTAGGGATCGAATGCACAGAGAACAATGACACACAATAGATTTCTTATTTATAAAGATTAAGTTAGGTGATTATATATATATATATATATATATATATTGGTAACAAATAATCAGGTTAAAGAAATATTCCTTATTGGAAGGTGTAGATGCAATATGGAAATATGTTAATAGTGTAAATATGGAAATGTGATAATAGACTAACTAGATGAAATGTAAATATGCTAGATCTAGGGTTTCAAGCTCAATGAAATATAGGGAATAAGAAGCACGGATATGTAAATATTCTAGAACTCAAGCACGGATAAGGAAAGACCATCGATTGACGGCTAAGGCCTGATGTTGATCGACGGCTAAGGCCTGCTGTCGATCGATCGACCATGAAATCATAAGAAAGTGTGAACCAGATTTGATATGTTCACCAAGCTAATTAGACCAGCTCTCTCATGCGCCTAACAACCTAGTTCAATGGAGCCTATTCTGGCACAGAACCTACTCTCGTAGTCGTCCATGTCCTACTTTCCAAATCCTAGTTAGCTACTCTAGAATGCAAGTATTAAAAACAACTCAATTGATGGATATTAACTTAACATAGAAATCCTACTTTTGGGCTAATCCATGATTGCTATCATTCAACCCTTATTCTAATTAATAACTACTCAGACATAATCAAAGTAAGAATAATAGTCTGAATATAATGCATAGATAAAATATTGGGGTTCCAATACAAATCTCCCTAAGGAGTTATGAATCTTCTTCCCTAAGTAATCCTAAAACTATAATGGAGTGATGTTGCACACAATCTGCCACTGGCACACCGCCCTCTCTCGCACCCCTCTCTCTGGTGTAATACATAAAGTATAAATATAAAACCCAAAAATCTAGGTCAAAACCCATCCAGGGGTAATCTTGTGTCTTATCTCTAACTTGGGCTTGAGATCGGCTATCTGCGATTTGGATGTCGATTGATGGAAAATGTGCAACATCGATCGACCTTGGTCATGTAGCATCGGTCGACGCCAAGGTTGTGTTGTCGATCGATGTCAACTTTGTACTTCGATTCTCTAAATGATCAGCTACAGATTCTTCTCTCCTAAATGCTCCAAAAGCTCCAACTATCTCCATATATCTCCAAAACGTACCTGGACCTGTAAAAACCTTAAAACATAGCCTAGACACACATAACAGACCTTAAATAGAGCCTATAACATGGTCTAAAACTAGTAATAAATAGGCTATATCAACTCCCTCAGACTTAACCTTTTGCTTGTCCTCAAGCAAACAAGCCTGCGAAAGAGGTTTTGAAAAGCGAAGACTCACATAATGTCTAAGTATAACTGTCATCTTACTTTATTGCAGCCACATCCTATCAAGTCAATCACAGAGAAACTTTATATACCATATCCTAGCATAAAATAAAAGTGGAGGCTTTACCTTGGGAGTATTGATCAAAGGATATATCGACTCTTACCTCTGAAAATATCTAAACACACAAATAGTCTTCTCTAGTTACTTTCCTCTCTCTCTTCTCACTTCTCTCAGTAAATGTCTCTCTTCTTTTGAGGTATCATGTTATTTTATAATTGGCTGATATATATGGATAGGCTTCCATGAATCAAGCCCTAGGATCATATGAATCAAGATTTAATGTTTGTAGCCACCAAATCCTGTTCGACTCCTTTTTTTAATCAGAAGGGGAGAGAGAGGGGAATCAGAAGCAAACAGACTTTTACCTTCCAGATTTGCAGAAGGAATCTGATCCAGTGTATACCAAGTCCCAAAGCAAGCAAATAATGTCAAGATTAGTGTTGGAAATCAGCTTTGGTTCCTTCAAACTTTATAAGCAAGTGTGATATAGTGGCATGATGATCTACTTTGGTATCTCTAGTAATCTCTGCGAACAACCTTCTAAGAATGGTGCTAAAGTGTGGTTAGTCAATAATAAATCTTGATCATAGTCCTCTTTTTGACTCAATAAAACTTTTTGAAAACTTATATATATAGTAAATAAAACTCAAAAATAATAAAATAGCATTAGCAAACCTCCCCCAGACTTAAATTTCATTGTCCCTAGTGTAATCTGCCCCGGGTTGGTTTGGAAAAATCAAATCATAAGTAAATAGCTTAAGAGAGACACTCGATACCAGACTCTGTAAAAGAGTGTCGATCAATGGCAGATGGATGGTGTCGACCGATGGCCATGATCCATGGTCGATCGATGTTTATTCTTCAGTACCGATCGATGGTACACCTGAAAGTTTCTACTATGTTTTTTTTTTTTAGTCTGAAATAAATAAATACGAAAATTACCAATAAATGAAAAATAAAATCTAATTAAAACTTACTAAACAATGGGTTGCCTCCCACTCAGCGCTTGGTTATAGTCATAAGCTCGACGTATTGAACTTTCTGACTAGAATGGAGGTGGATCAACACTTGGAAATCAAGTGTCTACATCTTCTTTGCTCTTTTGAAACCATGTACCAACGAAGTTTCTCCTTGCTTTATCTCCTCTGGCTTTCTCATATTTTATTATCTCCTTAGTAACCTCCACGGATTGCATTCTCCTTTGTAGATTCTCAATACTGCACTGTGGCAATCTAAGTCTGGCAGCTGTAGTCTCTGATATATCCTCTAATTTCTGAGAAATACCTTCCTTCATTAGGTTCCGAGAAAAAAAGCAATCTCATTGATTATGCCTTCTAATTGTTTTTCTGCTGCGTACTTCTGTCTGTCGAAATCAGTGTCGATCGATGGCATGATGCTTCCGTCGATCGATGTCACTCTATCTGGTCCACTCGAATGATTTCATTGAACAGTATCCAAATCTTTCTTCATCAAATCTATGCGTGTAGTCAAACCGGTGAGGCACTTGTCTATAGGATAGTAGACATCATCAAGCCTCCTGTAGAAATCATCCAATGACATCTCTTGAGCTTTGAAGACCTCATTCACGATATCTTCAATCTCTGCTCTGCTGTATTTTTCTTGCTTCTACATGGATATACCGATCTTTGCTGCATGTTCAGGTAAACATATGTAGCTGTACTCAACCATAGTAGCTCTCTCTAGAGACGATCTGATATCTTCTTCTTGCACATTAACAACTCTTCCGTCTATAGCTCGTGCATTGTCGTTCTCATATCTGTAGATGCCATACTCATTTTCTTTTCCCAATAGAAAATTCTTTTGCCATCAGAATCATAAGCTCTCGTTCCATACTCTATGCGACCGTCTATCAATAGGGGATTTATCCAACCGATCGATCCTGGATTTTCTGAACTAAAGGTGTTAGATGTACAGAATTCATGGACTCCTGGAATGGTGGTATCAATCGATGCATGCTTGTTTTCGTCGATCGATGTTTGATTGTGGATCAGCTCGTGCTTCTGCTCCTTGCTGTCGATCGATGCGGTATCTATGCGTTGATCGATGGTTGTTGTTGTTGTCCAAATAAATTTCCTGATCCATTAGCCATAACAAGGGCGTCTGCTACATCCTCCTTAGGTAAATTTATAATTCTCCCATAAAGATCTCGTGCACGTCCTTATGTATCTTTGGAAATTCCGAACTCATCTGGTCTGAGACAACCATCTTCTGTATCTTCTCCTCCAAGTAATTGTTCTGGTTTTCGTTTGATGTCGTTTGATGGCCAAGATATACCAACGATCGATGCTCGATTACCCACTTTCGCGTTCATTAACCCGCTAGGTTCTTCCAGTGCCAGGACGCGAGACTCAATCAGTTCTTCCTCTCTGTAATCTGCATCCTATTCTTCGTAAGCTCCACCGTATCCTTGGCATGCCTGATTGGTGTCGACCGATGGTGTATGTTGAACATCGATCGATGCTCAATAATCAGACTGGTGGTCAAAAAGGTTTCCAGCTATATTGGCCATTGCAAGTATATCTGCCACATCTTCTTTCGTGACATGTAGAATTCTGCCATCCATAGCTCTTACGTGACCATCTGGATCTCTCAAAATACCTAACTCATCTGGTTGTAGATAACCATATTCCCTTTCGCAAACTGCTGTTGAATCAAGTTTGGTCTCTGCTTCGTTCCCAGTATCGATCGATGGTGTATGGTTACCGTCGATCGATGTTAATTTCCCAAGTTGATGGGAAACATGAAAAACACCAGCCTCTTCCATAGCAATCCCTTGGTGTTCGATAATCTCTTCTTCTTTGTAATCTTTGTCTTACTCGAGGTAGGCTGGGTTGTAATCGACATCTGCATGGTAGGTGTTGATTGGTTCTGAAGTTTGAGTGTTGATCGGTTCTGTAGGGTGGGTGTCAACCGATTGTTGAAAAGTAAGTCGGTCGACCGATGGTCTGGGTTGGGTATCGATCGATGCTCCTTCCTCTGCTTCCTCATTGAACTCGTAATCACAAAATCATGTGGCCACAAGCTCTGCATCATTGCACAATTTCTTGATGGAAGGTTTATTCTTATAAATTTCATAATAAACATTATGATCAATCAAGGAAAGGCACAACCTATTTGTCTTCATGTCATTCATAGCTCCTACGGTGGCCATGAAAGCTCTTCCAAGTAACAAAGAAGACTTTTAATATATTTGTGTGTCCATCACATGGAAGTCTATCGGGACTAAGACGTTCTGAATATGCAGTGGGACATCTCTACAAGTACCCCCTGAATCTACCGTAGAGCAATCCAAAAAAATGAAAGAATCACTTGAAGGCTTCACTCTCAGGTTCAACTTCTCTTCCATAGCTCTGGGTATGATGCTCACTGACAATCTGGTGTCACAAAGGGCGTTGGGAAACTCGTGGCTTTTTATCAGACATAGCACCACAAACTTCCCAAGATCACTTTTCTTCTTCAAAATGATCCTCTGCTTTTTCCCAAGATGACCCTTGGTAGCCTTATCAACCATCATAGTCTCTGATGTATCCATCTTCTGCTCTGGAGTTGTCATATTCGTGACCTTTGGTTGATCAACTTGTTTTGTTATTGGGTACCATCGTTCGATTTACTATATCTGCTCGAGCGATGTTGGAAGATTTTCCCAATTCTGCCAACTCCACGGGGACCTTCGATCGATTCTCAGTTTCTTTTATCGATTGATTCTTGTGCAAACTGCCTAACGAACCCGAATTTCCTATACGGAACTCTTCCTCTTGTGGCCTTTCTTTCTTGATTTCTACCCAAAAATCATCATCAATGACAGCATTGACGTGATGTTCCTGTCCAGACTCTTCTTTCTCCCTGACCATAGCCTCGTATCTCTTAAGGGCTTCATTTGTCTTAGTCACCTGATTCTCCAGCTCCTCCACACGGGTATTGAGGTCTTCGATCTTTGTATTTAGGTGTACGTGCAGGAAATCTATCTTCCCATTGAAATCCACAGTTATCTTCTGTTGTCCCTCCAGTACTTTGTCAAACATAAATTCGATCCATGGTCTTCTGATTGGCCTTGAAATCTCCATGCCTCTAGCAGCTTGGGCTTTAGCTTTAGGTTGAGATAATGCAGCGTCTGCTTCTGCCTCTGTGTCAGGGATTACAGCCCTTTAATCGTCTATCTTTTGACCTGCTGCATTACGCAGATGACCGTGGAGGTCATGCAAGTCTCTATTCTCATTCTGAACCACTACAATAGGCGCAACCATCTGAACTCTTCGGCTGTCATCGATCGATGCTGGTGAGATGCTGTTGATCGATGCTGAGGGTATCAATGTCGATCGATGCTAAAGTTCTGATGTCGGTCGATGTTGTCCGTAAAGAAGTGTCGGTCGACGCTGAGTAGATGCCGTCGATAAATGCTTGTCGTTTTTCTTTGCGGATCGTATGTTCGAGTTTCTGTGGGTCTGAGAATAGTAATTCGTGTCCTTTATTGCTCATGGTACTCTTTTGCATGCACCTGAAAAACAAAGAAAAAGAAAAATTAATAACTTGAAATTAAAAACAAACCTTGATTAAATCCTAAAAATTAAATCTAATGGCGATCAATGCTCCCCGGCAACAGCGCCAAATTTGACACGTGTGTGTTTATTGTCTAGCAGAGTATAAATATCCTAAACAATTAACTGTCATATTAACCCTTAGTCCTAACACGCAAAACAATACTCTTGCCAAGAGAGATCAGGTGTAGTACATAGGGATCAAATCCACAGAGAACAATGACACACAATAGATTTCTTATTTCTAAAGATTGATTGATGAGACCCTATTTGAACCCTATTTAGACACATTAGATCTTTATTTCTTGAAGAATCACAACTAAGTTCAATCAATCAGTCTCATAGGATTTATGATGAAGAAGTTATCACACTTTCAAATCAGGTGATTCCAACTTACCTCCTTTGGAAATATGGCTATTTTTCAAGATTCTAATTAGATTGAAACATTAATCAGTGGAGTATCACCACAAAATTGAATCAATCTTATAGGAATTATGATGAAGAAATTATGTGACGTTCAAATAAGGTGATTCCAACTTATCTTGTTTGGACATATGACAATTTTCTTATTATTCTTATCAAACCAGGATAAATGAATATGTAAGATGATTAATTAAGAAACATAAACCAGTGGAGAATCACCACAAAGGTTAATCAATCTGATAGGAGTTATGATGAAGAAATTATCACATTTTCAAATCAGGTGATTCTAGCTTATCATGTTTGGACATATGAGAATTTCGTCATGATTCTATTCAAATCAGGATTAATGAGGTTGTAAGAAGTTTAATAAAATTCATAGGAGTTATAGTGAATGAAATTATCCCACTTTCAAATCAGGTCATTCCAGCTTACCATGTTTGGATATATGGTAATCTCTTTAGGGTTCTAATGAGTGAAGATGTAAGTAATATGCTTGAATTTGCAATATCACACTTTCAAATCAGAATGAATCATGATGTAAGAAGCATGATTTGGACTCATAAATCAGTGGTTAATACCCATTAAGTTTAATCAATATCATAGTTGTTATGCTGAAGCAGTTATCCTACTTTCAACCAAAGTGATTCCGGTTTACCCTGTTTGGAGATTTGACAATTTATTCTTAATTCTAATCAAACCAGAATGAATCACACTTAAGAAAAAATATATGTCTATTTTAATATAAAACTACAATCAAATGCGATGATAGTACATAATCTACAGGCTTCGCTAGTATAGTAATCCACTCTGTACCACCGCAAAACTTAGTGTGGGAAACGAAATCCACACTGTCTGTTTCCGTAAATTAAGGAAAGCCAAGAAAACCCGACTTTCCAAGAGGTCCTGGATTATCTGCGTAAACACACAAAAACAAAGAAGAAAGAGATAGCATAATATCGATAGTAAGTTGCACAGAGGCATTTTTATTAATTAGTAAGTACAAAACTACATGATTTTCCGAAGAACAAAACGAGTATAATATAGCTAACAAACAGAATCTCAGAACAAAGATGGAGAAGAACCTCCGCAAACTTTCGAATATGCAGCCGCCTATATCCAAAGTTCTTCTAAGCTAGCAGAGTTAATCTAGGTTTAAATCTTTGGGTCCTTTGCCCTTATCTTTAGCTCTTCATATATATGCCTTATGGTTCGGTTCCTTTTCCCTTTTTTCCCCTAGGTTGATTTTATCGCTTCGTGGAAACATTCCTTTTTATCTCGATTTTCATCATTATGTTGGAAACTTGACATTTATCTTTTGATTTTGCGGGATTTATCTTCTTCTGTGAGTAAGGATACACCATCATAACATGTTGGGCTCAATTTTGTATGAAATCACAAGTGGGTTTTTAGCCGTGTTCTAGGCCTCTTTGCGCCGTGTTTCGACTTAAAATTTTTTACGATTTCTCCGAAAGAATGTTTAATGATACCATGTTCTTTTAGCTAGGAAGTTCACACTTCTCATACAGTTTAGACGATTGTGGCATTGTTTCAACCGTTGCCTCTTATACGGTAACCATGAACTTCATTCGGGAAGATGAGTCTTCGTGGTTTATGTCGTAAAGTCTCAACGGTAACTCCGATCGAGACAAAACGAGGGGTCGATCCACCAAGGTTCAACCGGGAGGCATAAGTTCTGGTCCATGTTTGGTCCAACTAGACTCTCCGAATTGGTGAGTTAACCAATATGCTTGGTCCAACTCGCCCGTTCAACGAGTTGGACTGCTCCAACTCGCCGAACGGGTTAGTTGGTCATCTTGCTCGGTCCAACTCGCCGAACGGGCGAGTTGGCCATCTTACTTAGTCCAACTTTCCAAACGGTAAAGTTGACCATATTGCTTGGTCCAACTCGCCAAACGGGCGAGTCGACCACCATTCTTGGTCCAACTCGCCAAACTGGCTAGTTGACCATCTTGCTTGGTCCAACTCGCCTGTTAGGTGAGTTGGAATCGTGCGTTGTCCAACTCGCCGAATGAGCGAGTTAAACGGTCTGCTTGGTCCAACTTGACTGTTCGGCGAGTTGGACTAGTCTGATTCGCCGAACAAGCAAATCGGAAAATCGAGACTTATGGTTGTTTTGTTGTTTAAATACTCGGGACTCACTGTATCATTCTTTTTCAAAATTTATACGAAACTTGATTTCGTTTTTTTTCAGCTCTTCTTTTATTTAAAACATTGACCCCTTCTTTTCTTGATTATGGGAGGTTTCAGGCGTTGATTTCGTCGTAACTGATTTTGACCCCAACAGTTATCCCCCCAACTCGTTAGAATCGTTGTGTTCTTACGAGTGATTTAGACAAGTCATGTAAGTTAGGCGGAATCTAATGTCTGAAAATCCGGAGGCGAAATAGTGAATTTTCCTTTTTGATAATTTTTTATTATTATTTTAATTCGGAAAAATTCCTTCAGGTTTTGTTTCTCCTATAAGTACTGAGCTTCCATTCTTCATTCTCTCCACATTCTGTCAAATGTCGAAATCTTCTTTGCACTCTCTCTTTAAAAAATTCTCCCCACCAAGATGTCTTCTTCCAACAACGCTTAGAAGAGTTGTGATGTCGAGATGAGCAATTCCGTCGGCACGACTTGGTTGGACCTTTCTGCCGTCGGGGCTGTTCCAGCTCACATTGCAGAGATTCTTTCCTTTTAGAGTGATTGGCCTCGTTGCGAGGCTGAGGAGATTGCGCACCCTACACAAGGCGTGTCTTCGAGACCTGCGACTCCGGCTGATGCCTTGATTCATGAGGTCTCCTTGTACGTTATGTCGTTCTTGCTGGACGGGTGGTCACCGTGGACAAGTCGGCACCTGAGGTCGAGGTTCAGCCATCGGGTTCTTCAACGTCTCTGGTTCATGTCATCAATGTAGAATTGATTCACGAGTCAAAGCCTCCTCCCCCCAGTAAAGAGAGTAACCGTCTTAGGGTTGCCTAATCCTAGCACGATCCCGGCTGCTACGCCGAGGACTCGCAAAAAACCCTGCGCTAACTCCAACGCAGCTAAGAAGAGGAGGTGCACCAAGGATTACGAGCCTGTTCCTGCGCCGGTGTCTGGTTCAGACCCCGATGTCACGACACCGCGCCAAGATTCGTTTTGGTAGAAAACTTTTCGACCCTTTTAGCTCGTGTACATTGATCGTTTCTTGACTGCCCCTTTTTCTTTGTCTCGCAGTTTGTTTCGTTGATCAATGGGATGATCAACGAGTGCGGGTCAGAGGCTGGGCATCTCGCTAAGGAGTTAGCGGAGTTGTGAAAAAGATCATCCCAGCTCAAGGGGAATTTTAAGGTTATCGAGGATGCTTATTCCCTTGAAGTAACTCGATTTGAGTCTCGGATTGGTGAAATTGAACGGGATCTTGGGAAGATTGCGAGCTCTTTGCTTAAGGCCAAAGAGCCGAAGGCGGCCAAGTCCTAGGAGTTGCGTCGACTAAGGTGTAAAGTCAAGAATGGGGAGGGATCGACGGTGTGCGCTATCGAAGAAGCTAAGGAAGCCGTGCATTCCGAGTTCCAGACCCGCTTGGCGAGGCTCGCTGATCACATAGACTCCCTGGTGATCATCCATGTCAAGGACCTGGCTCTGGTAGGCATCGAGGGAGGGATGAGCCAAGTGCATTTTTTCATCTCGTAATCTAACTCTGAGTGAAAAGCTATATTCGCGGTATGTTTCGAGGGTTTTCAGCAGTGCATAAGCTTGCAAGATTTCTGATGGCGCTTGAATATTGGCCAAGAGACAAATTTTGGGATCAGCCTGGGCATTTTCGGCGTGAGGATTCCGGGTAAGAGCGAATTGATTGAAACTTTGAGCCAAGGTCTGAACGAGATTTAAATAAGCATCCATCCTTTCGTCCCTTGCTTCATATTCTCCGCTGTATTGGCTTGCCACAAGTTGGGAATTGCAGTAGGCATGGATGTTGCGTATCTTTAGGCCATGGGCATATCGTAAGCCCACAATCAGGGCTTTGTACTCGGCTTCGTTTTTCGTGGCGTAGAAAATTAGCCAGAATGACTTTTCTAGCACTTCCCCGGTTGGTGACGTGATTCTGATCCCGATTTTGGAGCCCTGTTTGGACGAGGATTCATCAACGTGGAGGGTCCAAGTCGATTCGGGTACTTGGTTAGTTGTGCACCCTGCAGGGAGTTCTACCCGGAAATGGGCGAGTACTTGATATTTTTCGAAGGTCTTTGCTCGATACTCGATGTCGTATTCGCTTAGCTCGATTGCCTATTTTTTAACCTTCCGGATTGACAGGGGCTATGCAAGATCATGCACAGCGGGAATGATGTGAGTATCTAAATCGTATGGGATTGGAAATATGGTCTCAGCTTTGTGCAGACATAACGACCGCAAGTGCCAGTTTTTCCATCATCGGGTAACGAGTCTCTGCGTCGAGCAAATTTTTGCTTACGTAAAATATAGGATTTTGCTTGCCGTTTTCCTCTCGGATGAGGACACCGCTTACGGCCGTGACCGATACTGCAATATACAAACAATGGTTCCCCTTATACGGGTTTTGTGAGTACAGGGGGAGTGGCCAGGTAGTGTTTCAGCTGTTGGAAAGCTTTCTCGCACACTTCGGTCCATTTGATTTTTTTGTTCCCTTTCAAAGTGTCGTAGAAGGTAAACACTTTTCCGTTGATCGTGAGATAAATCGATTAAGCACTGCGACCCTGTCGGTCAATCTCTACACCTCTCGTTTCGTTCTCGAAGATGTCATCTCGATCAGAGCGGTAGGTGACGAGATATCCCAGGAATTCTACGGATGCTACCGTGAATCTGCACTTTGCGGAGTTCAGTTTCATATTGTGGAGGCTCATCCTTTCAAAGCATTCTTGGAGGTGGGTAATATGGTCCTTCTCTTCCAGAGATTTTATGAGCATATCGTCGATATATACCTCCATTGTTTTTCCGAGCTGTTCAAAGAACATACAGTTGACAAGCTGTTGGTAGGTTGCGCCAGCATTCTTAAGACCGAACGACATTACCCTGTAACAGTAAGTGCCGCGATCAGTTATGAACGCGGTTTTTTCTTTATCGTCGGGGTTCATCCTGATCTGATTGTACCCAGAGAAAGCATCCATGAAGGATACAAGTTTTTCCCTTCCGTTGCTTCGACTATGCGGTCGATGTGTGGAAGTGGTAAACTATCCTTTGGGCATGCTTTGTTGAGATCGGTGAAATCAACACAAACTCGCCACTTTTCGTTCTTGTTTTTACAACGACCGGGTTGGTGAGCCAGTCGGGATACGTAACCTCTGTTATGGATCCGACTTTGAGGAGTTTTTCAACCTCGTCGTTAACCGCACCAGCAAGTTTTGGTCCCAACTTTCGTCTTTTTTGTTTGACGGGTTTAAAAGTCGGGTCGACATTGAGTTCATGGCACGTGATGTTGATGTCAATCCCTGGCATGTCTTCCGTGGTCCATGCGAACGTATGCAAGTTCTTTTTCAGACAAGCTATGTGCTCGATCTTCAGAGGCTTGCTCAGGTTTGTGCCAATTTTAACCCAGCGGTCCAGAAATGCTTTGTTTAGGCACACCGAGATGACGGGTTTGCAAGTCGGCTCATTCTTTTTTTCTAGAGCTTCGATCACTCGCGTCTGCCAAAAGATGTCATCTTATTCTGGGGCACTGCCAGCGAAAAACGATTTCTTTTTCTTTTTGGGAGGAATCTCTGCTGACGGTTTTTTGCGTTTTGATTCTGTGGCGAAGCAGACTTCCAAAATTCTCCAATCTCCCTAGATGGTCTCAATTCCTTGAAGTGTTGGGAATTTGAGACACATGTCTTATGTTGACGAGACGGCCTGCATTGAATTCAGCAAAGGAGTTCCTACGATAGCGTTATATGATGTGGTTGATCGACGATTAGGAACTCCATTATATTTGTTATGCTGCCGGCTCTAACCGAGAGGTCGATTGTACCGAGAGTCATGGTAACTTCCCCCTAGAGACCTACTACCGGTCTTTGGTTTTCTGTGATTTCAGATGGATTGATTTCCATTCTCTCGAGGGTGTTTTTGAAGATGATATCGGCCAAGATTTTGGTGTCGACCAATATCCTAGCGAAATCGATATTCTTGATTGTCAGCTCGATAACAAGGATATTCTTGAGAGGCTTGGCCGAGTCAGTTTTTTCTCTCTCCTTGAAGGAGATGATTTTATCGTTTTTAAGTCGTTCGGTGATTTTTGAGTTAGAGAATCAGACGCCCCCCTCCTTCTAGCGCCAAACTGTGGGAACCGAAATCCACACTGTCAATTTCCGTAAATTAAGGAAAGCCAAGAGAACCCGACTGTCCCAGAGGTCCCAAATTATTTGCGTAAAAAATGAAATGAAGAAGAAAGAGATAGCATAATATCGATAGTAAGTTTCACAGAGGCGATTTTATTAATTAATAAGAACAAAACTACAGGATTTTCCGAAGAACAAAAAGAGTAGAATCTAGCTAACAAGCAGAATCTCATAACAAAGATGGAGAAGAACCTCTGCAAACTTTCGAATATGCAGCCGCCTATATCCTAAGTTCTTCGAAGCTAGCAGAGTTATTCTAGGTTTATATCTTCGGATCCTTCGCCCTTAGCTTTAGCTCTTCATATATATGCCTTATGGGTCGGTTCCTTTTCACTTTTTTGCCCCTAGGTCGAGTTTATCGCTTTGCGGAAACATTCCTTTTTATCTCGATTTTCATTATTATCTTGAATACTTGACATTTATCTTCTGAGTTTGTGGGATTTATCATCTTCTGCGAGTAAAGATACGCCGTCATAACATTGCTGGGCTCAATTTCGTATGAAATCACAAGTGCGTTTTTAGCAGCATTCTAGGCCTCTATGGGCCGTGTGACTTAAACATTTTTACGATTTCTCCGAAAAAATGTTTAATGATACAACGTTACTTTAGCTAGGAAGTTCACACTTCTCGTAGAGTTTAGACAATTGTGGTGTTGAGTTAATTGTTGCCGCTTATACGATAACCATGAACTTCATTTGGGAAGATGAGTCTTCACGGTTTTTGTCGTAAAGTCCCAACGGTAACTATGATCGAGACAAAACAAGGGGTGGATCCGCCGAGGTTCAACCGGGTGGCATAAGGTCCGGTTCCTGTTCGGTCCAACTAGCCTTGGGGGCGATTTGGGTTGGTCCAACTCTCCGAATGGGTGAGTTGACCATCTTGCTTGGTCCAACTCGCCGAACAAGCGAGTTGACCATAATGCTTGGTCCAACTCGCCCGTTCGGAGAGTTGGACTTGTGCAACTCGCCGAATGGGAGATTTGACCACCTTGATTGGTCCAACTCGCCGAACGGACGAGTTCACCATCATGCTTGGTCCAACTCGCCCATTCGGCGAGTTGCTATCGTTCTTGGTCCAACTCGCCGAACTGGCGATTTGCCAATTGTGCTTGGTCCAACTCGCCGAACGAGCGAGTTGGCCATCGTGCTTGGTCCAACTCACCGAACAAACTAGTTGAACAGTCTGCTTGGTCCAGCCTGCGCGTTCGGCGAGTTGGACCGGTCTGATTCGCTGAACAGGTGAATCGGACAATCGAGACTTATGGTTTATTTGTTGTTTCAATACTCGGGACCCATTTGCTTGAGGATTCGCCGTATAAATATTTTTTCAAAATTTATACGAAATTTGATTTTGGTTTTTTCCCGCTCTTCTTTTCTTTAAAATATTGTCCCCTCCTTTCCAAAGGGGACGTCTTCTGGGAGGTTTCAGGGGTTGATTTCGTCCAAACCGATTTTGACCCAAACACTTAGACGTCGTAAGTACAAACGTCTCTGTACTCCCGCGAATCTCCACAATCCAAATGTTATAAGCATACATGTCATGTGTCCCCACAAATCTCCTTAAACAAGGCGTTGTTAGTACATACGTCTCTGTACCCCCGCAAATCACCACAATCGTGGACTAGTATATATATATATACACATATATATAACCATTTTTAACATCAGTCAATTTAATCAACCATTGAATCCTCTATTATTCTGATTCCATTTAACAATCACTAATAATAAACAAGTAGTAATCTTAACCAGACCTTATTCACAGAGGCGGATCATGTTTTGAAACTAAATTTTCCATAATAGTAGTATTGAACTAGTTTGGGATTTAATCAGAGTAGCCCTCACCTTAGTAACTTGGAGAAGTGATGTATATGAACTCTAGTTTCTCAGATAGACTCCAAATCTGAAAACAAGGCAAAAAATCGAGTCAAAATACCCTCCTAACGGTTAAAAATGGGTTTCCGGTGCATGGTCAAAGTCAACAAAAGAGTCAACCGAACTGGTCAAAGTCAACTTGGCAGTAGTACCAGTATGCGACATGAAGACCAGTATGCGACACGAAGACAAACATGTTGTATCTATCTCTTATTGCTCAAAATACGTACTATGGGCATGTTCAAACAAGAACCAAAACTACTCTCACTAATTTGGTTCATGAACCAGGACTTGTGGCCACGTGTTTCTGCGACTTTGAGCTAAAAGAGGAGTTGGATAATGGAGCCTTGATCGACACCCAGCCCATACAATCGGTCGACAGCGACAACATACAGTCGGTTGACACCGACCTTTCAGCTTCGATCGATATTCATCACCAGAGCAGCTACCACAGCAGAAGACAATGCAGATTATGGTTATCTCAGACCAGGTGAGTTTGGAATTAAAAGGGATCCAGAAGGATATGCACGAGGAATGGATGGATGAATTCTCAATGTATATAAGGAAGATGTAGCAGACATACTAGCAATGACCAATGGATCATGATACCTCTTCAGTCAACACCAACATGACAACTGTGCAGATAAAAACATAGCATTGATCGACACACTACTACTGTCGATCGACATTCACCTTATAGAAGACTTCGCCGGTAACAGATCAGAACCTGAAGTGTTTGATCGAGAGAATTTTGATTATGGGGAAAAAAAGATGAGTATGGCGTCTATAAAGACAAATATGTCGTTGCACGAGCTATTGACGACCGTATCACCAATGTGTCAATAGAAAACATCAGAGATATTCTTCAGAGAGCAGAGATCATTGGACACTCATTTTTGTTTGCCAGAGTATGCAGAGAATTTTGAGGATATCAAGCCATCAGTAGATAATACAGTGGAGCAGAAGTAGATGACATGGTACAAGGAATCTACAAAGCCCAAGAGATGTGGATGGATGATTACTAAAAGAGGATTGATGATATCTATTACTCATTCAAAAACAATATTAGCTGGATAACTAGTGCATGGAGGAGATGAAGAAAAATATGGACTCTACTCTTCAGATGGTTCAGAAACAAAAACAGAAAGAAGCTGACAAATGACCATCTATTGACTGACGATTCCGACAATCGATCGATGCTCTTCGCGCACCATTCCGACCAAGACTGGAAACCGAGAAGCTGCTAGAAGATAGACTTGATGGAGTTTATGCGTCTCAAAACATGATATGGAAGATATCTCCAGGAGATTGGATGACATATCCATACCCATAATAGTAGGATCGGTTGGTTACCCAAATATGCTGATCGCCTTGAGGAAAGGATGAGCAAAGAGGATGTGGACACTTTTTTTCCAACAAGTAATTATCTACGCCCATCTTAGTCCAAACAGTCCTAAACATCAAGCTAAAGACTATAACCAAGCGATGAGTGGGAGGCAACCCACTATTAGGTAAGTTTTAAATTTATTTTATTTTCATGATTTTACTAATTTTTGTATTTTTCTTCATGTTCAGCAAAATAAAAAATATAAGAGAGAGAGAGAATATTGAGATATTCCATCGATCGACGACGGAGCTCAACCATTGGTTAAAACCGATCACAGTCGGTCGACATCATAACATTACCATCAATCAACACTCATAACAGAGTCTAGTATTTTTGACTGTCCTCATTACTTTTACTTATGTTATTTAAGTCTAGGGGAGGTTCACAAATATTGCTTATTTTGGAAGTTTTTTCTTATTTGTTTTATTGAGTTTTATTAAGTCAAGAAGGGGATTATTATCAGATTTAAATTTTTACTTATTATATAACCATTCTATGGCACCCTTCTAGATTTGTTGATTACAGAGAGTACTAGAGATACCAAAGTGGATCATCATGCCACTATATCACATTTGCTTAGAAAGTTTGAAGAAACCGAAGCTAACCTCCAACTTAATTTAACTTATTTGCTTTCTTTTGGGCTTGGCATACATTGGATCGAATTCCTCTTGCGAGTCTGGAAGGTAAAAGTCTGTGTGCTTATGATTCCATTCTCTCGCTCTCTCTTTTAGGCATCTGTAAAAAATAAAAGATTGAGATGATTTCTGGAAATACAGAGGGGTAAGTACATTACCGATGACCCCACTATTTTAATTCAAATGAAAGATCACACATCGTTGGAATTGAGGGGTAGGTAAATTACATGTGACGCCATTATTCGCCTACGCTTTGTCAAAAAAAAAGAGAGAGAGAAAAGAAAAGAAAAGAAAGATGAACAAGATGGACTGTATGGGCATCATTGATTCATTAGACTTATAAAAAATACATAAGGAGATTCAGAGACGAGAGAAAGAGGGAAGAAAGAGATGAAGAAGACTGCATGTGTGTTCAGATACTTGCAAGGATAAGAGTCCATGCGTCCTCTGATCAATATTCCCAAGGTAAAACTTGCACTTTTATTTTATGCAAGAAATGAGGATAGTAGAGGAGTGAGTCAAGCTAGTATTTGCTAAGTTGTTGATAGAATGGATTTGGATGCTATACTAGGATAAGGTATATAATGTGTCTCTAAGATTGAGACTTATTTGACGTGGTTGCAACATATTAAAAGTGATAAGCTAGAGATTATGTGAGTTCTTTTTTATCAAACCTCTTTCACTGGCTTACCCTTGTTTCGCTTGAGGACAAGCAAAAGGTTAAGTTTGAGAGAGTTGATAGGTCCCAATATTTACCACTTTTAAACCATATTATAGGCTATAATTGGAGTTTATTATATGTGTCTAGATGTGTTTCAGAGTCTTTTCAAGTCCATGTACATTTTCGAGCATTGTAGAGATAATGAGAATTTTTGGAGCTCAGAGAGAGAGGAATCCCATAGCTGGTCAAATTTAGCAAAGTACGAGTCGAGACAGAGTATTGCGTTGTTTGACGACACACTATTTCTGTAGATCGACGGTCGACACGCAGAAACCCTACTAACAAAGTAGCCGACTTGAAGCCCAAGTTACAAAAATTACAAGATCTCCCTTGGATGTGTTTTACCTAGTTTATATGACCTTTGCAAGTGTTTTATGCAAAGGATTACTTTTTGCAAGATTTCATACTTTTATAACAAACATAGTAGTTTAGGGTTTTGGGGGAGAAGATCAGGACATCTTCAAGCTTTGTATTAGAAACCCACTATCTAATCCATATTCTTTATCTTATATATTATTTCATGTTTATGATTATGTTATGCTTAGCTGTGTCTGAGTTGTCACCATGTTAGATTTAGGTTTATTAAAGGTTTTGATGAATTAGCCAAACAATATAATTGTTAGGGTGATTATTAGATGTATCATCAGAATTGTACATATTGCTTGTGTTCTTGATTAGCTACCTAGAACCTTGATCTTAGGATAATTGACAAATGCGAGAGTAGGATCATTACCTGAATAAATCTTGTTGAGCTTAAATTACTAGGGACAATCGAGAGAATGGTCTAGTGATTCAAAGTGAACCAATCGAATCTGATCATTTAATTTTGACTAAGAAATCCATCGATCGATGCCGTTTTCATACCATCAATCGATGGTCATGCCGAGTTTGCACACGAAAGTTGTAGACTCTGAACTTAAGCATAGGATAGATATTAATTATGATATCTTTACTAATTGACTGTAAATATTAATTATGATATCCTTACTATCTAAGTTTATGCTTAGCATTTGGGATGCTCAGCAGAAACTCAGAGTCGGATCTAGATTTATGAAGGGACCATCGATCAATGTCACACACTGTGCGTCGATAGACAGCCAAGTCGACAGCAATATTGGTGAAGGTTTGAGAAATTACAAGTTTTACCCAGAAGTTTCATTATTTGAAAGATAAGTCCTTCGCCGAAATATAGACTATTTATTAGGGTTTTTTATCTTAGTTTTAACCTATGCTTAGGAGATCTAAGAAAGAGTTGTCTTCTAAGTTACACAAGAGTTTGAGAAATAAGAGTTGGAACACATTGCTACATCTATTGGAGATAAAGATTTGATCATCATTATAGAGAAGATCTTGAACTCCTTATCTTTTTACTCAGTTTATTATATGCAATTTTTCAGAATTTATTCAGGTTTTTTATTGCTATGTCTGAGTAATACACTGTTAGATTTAGGGTTATTTAACGGTAATAATTTATTGCTGATTTTATAGAATTGTTAGGGTAATCTTCTTGGTTCTTTGTTTAAGTTATTCTTAATGCTAAGTTGAACTTGATCACCTCAACCTTAGAAATTAGGGTTCTATAGCGCAAGAGAGAGTTTGGTTATAACCTGGAATCTATCTTAAACAATCTAAATAATCGGTAACAAACGAGAGTTCAATTGGAAGTCTAGAGATCCCATCAAACCGCGAAACCAGTACTGTTTAGAATGAGTATCAATCGACACCATCTGGTTGGCATCGATCGATACTCAGTTGAGATACGCGAGAGCGATCTCCTAAACCCTAAGGTTTGAGTTCAGAATGATGCATAATAAACCCCTAGCAATCTATTAATTTGTAGTATCTAATCTTACCTAAGAATTTCCCCTAAGTCTAATCTCTTAATTTAATATTCACAAACAAAATCAATCTTGAAATCGCTTTTATTTCCCTTCTCCCTAGGTAAAGGAATTGACTTGCTAACAGCCTGTATATAATATATGCAACTCCTTCTCTTTCGAAAGAGCTTAATTTTTATGAATGAGCTTGTGAAGTCCCACAGCGGATATTCCTCCTACAGCTGATTCGATACCATCCATACAAGCAGCGGATTCTACCCCCCTTACTTGATTCATCGGAGATTGATGGGTGTTATCCCACAAAGTTTTTTGAAAGGGTAGCGGGTAAGACCTCTAATGCCGTGAGTGGAATTAGTCCTAGGCGCACTAGATAAGAGTCAGTAAGATTTTTATTGTTATAGTTCATTTAGCTTTAATTCGAAAACCAAAAGTCTATTGTGCAATCCTATAGTCTATGTAGATTTGATCCCGAAGTACTACACTGAACCTCTTATTTGAGAGAGTAAAAGTAAGAAATAAGGTTAATTTGAACGTGAAATAAAAGAAAACCCACATCAAATTTGGTGCCGTTGTCGGGGACTCTTTCTTATTGCCATTAGATTTCGTTTAGAATATTGTCTAAATTTTTACTTTACTGTTTGCTAAATTATTCTTTCCATGCACCTCATGATGCAGGTAATTCAAAGAGAGAATATGGATTCAGGACAACAGCCATCGATCGACGGAGCTTGTCTGGAACCGATCGATGTTAGTCCACTGCTGTCGGGCGACACACTTCCATTGGCATCGATCGATATCGATCAGCCGGAAGCAGGTAACTACGCCGTTACTGATTCTAATAATAAGAAAGTAGTCTTGATAGAACCAATGAAAAATAAAAGCAATGAATCAAGCCAAGTAATTAATTATCAAGGGGCTTAAATCCCTAATCAAATCACTAAATCTCAAAAGAATGAGATAAAGCATGAATTTCCAATGCTCGAATACCTAAACCCCAACAGTAACCTATTCCAATAGGTCCGCGATTAGATTATCCGATAACCTTACTCGAAGCTCTGTGCTTGATATCGACTTCCTAATTATGGCACACAATAACCAGTTCAGTGGTTTTCCCACCGAACACCCGACGATCACATCAAGATGCTAGAAGACATGGTAAACAACGATTTCAATCGCTGCAAGCTTTTCCCTTTCTCCCGAGAAGGTGACGTCAGGAGGTGGCTGAACCAGATACCACCAGGATCCCTGACTTTTTGGGAAGATATTGGAAGCGCTATCATCAATTACTTCTTTGACGAGGAGAGATACTGGGAAGCAAGGAAAGAAATATCCACATTCATTTAAGGTAGCCGCGAATCTTTTAAAAAATCCTGGATGACGTTCAAGAGCTACCAACTTTCGTGCCCGCACCATGGATTCTTAGAAGCCCGACTCATCAACACCTTCTTATAAAGGACTAAACCTACACTATCAAATCATCCTTGATACCGCCAGCGAGGGGAACTTCGGCAGCCGAAGCCCCGCAAGTTCTAAAATGCTGATAGAAAACATAGCTTTAGGTTGTCTTTCGAAAAGAGGGACACCGAAAGGAAGGAACCACCAATGTTCGCGAAGGAGAAGCACTCTATCTGAGTTAGAAAAACTCTGGCAGCAGTTGTGACCCTTTTGGATGGACATGGCTTGTCTCGACATTATGCTGAGGATGATGCCGTTTCTTCCGCCGTTGAAAAACGAGTTGCGTTCTCTGATGTGATGAACCTAAACGATCAACGATTTATGGAAAGCGCTGGCAATTTCCCAAGCAGCTACGATAATATTGTGAACAAACACGAAAGAAGTTCAAAATCGAGAATAAATCAAGTATTCACAGGAAACCGTAGAATATTCACCGACCTCAATTAGAAATTAGATCTTATATACTCAGAGATGACAAAAAATTTGAGACTCTGAACGAACAGATTAAGAGAATCGACAACCAAGTGGCGAATAACTCTATGTCCATCAGGAGAGAGGACGGATTATTACTTGGTAAAATAGACGCTAATCCCAGGAGCAATTGCAATTTTGTAACTTTACGAAGTGGTAGACAATTCACTCTTGGCGGTAAAGAAAGCATCTCCATCGATGAATTCGAGAAAATCACAACAAATGAAAACAAAAAATCTCATCCCATTCTGCTAGAAATATACGAGAAAGATCCCGATATCCTCCTTTAAACCGACGTATTAGACCAAAATGATGACCTTGAGGAATTAATTGTTGAACCCAAGGGAAAGAACAAAGATGCAGGAGACATCGATCGACACCCCTTACCGGGCATCGATCGACACTCCGAGCCTATAATCGATCGATTCTCAGATCCAAGAATCGATAGATGCTCTGACCCAGAACCAACCGAACCGGTTATGACAAAGATCTACCAATCGAAACCCCCTTTTCCTCTAAAAAACGCTAAGCATAGGAAGAAGCAGCGGAAAAAAGCAATATGCAAGAAAGTGTTTGACAAAGTAAACATTGAGATGCCACTAAGCAATGCCATTCACATCTCGTCTTCCATTAAGCAGTACGTGAAACATGCGGTGTCATGGGGATTCCATGAATCAGAACACTGCGTGATGATGGTATCTGAAGAAGTGAGCGAAATTATTCAAGGAAAAACTCCAGTCAAACTCCATGATCCTGGTAGTTTCCTTTTGGACTGCACTATTAGTGATGACAGATTTCAATGATCCCTCTGTGATTTAGGCTCTAGTTTCCACCTGATGCGTTATTCCATGGCAGCCACTCTCGGGCTAACACAGTTTCAACCTACCAGGGTCAGTCTCGTTTTAGCTGATAAATCCACTAGAATTCCGGAAGGCGTACCTGAGGACCTTGCATGTTCGCATTCATAACTGAGATATACCTGTAGATTTCATAATACTTAAATATGAGCGAGAACCTCAAAACCCGATTATCTTAGGAAAACCTTTCATGGCCACTGCCGGACCGATCATTGATGTTAGAGAAGGACGTATATGCCTCAACATCGGGAATATACCAATGATATTTGGCATGGAAAATATAATAAAACAACCTTTGATCGACGGTCAAACCTACCATATTGATTACCTGTTCGACCTAGCATAAGACCCGTTCATAGATATGTGCTTAAATGAACCTCTAGAGAAAGCAATCACATCTCCGGAAGGCGAAATCTCAGCGTTAGAAGATCGCACTGGAGAATATACACGGTTAATGGATACCAAAGAAAAATAATAATGTAGACCTTGATGTACTCGACCTATCGACCACCGTCGATCGACACCCCACTATTATCGTCGATCGACAGCATACTGTGAACGACAACTGGAGCAAGGCGAAAGCACCTAAAATCAAGATTAAACAACTTCCAGCCGGGCTTAAATAGGCTTTTCTTTACGAAAACTCCTATCATGTCATCATAAATGCAAACTTGACTAACGGAGAGCAAGCATTGTTACTGAATAAACTTCGGAAGCACCGCACGGCTCTCGGATATTTGTTAGATGACATCCCGGGAATCTCTCCTGATTTATGCATGCATAGGATATACCTTGATGATGAATCCAAATCATCGATCGAGGACCAGAGGATATTGAACCCCAACCTGAAGGAAGTAGTTAAAAGGCAATCATGAAACTTCTAGAAGCAGGTGTTATTTATCCGATCTCAGACAGCAACTAGGTCAGACCGGTTCATGTTGTCCCAAAGAAAGGAGGAATCATTGTGGTAAAGAATGAAAAAGATGAATTGATCCCTACTAGAACTTTCACCGGACACATAATGTGTATCGATTACAGGAAACTAAATGTTGCCACGCGAAAGATCATTTCCCTTCGCCCTTTATCGATCATATGTTAGAACGGCAAGCAAGCCACGAATACTACCGTTTTCTCGACTGGTATTTCGAATTCTTCCAGATTCCCATACATCCGGATGATCCAGAAAAGACCACCTTTACCTGTCCCTATGGAACATTCGAATATCGCATGAGGCCATTCGGACTTTGTAACGCCCCTGTGACTTTCCAAAGATGCATGATGTTGATATTCACTGATATGATCGAGGACTTCATGGAGGTTTTAATGGATGACTTCTCGGTATTTGGTCTAAAATTCAAAACTTGTCTCGATAACCTATGTATGGCCCTAGCTATATGCGAAGAGAAAATATTGGTTTTGAATTGGGAAAAATACCATTTTATGGTTAACGGCGGAATTGTCTTGGGACATAAGGTCTCAGCAGCCAAAATTGAGGTGGACAAGGCAAAGATTGAAGTAATGACTGGACTGCCACCACTCACTAATCTCAAAGACGTTAGAAGTTCTCTAGGACATGCTGGATTCTATAGGCGATTCATAAAAGATTTTAGCAAAATCGCTAGACCCCTCACTTCGCTCCTGTGCAAAGAGGTGAAATTCGATTTTACACCAGTTTGTCTCGACGCCTTTAAAGAATTTAAATCAGCACTCATATCCGCCCCCGTTGTCCAAGCACCAGACTGGGATCTACCATTCGAAGTCATGTGCTACACCAGTGATTCGCTGTAGGCGCAGTACTTGGACAAAAGAAAGACAAAAATTTGCATGTTATATACTACGCCAGCATAACTCTAACGATGCGCAACGCAATTATGCGACAATGGCAAAAGAGTTATTGGCTGTGGTATTCTCCTTCGAGAAATTTCGTTCCTATCTAGTCGGTTCAAAAGTAGTAGTTCACACCGACCACACGGCATTAAAATACTTAATGAATAAAAAGGACGCTAGGCCGAGACTTCTACGATGAATTCTACTTCTCCAAGAATTTGACATAAAAGTCAAAGATAAGAAAGGAGTAGAAAACGGAGTCGCAGATCACTTATAACGAATAAGAATTGATGAAGACATCCCTATAGATGATTTCTTACCCACAAAAAATGTCTACTTAGCAGAATCGACTTTTGTTGGTATAGTTAGTTCGGCACATGAAGTGTAATCGATCGACACCATGCTAAGCCCATCGAACGATTATGGCCGTAGAGCATCGATAGATGTTTCCCATATACCATTGATCAACGATACACTTGCAATGGACGATGAAATAATCATTCCAATAAATATCAACGTCAGTTGTAACCCTTCGATCCCGAATAATGACTCTTTCGGAGGTAGAGGTTTGAGTCGGGGGTGTGTGCACTAAACACTACTGATAGACCTTGGTATGAAGATATAATAAACTATCTTGCTGACATGAGGGTTTTTTATGTATTTCAATGCAAACTCTATAAAATTAACCCTACAAACTACTCTTGCTAAGAGAGGTGGAATTTTAGTATTCAGGGATCGAATCCACAGGGAGCGTGGGCACACAATAAACTCAATACAGTTGTGATTAAGCTAGACAAATAGATTAATAAGCAGTAAATAAACTCTAGAAGACAATTGATTGATTGGTAAGTAAACAATAATAATAAATAGCTAGATCTAAGGTTTCAGGCAAGTGGATTATAGAGGATAGAAGCTAAGGGTATTAATCATAGAATTCAATATCTAATGTAAAAGACGACCAGCTCTAGCTGCGAGTCTAATCTATTGACTAAGTCCGATATCTCAACTCTTGCTTGTTGACACGAAATGACTGTCGACCGATGACAATGATCCTGCGTCGATCAATGGTCTCTCGAGTCAACCATTAAGACCTAATCGATATATTCACTAAATTAAATAAATCAACTCTCGTTTGTTTCTAGCAACCTAGCTCAACAGGATTAATTCTAGTAGTAGACCATGCTCTCGCTTGCGCTTAACTATCCTATGATCAGGATTCTAGTTAGCTACTCTAGAACACAAGCAATAAACACAATTATATTGATAGATCTAATAATCACCCTAGCATTTCTATTGTTTGGCTAATCCACCAGTACCATTAATAAACCCTGAACCTAACAAGAGATCTACTCAGACATTATCTTTATCACATAAATCATAGATGAAAAGAATAGATATAAAATAGAAATCAAATAAGAATCAAAGGAGTTCCAGGAGGACTCTGAAAGAGTTCCTCCCTTCTCTCCTAACCCTAGAAAAATTAATAGAATAAAGCTTGCTTACGTGATGAGTGTCGATCGACGCTCTAGTGTTGATGTCGATCGATGTTCCAATGGTGGCGTCGATCGTTTCACCAATGATGGTGTCGATCGATGCTGCGACGGTTGTCCTTGTCAACGTCACCTTCATATTTCAATACTCTCTGAGAAACTACTGCATAAAGAGGATCATCAAATACCTCAACGTAGGGATCCATATGCACACTTCCATCTGGTGGAATAGGAAATTCAACCTCAAAAACAGCACTGGGAACCGCAAAGTTCACAGGGTCATGTACCATCTTTGCTCTTTTGTGAAAACCAGCAGCTTCTTATGTGCATATAGGTGGTCTCTGATGTTTAGGGACAGCAAGATGTGAGCCCTTGAACTCGTGCATTATCTCCTCAATCGGCTCTGGTTCAATCATGTAATATGTCAGTTCGTCTAACAATGAGTGTCGATCGATGTCAACTAGGTTGTATCGATCAATCTCATCTGGGGGTGTCGATCAATATCATTAGTCAGGTGTCGATCAATATCATTAGTCAGGTGTCGATCGATTTTAGCCTTTGGTGAATTGTCCAGATATTTTCCCGAAGTGTGCTGATCGTCATCAAGCTTCTGCTCCAAATTATGATGTATATCTTCAGTACCATTATTTTAGCTCCATAGTGGCTTTCCTACTCGAATCCAAATCCCCAAATTGTTTTTTATCCTTTAATTCCAAGAGATATCCGATGGTGATTTTTGTTTCTACATCTGGAGCATGATAACAACTTGATACATTGGTGCTCTCTAGTGTCGAGTTTTCAATGCCCAGAAAACATTGTCCCAGAAGAACAGTGTCATAATGAACAGTGTCACAGTTAACAGTGTCGAGATGAACAGTGTCGTAATGAACAGTGTTGCAGTAAACAGTGTCTGGGTGAACAGTGTTGATAGATGGTGAGGTATTAGCATCGATCGATGTCGTGGTCAGATCACTGATATCGGCATCTTCTACTCTGCTCCGCTCTGCATATCCATCTTATTCTTCCTCTACCATATATCTCAGCATAGCTTCCATCTCGACCTTCATATTTGCTTCAGTATCATAGAGGAAGTTGGTGAGGAAGGCATTCGTGATGTCATTCCATGTAGTGAGAGATCCTGTTGGCAACCTCTTGAACCAACATGCTGCTTCTCCAGCAAGAGAGTATGGGAATAGTTTGCAGAAGTAGTAATCTTCAGAGACTATTGCACTTAATGGTTGACGCTAAATCATCGAATGATTCAAGGTGGTTACTGGGACATTCATGAGGAAGACCATGAAAAGGATGCTGACCCACAAGAGAGATATATGCAGGATTCAGCTCAAAGACATTCCTTTGTGGTGCAGAACAACGCATCGCAGACCTTTTGGCGTAGAAATCCTCAGGCCTGTTGTAGTCTCTAAGTGCCTTTTGTCGTTCAATCCCAGAATTCACAGTAACAGCAGTAGCATCAGGGATTTCAGTTCCCTGTTCATGAATCGATTGCCTTGCACTGTTGTGAGCACGACCTTGTTCGTCTCATAACATGCCATTCTTGTCAACTCTCAGTATGAGTACTTCGACCTTCTCTATCTTTTCGCAAGTAATATCGATCGACGGTGAAGTATTGGTGTCGATCGATGCTCGCTTCTCTTTGCTAGCGATCACTTCTTGGAGGGTGTCGACTGCCCCTGTAGACTTTTGGATCGTGCGCGAACCAGCAGGTTTCTTTTTAGAAGAACCCAAAAATCATCTCCTCATTGCTTCCTGGTACTAATATATATGTACCTGAAACACAAGAAAAACTTTATGTCAGTAAACAAATATAGAAAAATACCTAGGCTAAATCAAACAAATTGAGTCAAACTACTCTTGCCAAGAGAGGTGAAATTGTAGTATTTAAGGATCGAATCCACAGGGAGCGTGGGCACATAATAAACTCAATACAGTCGCATTTAATCTAGGCAAATAGATTAATAAGCAGAAATAAACTATGGCAAACAACTGATTAATTGATAAGTAAACAATAATAATAAATAGCAAGATCTAGGGTTTCAGGCAAGTGGATTATAGATGATAGAAGCTAAGGTTATTAATCATATAACTCGATATCTAATGTAAAAGACAACCAGCTCTAGGTGGGAGTCTAATCTATTGACTAAGTCCGATGTCTCAGCTCTCGCTTGTTGACACGAAATGACCGTCGATCGATGGAAATGATCTTGCGTCAATCAATTGTCTCTCGAGTCAAGAATTAAGACCTAATCGATATGTTCACTAAATTAACTAAATCAACTCTCGTTTTCTTCTAGCAACCTAGCTCAACAAGATTAAATCTGGTAGTAGACCATGCTCTCGCTTGCGCCTAACTATCCTATGATCAGGGTTCTAGTTAGCTACTCTAGAACACAAGCAATAAACACAATTTTATTGATAGAACTAATAATCACCCTAGCAATTCTATTGTATGGCTAATCCATCAGTACCATTAATAAACCCCGAACCTAACAAGAGATCTACTCATACATGATCTTTGTCACATAAATCATAGAAGAATATAATAAATATAGAATAGAAATCAAATAAGAATCAAAAGATTTCCAGGAGGACTCTGAAGGATTTCCTCCCTTCTCTCCTAACCCTAGAACAATGAATAGAATAAATCTTGCTTAGCGTTTCAAGCGTAGCCGTCAATAATGGCTTTGAAAACATATAAATAGGGTTTTAGGTCGTCCATGGGTATTTTGGTAATTTGTGATGGCTTCTTGGCTTAAATCGTCCATAATACAAGTCGGTCCTGTCTTCTGGGATCACCGTCGATCAACACTCATTCATCTTCTTGACAGCTTCCCCTCGCGAGGTAGACAGGCCACTCTTCAGTAAATCGGTCACAACATTAGATCTAACAATATGATGGACCTCAAACTGGTGGCATTAGAACTCTAACTCAAATTTATCTTATGTCAAAATATTAGCTCAATCACACCATGGGAAGGTCTCCATTCATAGCTAAACATCTGACGCATATGTGCAGTTCTTCATCTCGAAAAGCTCCAGAATCACCAAAGTTCTCCAGAACGTACCTGAACCTGAAAATACTCTAAATAATACTCCAAACACATATAATAGACTTTAAATAGGGATGATATCATGGCATAATAGTGTTATATACCAGGCCCTATCACTTGCCGACGAAGTAGAGCCCGAACTCTTCAAAGGATATCACAAAAAGAAAATTTTGAGAGAAATCCGGAGATATCACTGGGATGAACCTTATCTTTACAAACATTGTTCAGAGGGCATATACAGACGATCTGTTGCCGAAAACAAAACAGATATTTTATATCATTGTCACGGATCCGATTACGCTGGACATTTCGCTAGTTTTAAGACAGTGTCAAAAATCCTACAAGCAGGCTTTTGGTGGTCAACTATGTTTTGTGATGCTCAAGTGGTGCAGCCTTGATCATCCTGATCAGTCTTAATATCAATGGATTGAAGCCTATGTATGGGTCAGCAATACAAGTGATCATGGTGCAGCTTAATGGACAGTTTCATGGTCCCATTGGAATGATCTATGAGGTTCTAATAGAGAGAAGGGAAGATGCCTTGGTACAACCATGAATGGAGAAGTATCAGATGGGAAGCTTAATCTGTTTAAGTTGGATGAATCAGGAAGTGATGCTGAACTGGACGAGTCTGAAGAGGATGAGCTGATTGAACCTGAAGAAGGCGATAAAGGTGCATTCGGGTGGACGATAAACAATCCAGGAAAGATCAGCAACATACCTGAGATTAACCTGAGCTAAGGTAATCAGTTTCCACGTCCAAATGGGCCTCTAGAACAAGAAAAACAACTCAGGAAGGTGCTAGAATGGGCTAGAATTGGAGTTGGGTGAAATAAGGCCTTTTCGGCCAAAAAAGAGGATTGCAACCAGAATCTTGATCCACTTGCTTTTTTGCTGGGCCAACAGAACGTGTAGGATCCAAATATCATCAAGAGACACTCCAATACTCAGATAAAGTCGTGGGCCATCATGAAGAAGGAGGAGAAGGCCAAGAAGAACCAGCTTGTTGGTTTATTTCCTTTATTTGTAATTTCAGTTTTTGTAAACCAAGTTCTAATAGGATTAGGAGTAGTAAACCAATCTTAAATTGGATTAGGACGTCCTAAACCAATCTGGTTAAGAATTAGGGATTTAGTTAGGCATTATAAGCCTCTTTCACGTTCTGGTACTTATGCAATCGATATTTTCAATAAAACTGCCTTTTGGGTGCAAAACCTGATTGTTCTGGAGACTTGTCTCCTTTGTTCACATTGTGGATGTGTTATACATCACATTAAGGAAGAATTCATCTTCTGTGATCCATCTCAGACACTACCCAGGGTTATCCTGCGTTTGAGAGTTGCAAAACAGCTTCTGAGCAATCCATAGCTCTTTAGCAAAGTCCATCATCATCATCTATCATTCACCCACACCCCCTTCAAGTGATCCAGGGAGAGAGAGCCATTCCACGGCCGTACCAAGTGGTATCAGAGCCTCTTGAAGGTTAGGGTTTGAAGTTTTAACAAGGGAGCACGAAATCTATCAGTTAACAAGCTGTATTCTATATTTGGATATCAAGAAGAGCTTACAATTCCATTCTTCTATGGGAAGATTGATACACAGGAATACCTTGATTGGGAAAAGAAGATGGAGTTTCTCTTTGGACTCCAATACTACACAGAAAAGAAAAAGGTATGTCTAGCAGTCAATGGACTCTGTGGAAGTGCATTCTCATGGTGGCAGAGAGTTTATCAAACTAGGAGATTTGAAAAAAAAACACAAATTATTTCATGGGTTGAGATGAAGACCTTGATGAAGAAGAGGTTTGTCTCGCAGTGGAACCTTCCAAAACTAAAAGCAGAAGCAGCAACAAAGCTTACTACTTTAGATCAGCCTGCCTGTTGGTCTGAATTGCCATCAAAACCGGCAGAGAGAAGATCTGTGGTTCCTGTTCTATAATTGAAACAAGAGGAGGAAAAGCTGCAAGCTTCTATATTAGCTTCACCAATAAAACAGATTGAGGAGAGTCATAAAACTGAACCAGAACCAACAACTATTTGTCTAAAACTAGAGGAGGAGGCACAAGTTGCAGAAGCTGAGTGTGGCCACGTGCCTGATCAAAGAAAACAAGAAGAAAAAGATTCTGGAGGGTCATCTAATGCTCTTGAATTGGTGCTTTCTACTATTGAGAAAGGTGATAGCTTTAAGAGTTTAACTTGTGAGTTTCTGATCAAACCTATAGTATGTCTTCAGCTCAGCTTAGTGGAGCATCTGAGAGTTGTCAAGGGCCTGCAACAAGTTGTGTTTGAACCAGGAGGAAGCTTGTGTGTGATTAGAAGAAATAAAAAAATTCTGGATTAGAAAGCAGCTGCATTCAAGCTCAATTTGCAAGGTTCATTCACTCTTGAAAAACAAGATTTATGGTCAAATCTTTTTAAAGGGAGAGAGAATGGTGTGATACAAACTAGTTGCAGAGAGAATGAAGGAGAGTCAGGAGGCAACACGTCCTTGATCAGGTTCATAACTGATCAGGACAACCTGAGAGGAGAAATACAGAAACTGGTGGTGGTTAAAGACAAGCCAGAAGTGGAGGATGAGTATGGGGACCAAACCACACAACCACCTGATCAGAAGGAGAATAAACTAAGAGTATATGGTCTCATGTTCATGAGCAGCACGTGTGTAGGATCATCATGGAGAGAAGCAGTCAGCCTCAAACTTAACAAAGTGGAGGAACCATCTGCTTTCATAGCTAATGATATTAAGCACAATTCCAAGAAGTTGTTGTGGCATGAAGAGGGGTTGCAATACTTTGTGTTTGACCCTGGAGAGACTCAGTTTGTGATGATATTTCTCATTCGCAGCACAGGAACATTGGAATTAACTGATCATGGATCTATTTGTTTACAAGTCTTGGATTTGAGGAAAAATCCTATTAAAGGAGGAGGGAATGGTGCAGCCTTGATCATCCTGATCAGTCTTAATATCAATGGATTGAAGCCTATGTATGGGTCCGCAATACCAGTGATCATGGTGTAGCTTAATGGACAGTTTCATGGTCCCATTGGAATGATCTATGAGGTTCTGAATAGAGAGAAGGGAAGATGCCTTGGTACAACCATGAATGGAGAAGTATCAGATGGGAAGCCGAATCTGTTTAAGTTGGATGAATCAGGAAGTGATGCTGAACTGGACGAGTCTGAAGAGGATGAGCTGATTGAACCTGAAGAAGGCGATAAAGGTGCATTCGGGTGGACGATAAACAATCCAGGAAAGATCAGCAACATACCTGATCTTAACCTGAGCTAAGGTAATCAGTTTCCACGTCCAAATGGGCCTCTATAACAAGGAAAACAACTCAGGAAGGTGCTAGAATTGGAGTTGGGTGAAATAAGGCCTTTTCGGCCCAAAAGGAGAATTGCAACCAGAATCTTGATCCACTTGCTTTTTTGCTGGGACAACAGAACGTGGAGGATCAAAATATCATCAAGAGACACTCCAATACTCAGATAAAGTCGTGGGCCATCATGAAGAAGGAGGAGAAGGCCAAGAAGAACCAGCATGTTGGTTTATTTCCTTTATTTGTAATTTCAGTTTTTGTAAACCAAGTTCTAATAGGATTAGGAGTAGTAAACCAATCTTAAATTGGATTAGGACGTCCTAAACCAATCTGGTTAAGGATTAGGGATTTAGTTAGGCATTATAATCCTCTTTCACGTTCTGGTACTAATGCAATCGATATTTTCAATAAAACTGCCTTTTGGGTGCAAAACCTGATTGTTCTGGAGACTTGTCTCCTTTGTTCACATTGTGGATGTGTTATACATCACATTAAGGAAGAATTCATCTTCTGTGATCCATCTCAGACACTACCCAGGGTTATCATGCGTTTGAGAGTAGCAAAACAACTTCTGAGCAATCCATAGCTCTTTAGCAAAGTCCATCATCATCATCTATCATTCACCCACACCCCCTTCAAGTGATCCAGGGAGAGACAGCCATTCCACGGCCGTACCATCAAGCTTACGTATCAAAATGTGTCCCCTACCAAAGAAGAGGAAAAAAAAGCAAGAGAAGCGAAATAAAACAAAATTTCATACTCGAAGTTGAAGTGTTTGATTGCTGCGGCATTGATTTCATGGGCCTTTTCCCTTCTTCGCACGAAAATAAACACATACTGGTCGCTGTAGACTATTTATCTAAACGGGTGGAAGCGATAGCAACCCCAAAAAATGATGCTTCCGTAGTCGTTAAACTCTTTAAGAGTATTATCTTTTCCATATTTGGAGTTCCGCGAATCGTAATAAGCGATGGAGGTACCCACTTCATTAACAAAGTGTTCGAAAAACTACTCAAAAAACATGGATTTCACCATCGAGTAGGTACACCCTATCATTCTCAGACCAGCGGACAAGTAGAAGTATCTAACCGCCAGATCAAAAAAATCTTAGAAAAGACGGTAGGATCAACCCGTAAAGATTGGTCTTTGAAGTTAGATAATGCACTTTGGGCATACTGAACAGCGTTTAAAACACCATTAGGAACCACCCTATTCCACCTAATCTATGTAAAAGCATGCCATCTCCCTGTAGAACTAGCGCATAAAGCCGAATGGGCCATTAAAAAAAGATAAACTTTGATGCTAAACCTGCAGCAGAAAAGAGATTAATTCAACTAAACAAGCTCGATGAAATCAGATATCGCGCCTACGAGAAGTAAAAATTGTACAAAGAGAGAACGAAAGCCTATCACGATAAGAAAATTATTTCACGGCATTTCAAACCGAATGATTAGGTACTCCTATACAACTCTCGGTTAACTCTATTTCCTGGAAAACTACGTTCTCGTTGGTCCGGCCCTTCACCATTAAAGAAGTTACGCCTTACGGGATTGTCCTATTTAATCCTAAAGGAGAGGATTTCATGGTGAATGGGCAGCGAGTGAAACATTAGTGGGCTAGAGCTGAAATTCCGCATACTCAGACCATGCGTATAGAGGTGCCTAACCCCGAATGATAAACCCATTTTTCGTCAAGCTAACAACTTTAAACAAAGGCCGAGTGGGAGGTAAACCACAAATTTTAAAATAAATACATATATATATAATAAATAATAATAGTAAAAATAAAAATAATAACATAAATAAAACAAAAACAAGAAAATAGCAATAATTAACTAATTAATAATAAATATATATATATATATATATATAATTATGCATTTACAAATTTCATAAGTGAATATGGAGTCACCGAGTTGACCATTGGTAGACGCCCCCATAAGACCGTCGATCGACGGTCTTGTGTCGAGTAGGTTAAATTGACACGATCCCGATTCATAATTCACTTTTCTCCTCGGGTACACACTCGATCTCTCTCCCAAATTTTGGCGAAATTTGCTCATTTTTGAGTCTAGATCACTCGATTTTTACCCTTTCTACCTGTTTAGTTCATTCAATCACTCAATCGTCAAAGTATGTTCTCCAAATCTCTTAGTTTATGGAAAATTTTTAGAAGAAAAATCGAATCTTTTGTGGATTAGCTTGGAATTTAAGACGTTTCAGGGTAATGGAGTACTAGATTTGGTACTACCTATCATCTATACACATGATTTGCACGATTTGAGTTGATTATTTTTGATTTCGTAATCCTTGATCCATGATGCACCATCGATCGATTCCCATGAGTCGCTGTTGATCGATGGCGATGAAGTTATGTCGATCGATGCCCATGTGGTGCCATCAATCGATGGTAGCTCTTTTTTCGATATTGATTCTAATTCCTGGTTTTCGTTTTAATTGCAAATGGACGAGAGGCAAAAAAAAGCAAGATATGAGACAGGTAGCACCAGTGCTACACCACGGGGTCCTCCATGCAGAGACCCATGGCCAAAAGAGGAGGAGACTTACTTGTGACATTCGAGGATTATCCCAACCCTCGAAAAGTAGTGGCATCGAGGGAATGCACACACATCCCGTGGGAGTGGGATGATTTCGACAGCCTCTACTACAACGCTTGGCAAAGCGTTGCCATAAACCCCACCAAGGTCATCGATAAGCAAACTCTAAAGAACTGGGGCTCTATGCGGATTTTAGACAGATGGTGCAGGAGCTTGGACTGGGAACCATGGTTACTAAGCCATATACTCTGTATCCCGACCTGGTCCGACAGTGCATAGCTATGACTCAGATGCTCTACAAGAGCCCCAGGGGGAAGGTTGCGCATGAGGCCACCCTGGTTTTTCTCATCAGAGGCATCCGCTACCGGATCCCCATCCCACAGCTCTGTGAGATTTATGGCTTTGACATCGGTACCAGCGCCTGTTGAGTCGCTGCTTTCCCTGGCCTTCCTACCTTCTGGGGCGTCATCGGGACAGGCCACTTTGACTCCGGCTCGGCCACTCAGACGGACGTCCGTCACCCCACTTTTCGCTATTTTCTGAAAGTCCTTGCCAACACTCTGTTGTGCAAGATGGAACCCAACAAGGTTGCGGTTCAGGAGCTGACATTGTTGTACTATTTTGTCAGGGAATTAGTTGGGCTCGACGACGAGGTCTTTCCCCCACCCGTGAGCGATAAGCAGGTGAACTTGGGGGCTATATTTGCTGAGCACCTGGAGACCTGAAGGACAAACCCTTCAAGGGTTCTGGCTCGAAGAGGGATACGATCGGGAGCCTGTTGACACCTATCTTCAGCTTTCTTGGTATTAGCTTCAAAGGAGCCTCGGTATAGAGAGATCTGCGGTTCATGGATGAGGACTTGACGAGGACCTACTGGCTGAAATAGGGACGCTATTGGTCTTTTGTGGATGATGAGGGTCCTTGGATGATAGAGCTCCCAGCACACGAGGTGACTGACTTCGTTGATGATCCCCAGAGCCTCGCCTTCCGACCAGCAGAGCAGCATCTCCACACGGCACCTCTCAGGGTACGGAGCAGAGGAGGCCTCAGCAGCCCACCCGGTCGTAGCAGCCGCATCAGAAGCACCAGCACAGCCACCTCCATCTCTCCCATCTTTTACTCAGATCCTAGAGATCCCTATCCACGACCATGGTATCTTTGAGCGGGTCATAGTGGACAAACTTAGAGCAATATGGGCTAGAGTGCAAACGATGTCTCAGTGCCAGTGTTTCAGCCGTCCCAGGACCAGAGCCAGATCGCCACCAGGAGCAGCACCACAGCACCAGCAGCATGATACGAATACCTCAGACAAGGAGTAGTCCCTTTTATACTCCTTTGTCTATTATTTCATTTTATTTTCAGACTTATACTCATATTTCTTTTATTTTCTTGTTGCCTTTGGATTTAGACCATTTATTTATTGCTATTTGGATGGTTTTAATGTGTGTTTGAGTGTCTAACAGAGCTATCCCAAAGAGATATGATCAGAATGGAGAGTAGACACACGATTTCAGTCTGTTAGCATACCATCGATCGACGACAAGGTCCTATCATTGATTGATGGCACATTAGCAAGAAAGGCACAGTAGATAGTTCGAATCCACCATCTATCGATACCACCAGTACACCGTCGATCGACGCTAACCTACTGCCATCGATCGATACTCCTAACAGATTTGGTACATTAGACTATCTCTAACACTGTTTCCTTATGATTTAAATTCTCCTAAACCAATCTGAGACAGTTTACACTAGGGACATTGTAATTTAAGTCTAAGGGAGGTTCGCTAATGCTATCTATTTGTTTTTGAATTGTATTTCTATAATTATATAAGTTTTTCTACAAGTTTTTCCAAAAAATTTATTGAGTCAAGAAGGAGACTATGATCAATTTTTATTATTGACTAACCACACTTTAACACCATTCTTGGAAGGTTGTTTACAGAGATTTCTAGAGATACCAAAGTGGATCATCCTACCACTGTATCACACTTGCTTAGAAAGTTTGAAGGAACCGAAGCTGATTTCCAACACTAATCCTGACATTATTTGCTTGCTTTGGGGCTTGGTATGCACTGGATTGGATTCCTTCTGCAAGTATGTAGGTACAAGTCATTGCACCTCTGGTTTCCAACTCTCTCTCTCTCTCTCTCTCTCTCTCTCTCTCTCTCTCTTCAGCATTTATTTAAGTACATTATTGCTGACGTCCTAAGATGCAGAGGGGTAGGTACATTACCGATGACCCCATTATTCTAATTCGAAGAAACGATCACACATTGTTGGAAGCGAGGGATAGGTACATTACTGATGACCCCACTATTCGCCTACAACTTTGTTAAGAAAAACAATCAAAAATGAGATGGCAAGATGGACTGTATCAGCATCATTGTCCATTAAGTTTGAGATTCAAAAAGATTCAGAGAAGATTTTGTACCTAGTTGTCCAGAACTGCAGCGGTAAGAATCCACGTGTCTATTGATCGATACCCCCAAGGTAAAGCATGCACTTTTATTTTAAGCAAAGAAATGAAATTAGCTGAGGGGCGAGTCAGACTAGTATTCGCTAAGTTGTTGGTAGTATGGATTTGGTTTCTATACTAGGATAGGGTATATAAAGTTTCTTTGTGATTGACTTGATAGGATGTGGTTGCAACAAAGTAAGGTGAAACCTAGACATTATGTGAGTCTCCGCTTTTCAAAACATCATACACAGGCTTTGTTTGCTTGAGGAAAAGCAAAAGGTTATGTCTGGGGGAGTTGATATACCATGGATTTTACCTATTTTACCTACACTATATAAAGTATTTCAGAGTCTTTTATATGCATTTGGTATTGTTTTAGAGTATTTACAGGTCTAGGTATTCATTGGGAGCAACTGGAGATTTTGGGATATTTTGGAGCATTTGGGATGCTCAGCTGAAACTCAGAGTCGGATCCAGATTTATGAAGGGACCATCGATCGACGCCACACACTGTGCATCAATCAACATCCAAGTCGACAGCAAGATTGGTGAAGGCTTGCAAGACAAGTCCCTGGCCAAAATTTAGACTATTTATTAGGTTTTTCTATCTTAGTTTTAACCTGAGCCAAGGACATCTAAGAAAGAGTTGTCGTCTATGTTACACAAGAGTTTGAGAATTAAGAGTTAGAACACACTGCTACATCTATTGGAGAGAAAGATTTGATCATCATTCCGGAGAAGATCTTGAACTGCTTATTGTTTTACTCAATTTATTATATGCAATTTATTCAGAATTTATTCATGTCATTTATTTCTATGTCTGAGTAATTAACTGTTAGATATAGGTATGTTCAATGGTAATAATGTATTGCTGAATTTATAGAATTGTTAGGGTAATCTTCTTGGTTCTTTGTTTAAGTTATTATTAATGCTAAGTTCAACTTGATCACCTCAACCTTAGAAATTAGGGTGCTATAGCGTAAGCGAGAGTTTGGTTATAACCTTGAATCTATCTTAAACAATCTAAATAACCGGTATCAAACGAGAGTTAAATTGGAAGTCTAGAGAACCCATCAGACCGCAAAACCAGTATTGTTAAAATGAGCATCAATCGACGGCACTTAGTTGGCATTGATCAATACGCAGTTGAGATGCGCGAGAGGAATCTCCTAAACCCTAAGGTTTGAGTTCAAAACAATGCTTAATAAAATCCTAGCAATCTATTAATTTGTAGTATCTAATATTACCTAAGAATTTCCCCTAAGTTTAATCTCTTAATTTAATTCTCACAAACCAAATCTATCATGAAATCATTTTTATTGTTATTGTTATAATTCATCTAGCTGTAATTCGAAAACATTAAGTCTATTGTGCAATCCTAGAGGCTATGGGGATTCGATCCCTAAGTACTACACTGAACCTCTTAGTTGAGAGAGTAAAAGTGGAAAATAGGGTTAATTTGAAAGTGAAATAAAAAAACACATCAACCATGCTCTTTTCTGTCCCAATTAATCATATGATCATGTTTCTAGGTAGTTCTTCAAGAAACAAGCAATAAGAACAATCATGTGAAAGATACAGTATGATAACGCTAGTAGTCCTTTATAAGTTCATCAAAACATCAGAACACTAAATCTAACAAGTAAATATTCAAACATAGTTAAGCAAGACATAAAGAATGACTGAATGAACTGCATTAAAAAGAAGAGATATAAATACTGGAGTTCCAAACAATTCTCTAAAAGAGTGTCCTGATCTTTTCTCCAAACCCTAAAATAATGAAATCTTCAATGAAACTATATAAAAGTGTGTGCCTAAACAATGGCTGCAAAACTATAAATATAGGCCGGCTAAGGGCAATCTTGTAACATGTGGGAAATTTCTAGGCCAAGCCCGATTCTGGAATTAAAGTAGGTGTGTTTACTCGCGCAGGTGTAACATGCTCTCGGACTAGTCAAAGTAAAAGCGGCTACAGCAAGAGGAGAGGCTCAGCAGAATTAGTTGCATTTTTTGAATGAATAATATCCTGGAAATCTGAGAAATCCTTCCCCGAGAGATATCATTGATCTTCTAATGGTAAAAATAGGTGATAAAATATCCTACTCCACAGCATTGAGAGGGTAAAATCAAGCTATTTGTCATTTGCATGATAGTTCGGAAGACAGTTACAAGATGTGGTATAGCTATTTGTACATGTTAGAGAAGGTCAATCCGCAAACAAAAAAAAAGTGTAAAGTGGATGAGGAAGGTAATTTACCTCTTCATAGCATTAAGAGATTGTATTGAAGGGTTTGCGGTCATGAGAAAAGTGATAGTTGTGGAAGCCACATTTTTGAAGAACGGGTATTGGTGGTGTAATAGTATTTGCAAACTCTCAAGATCCTAATCGTCACCATTATCCCCTTGCGATTGGTGTACTCGCGGTGAGAATAATGCTAGTTCGACTTGGTTTTTTGAGATACTCAAAAGTGCTATACCAGACTCTTCTGAATTAGTTTTTATGAGCAATAGAAACCAGATCCTCATCACTACTGTAGCTAATGTGTTTCCACAAGCTCACCATGGCCATTGTATATGGCATTTGGCCTAGAATGTGAGAGGGCATGTTTGTAACACCAACAAAGCCATAGTCGCATGGATATTTGTGGAGTTAGCTAGGTGTTACACGGTGGCTGAGTTCGAGTCTGCTTACGCATCTTTTAAGGTGAGATATCCTTCAGCGTATAAGTATCTGGAGGAGCATACTGAGAAAAACACATGGGGTAGGTTTTTTTTCCACGTGAAAGATACAACTTGGACACTAGCAACAGTATGGAGTCAATGAACAACGTGTTTAAGGACGCAAGGAGGTATGCCTTAATAACAATAATGGATACAATCATCAAAATATTTTCCGAGTGGTTTAATGAACATCGAAAGGAAGATGTGTCTGGATCGATTGATACCAAACTGGTTCCTCTTGTCGAGATCCACTTGCATAAGCTATGGGGAAAAACTAAGAAAACACCAGTGCGTGAACTAAATAGTTATGAGCTTGAGTACAAGATACCTGACACTTATGATGGGAAGATTTATTTGGTGAACTTAATAGCGAAGAGTTGTACCTGCAAGTTGTATGTTTATGAAAGATATCATTGTCTGCAAGGACTTGCTCCTTACTTATATTTCCTTGAGGTTGATACTACTCCCGGTCGTCGACGTGATATCAAGATAGAGTATCATGAGTTGTGCTCAAAATATAACTGGACGGAACTTTGGCATTGACTTATTATAAGACCATTTATTTTGTGCCGGGACAGGTCTGATTGGAATGTACCAGATTACATCAAAGAGCTTCAGATTATACCTCCGGATCGCCTTAAGAAGAACAGGAGGAAAAAAGATGAGAGGAATCCATCTGTTGGAGAACGACGTAAAAGGACACAAAACAATAGGCGACCAAGGCAAAATTTCGGTTTTAGTTGGTGTTGTTTGGAAGGCATCGTTATCCCAGTGAATGAAACTACATACTTTGTTTCGATTTTATTTCTGTTGTTTCCATCGATTGTGTTGTAGAACTATTTATTGGTTTTGTCTTCTATAAAACTATGGAATACTGCAGCTTATTAGTATGTTTGGATTTTATTTATGTTGGTTCCATCGATTGAGTATTTTTGAAAGTAAACTACTATTCAACTTTTGATATACACATATTCCTACTAAAAATAGATTAGTGAAAATAACATATATGTAAAAAACTCATAGTCAAAATAGAATAATATGTACTAAAAACTCCTTGTTTCGCAATTTCTCTTATACATTCTATTATCCTTTCAAGAACAAACTGAAAAGTAAAAGTACCTTAACAAATTTAAAGGATAGGTAGAACTAAAAAAAAATGAAATCAAGGAAAGTAGAACTATGAAGAACATAGGTAAAACAAGAAAAGTAAATTTTTTTTGGGGGGAGGGGTGGAATAAAAACTACTTTGCCACCTAAACGAAAAAATACAGAAAAAAAGTAGATTCCCTCTCTAAACTCTCTCTCTCTCTCTCTCTCTCTCTCTCTCTCTCTCTCTCTCTCTCTCTCTCTCTCTTTCTCTCTCTCCATACTCTATCCTCTTACTCTCACCATCCATTCACACATCTCTTTCTCCTTCTCCTTTCTCTCTTTCTATTCTCTCTATCAGAATTTCACTTTTTTCCTTCCCCGAACAGAGACATTTCCTGGCGTCATGGATTCGTGGGTGGAGGAACAGGAGAGGAGGGAAATGAGGAAGATGAAGACAATGAAGAAACAAATCGACATACTAGGGTTCCTTGTCGATGCCAAGTACGGGATTCCAACATGTTGTCCATGTGGGGAGAAATCATCTAGGAAACCTCTCCAAATCCAAACTCTCCATGATTTCTATACCTTACATGAGAGTAGGTACTTCACCTGCAAGACCTTCAAGGTAATTGTTGGTTTTCTTTCACTTGTATGTAAAACTAAGTGGAACTGCATAAAACTTAGTGAAACTAATTGTGTTATACTGGGTGAAACTGTGTGATATTAATTGAAACTAACTGCGTTATACTAGGTGAATTGTGTTATTGAGTGAAACTATATTGAACGTGCAGGATGATGGGCTGCACTTTCGTCAGCCATGGGTTTTCAGTGTTGAGGAGGAATTTTGGCGCTTAATTTGGGAGGTGGATGATATGGCTCAAGAGATTGCAACCCTCAAGAAGCTTATTACCTATCCATGAGATTCACAATTCATAGTTCTTGGTTCTATATGAGTATATCTGTTAAAAACTTTTTCTTTGTTATCTTGATTTCGGATAATACAAATCTTAGTTTGTCAATAATTGAATGATTTATGTGTTTAAACATATGTTATGACTCATGGTATGTTTTGAAACTTATGGTATGTTAGGACTTTGTCCATTAGGACATTGATGTTATCTTATGTTGTCCATGTTTCTACTTAGTTTTCAAGACATATGTTATCTTCATCCGTAATATCCGTGATAATTTAGTCATAACCAAGTTCTAAATCCACAAACAAAACAACAAAAACCACCAAAGACACATAATTTGTCTACTTCATAAAACAACGCCTAAATCTACGAACGAAACAAGTTCTTCACTTCTTTCTTCGTTTCTCTTTTTCTGCTTCCTTGACAAACAACTCTAGTATGGCCAATCTCCCACCCAATTGGTCAACCTTCTTGTCAACTTTCTTGATCAATTTCACCATTTTTTCAAGATCTTCATAACATCACCCACTTGATTCGACTGCCTAGCAACCTCAACTCCATCTTAGGCCTCTGCCGTATTTTCTATCTCTTATGCATGTTCTTCTCGCGCGGCAATATCTTTGTACATGTCATAAAAAAAGACTGATAACCCTTCATCTAGATGTTTATCCCAACTATCAACTGCTAGATCAGGCTCATCAACATCTTCCATAATTTCATCCAAGAGTTATTCTTCCTCTGGACTTTTGGTGGGGGTGATGTTGTGAATATCCTGTAAAAATAAAAAATAAATGTTTAAACTTAGCAAAAAAATTAGTTCTACTACATTCTACCATAGTTCTACAAGAGTTCTACCTGCAAGGTTCTACATTTTTTCATGGTCTTCATAACATCACCCACTTGATTCGACTGCCCAGCAACCTCAACTCCATCTTAGGCCTCTGCTGAGGAAAGCAAAGTTGAAGAAAGAAAAGTTGAGGAAGCCTCTCCCAAACACCAGGCAGACCGAAAAAGGCAAAATTGAGGAAGCATCTCCTAAAGTAATCAAACCGAAAAGAGGCAAAGCTCAGGGAGCATCTCCCAAAGTAGCCAGACAGACAAGAGGCAAAGCTAAAGACGCCAAAGCCACGAGGGCAAAACATCTCCCATACAGAAAAAAAGCAAAAAAAAAAATCAAGGAAAAATAAGTAACATGTTTACTTTTGGAAGGTTGGAACCTTTTTCAAATTGTTGTTTTCATTTCATGTTGGAACCTTGGAATGTTTGCTTGTTTGGTTTGAAAAAACTCGTTTGCATTTGAATGTTTGAACCTTTGGTTTGTGCAAACTTGTTGTAATGGATGCATTTTGTTAATATGAAGTTTATTAAGGCTGTTATTAATGTGTTATTTCTATTTAAAATAATGCAGAGTGATAAATGACATGTTGTAGTAGAGAAAGAACAATCAAGCACTGATTATGGTTCGATGAAAAAACTGAAACAGGTTAGAAAGTTAAAAGCTGTTCACATTTTGGCATATGCTAAGAGTGAGAGACTACATAGGCTTTCTACTATTCAACAATTTCCTTTTCAAGGAAATAGCACGGCGAAGGTTATCATACCTAACCAGCCGAAGCGAGGACAGGGATATTACCTATTTGCTCATGTTGACCGCCAAAAGATATATGTTCTTATTGATAGGATGAAACTCAACCGTAAGTCATTCAATCTCACATAACTTCTCTTTATATAAAGGACTTGGTAGTTTTTTATTAATGTACCAGACTATTGACAGCAAAATGGCGACAAAAGGTGCCTCGTTCTACAAGTTTTTGGTACTACATACTACTAACTTATAAAGAATGACTGAAAGACATAGTATATAAAATTCTCTCCAATGTAGACTTCCCTCTGATGCAGACTTCTTTATGATTTAGGAGTCTCTAGTTTTGTAAATGCAACATATGGATGCTAGAATTAATCTCTTAAGACTCCGATATACGAAGCACCCGGAATGGTTTAGGTCAGACAGAATTTTCCTGTTAGATGCTATGTTTACTCAAATATGGTCAGCAAAGTACAAAGAGTTTTTGGACTCTCCTTCCAACCCTACACAGGCAAGGAGCCAGCTTATTGTCGATCTGAAAAGACATGAATGCTGGAGACTGATGATATATATATGTGCCATTATTTGTTAAGAACAATAATTGGGTAGCTTACTCGATATCAATTCGGAGGAGACATATCATGATTTGGGACATTTTTGTTGATAACGCCGATGATGAAGAAATGGCTAAGGCTGTGAAGCCTATTGCGCACATGTTTCCGTACATGCTGCATATGTTATCTCGCGGTGAGGACATGGAGTTATACACGGTTGATTTCATACATGAGCGGGTCTCAGCATTTGGGGTACCACAAAACATACAAAGTGGTGATTGTGGAGTGTATTGCTTGATGTATATAGAATGCAATGCACTTTGCATGGCATTCCTATCTCATGACTTCTATGATAACTAAGAAGGTGAAACTAATGAGGGCGAAGCTAGCGGCAAAGATATTTGCCGAGACCAACATAAACGGCACAGAAAAATGGGAGTACAAGCATCTCCTTGTCAATGAGTAAGGTTTGAATCCACTTTTGGGGTAGAAATAGAGGAAAGTACGAAGTTTTTTGGTGACTTTCCTCATCGAATATATGTATTAGGCTTTTATACCACACTCTTGTATTGTGTTGTGAGTATAGTAGGCTTTTGTACTAGACTTATGTAATTTTCTTGTAGTAGGCTTAAGTATTGGTCTTCATTTACAAAAGTCTTCTGCTAGACTATCAAGCATCTTTCTCTGTATCAGAGATTTTCAACACAATTTCAACGAATGATACAGAGACTTACCTATTAGTCTTCATTTGCAGTACACTACTAAATAAGTCAATGGTAAAAAAAAATTAAAATGTAAATTTGCACGATGGAAAACAGACGTGTAATAAATGTGACTAAAGACCTACAAATTCAACATTAATCACAAAAGACAACATCCAAAGAAACAATATAACTCCTAAGTTCAACACTGACTAAAGACCCACAAATTAAACATAAGTTCAACACCTAGGACAACTCGAAAGCAATGAGACAACTCATTAGTTCAACACATAAGACATAAGATAACATCCAAAGCAATAATACAAATCATATTAGCGTGGAAAATTTGGATGAGTGTGGCCCAGTTGTTTGCACTGGGAGCAACTACAATCCTTGTGCAGCTTTCGCGGTTTGTTTCCCCTCATCCTGGAAATTTCTAGCCAAGACTGCCACCCCGACTTCTTTTGCCTACTCGAGCCACGCTTGACAGGTGGAAGAAGGCATTTATGTCTGTTCGAAGCTTCTTTGTCTTCACTAGGAGCTTCCAAATCTTCATCGGTAGGTGATGTGTTTTCACTTTTGGGAGCTTCCAATTCTTCATCGGTAGGTGATGTGTCTTCACTTTTGGGAGCTTTCAGATCATCACTTTTGGGATTGATATTTTCTGCGTATGTTGCATAAAGATACTCCTTTGAATACGATTAGCATACAAGCGTAGAGACATGAATGTTTACTTCCTTTGCAGTTGCAATGACATGTGAACAAGGTATCTTCTCAATATCAAACACACCACATTGACACCTTCGAAGTTCCAAGTCAACAACACAATCTCGATGTCCTCCTTTCACAACGAAACGCCATCCATCAATCTGTTCCACATTCATCATATCTGCATATTCTTTCCGAATATCCAATAAGTTTTCAACTCCCCGACTATGTTGTGTGTGAAACTCAAAGCATCTTCTCTTCTTTTAAAAAACCACCTTCGTAGCTTCTCTAGTATATATTAAAGAAGGAATGAGATGGGGAATCCTCTTGTTGACTTAAGTTGAGAGTTACTAAATTGTGCGATGTTGCTAGTCTTTATGTTGTATTTGTCACCTTGAAAGTGCACTTGTGACCATAACGCGACGTCAGCATTCTTCAAATATCTTGCAAGGTCGGGCTTTATACTTTGTATCTCATCCATGTAGCGGTTGAAATCGAAAAGCGTATGTGCATACGCAGCACCTTTAATGAAGTATAACATGTGTTTTCCCTTGAATATTTGGGCTATGTTATGTTGTAGATGATAATAACTAATTCTTCGCTTTGCCCAAGCGAAAAGCTCCGCACACGCCTTCTTAATGGACCTGTACCTATCAGAAAATATCACCAAAGCATACTCATCTGAAACACAACTCCGCAATTTGGTATAAAACCCTTTCCAAAGAATCGTAATTCCCCGCATCCACAATCGCAAAAGCCAATGGAAAAATCTGAAAGTTAATGTCTTGGGCAGCAGAAACAAGCATAACTCCTTCATAATTTCCACTTTGATGAGTGTCATCCACCACAAGAACCCTCCTAAGATAGTTAAAACCAGATATTGAAGCTCCAAAAGATAGGGATAGATACTTAAATCTGTTTTCGCCATCTTTCCCAAGTGACAATTCCCGGATTCGATTACTCGATCTGACGCAAATAAGAATGCAGATTCTCATATCCAGCTTCTGTTCCTATCACCAACTCTTGGCCACATAACAAAGCTCTATACGATCTGGTGTATCCAGCTTCATCCCAAACATGTTCTTCGTCGAATCTGAGATATGCTTCGGTCTAAGCCCATATATAATCCCAACTTTATATATAAGTAGTCTAGCAACATATTTCAGAGTATAATGTATCGGTTGAGCCATTTGATCCCTCCCCCCCCCCACTGAACATGTATGAGTTTTCGAATATTTTGTAACCTAAAATATCTTTGGTCCATGCTTCACACTCGCCCTAAGCTTCCAACCACATCCTTTAACACGACATTTAGCCACATACAGAGTTTTTGTTGTCCTATATGCTGAATGTAAATTTACCTTTCACAGCCACCAACTTCAGGTTTGAAACAATCTCAGCCGTACTAGCAAAACTCTAACCGGCATATATTGTCATTAAAGGACATCGATCTTCCGTCAGCACCCGATTAATCCGCTTGTTTTCCACCATAATATGTTTCATTTGCATCTTCATCAGAATCCTCATCTTTCAATTTCCGTAATCATTGTAGTTTACAGCATCGTCAGCATCAATAGAAACATCAGCTGTTGCTTGAGCATCATCGGCAACATTCCTATCTTCACAAGACCCTTCGTCAGTATCTTCATCACCAAAAATACTATCACCTCCATCAGACACATCATCATCGTCCTTACCTCCAGATTCTACTTTGCACTGACTTGATACACAAAGGCATACAATATGTGTCTTGCATAACTCGATCAAGTTACGCACTTGTTTATCATTCTTAACATGCATAGGAGGAGTATCCAGACCCACTTTCCGTAAAATTATATCCGGTAAGGAATATGTTAGCTCCACCATCTCGGTTTTCTTGTCCAGATCATAATCTTCTTGTTCCATTTCAAAAAGTTTACCATGTGTACACCATCATGCACAATGAACATTCTCCTTTTTTCCGATTATCGACCACAAACTCCCACAACGAGCCTTTCACCACCTATTCTCCGTATACAACATGTAACTTAACCATTCCCTGCAAAAAGAATACAATTTAAAAAATTAGCGAATAAAATTTTTTTTTTTGATAATATTATAAAAGTAGACTCACAAAGACGTCTACACTTATTAGCTAACTAACCAATAATTTGATAGTTTCAGAATTATAAAATATTACCATTAGGATTAACTAACACACACTATCAAACTAAAAAATCTTGAAAATACATTATGAATAATATACAAATTCAGTTTTTTAGATTTTTGTACGTAAACTTCATCTTCAGTCTACAAAATAATATTTTTTCTTTTCAGTTTACGTATGTAGACTATCACGTAGGTCTATTTGATTTAGTTTTTGCAATTGTAAAATCCACAGGTTATTATCTATATTTTTTAAAAAAATTGTATTTTATACGTGTAGGCTTTCTTTTCATGTCTATATTTTGAAAGGTTAATTTTTGCAATTGACCAGATTTGACTTTCAAAATTAGAGTTCATATACAGTCTAAATTTTTTTAATTTTTTTGGAACATGTTAGTTTTTGCAGTTGACCATGTTTGGCTATCTACAACTAGATTGAGATGAACGTCTATACATGTGTAGACTTCACCTGAAGTCAATTCTCAAATCTGACGGGTTAGATTTGTATTTGACCAAAATAAAATAGTATACTTTATATGCAGTCTACGTTTTTTCTGAGATTAGTAGACAAAATATGAAGTCTACACTTTTTTGTCAATTTTTTAAAATTTTGGTCAATTACAAAACTAACATATTCAATGAAATCAAAGTTTGGGTCAAATGCAAAACAAACATTTAATAGAGTTTGCTAGTGGTCTAGTTTCTGTAGATTGCCGATGAAGTCTACTTTGCAAAGTCAAATGCAAAACTAAACTCTTTTACGTATACTTCTTAGTAAGGCTGCCTACTTTTTTCAAAGGTTAAGATGTAGACTTCTATGGAAGTCTTTTTTACAAAAAAAAAATTATTTTGGTCTATTGCAAAAGTAGCTTGTGTGTTGACAATTAGACCACATCGTAAGGCTACACATATGCGTAGACATACAAATCTGTCTACACATATGCCTAGACATACACAAATCTGAAAATGACGAAAACCATGTAAATAGTTACTTTTCCGGTATAAATCTTGTTTCCACCCTTTACCACCGTCTAAGCTCTAAATATGAGCAAAAGGAAGCAGATTTGATGACTCACAACTGAATAAAATCGAAAATATGAAATTTGTGCTTATAAAAATGAAAGCTGTTGGAGATTTTTCAGATGAAAATGGAGAGAAAATGAAGATTAAGTGGTTTAAAAAGAGGAAAAAGTGGTTAGAAATTGAATTCTTGAAATTTTAAGAGCTTTAAAATGGTAATTCATGGTGCTTGGAAAATTGATGATAATGTCATTGTTTTAAATAAAAAGAAATGTTTAGGGTGTAATAGGTTTTTTCATAGTTTCGAAACAATTAAGAAATTAATTATTAATTGTAATTTTGTAAATAATTCAAAAACATAAGGAGGGTTTGGAAATTTCATGGGTGATTAGTAATAACAAAAAAAAGGTTGATTTTAGGATTGACTTGAAATTATAGGTTCTTTTGAAAAGAACTTAAAAAAAACACATGATTGATGTCCGGACAAACTTGTTGGGTAACAAATAATAATATCCACAAAGACACCTCCACCTACCTTTTTTTCTTGGTAGTGTCTCCTAGTGTATGAAAATTATTGTACATTATGATGAAGATAGCCTAATTTTAAAAATAAAAAGCCAAGTACCAATAAACTAGTGAATATAGTATTATGTGAACTAGTAAAATTTACTATCGACATCGCATTAAATTTAAATATTTTTTGTTTATGGCTTTTTGTCACAACAAAACTTAATTGGAGAGTAACTCCATATGCCCTTACTAAAAAAAAGTTATTCCTTCTATCCCCTCTTTATTCTCACTACCCTTTTATGATTGCCCTTACATATATAACATTTTATTTCTTTATTATATTAATTCCACATCATAAATATATTAATTATTCCAATTAAATTAACAACCATAATCCATCTACCACCATGGCCCACACTTCTATCTTCCTCTTTCCTCTCTTTAACGTAGACTTCATCTTCCTCAACCACCATTAACGACTTTGAAGCTTGAAAAACAGGTAATTCTTGTCCGTTTTTCATGAATTTTTTTGTGGAATATCATTTTAATGTTGTGTCTATCATGGGTAACGTAAAAAAATTAAGAATTAATGAAATATTTGAGAGATAAAAAACAATTTTGAAAATTGTGTATATAGATTTCGCGTATATTTATGTGTATTTTTTATGAAATTTTTGCTGGAATACTATTAAAAAGAAGTGTATATCTCGGGTAGTGTAAAAAATGAAAGATTCAAAGCAAATTTCAAGAAATTTTAAAGGATTTTGAAAACTGTGTTTATGGGTTTATAGTATATTTTATGTCCTTTTTTTGATGATTTATTGTGTGTACTTTCATTAATATGAATTATATATCATGGGTAATGTAAAAACCAAACAAATTTGGAATTAAAATTTTATTAGTTTGTGCAAGGATAATTTCTGGGGAATTACTATGATATCTAGTTTTACTAAGGCAAAATGGTTTTACTGATATTACTATGTTTACTTGTTGGACTAGTATTGCTGGTATTACTATTTATAATATTGAAATGGATTAATATTAATTTTAAGATTCTTAATAATGATAATTTTAATGAGAATTCCAGTTTATTTTAGGAAAAATACAAAATCCGCCTTGCACAATCATTTGTTTTGATTACGGGGGATCTTATATGAAGGATGGGGCTGAAATAAAATGGATATCGGGCGATGGTGAAAGAGAAGATGAAATTCACACAATTGTGTTGAAGAAATCAGTGGAGGAGGTCACATACTCTGTTTTGGTTGAGCGTATTTGTAGAAAGATAAAAGTAGATGAATATAAGATGGAAGCGAAGATTAGTTACTTTCCAATGGTATGGTATTCGAACAAGCCATCATATATCTGGAATGATGAAGACGTTTTTGGTTATCTACTGCAAGTAAATAATGAGAAGTGTAGAAGTGTTCAGTTCAACAAAATGAATGAAGAAGAGGATGATGAAGCTGATGTCTATGTTGGTGTATCCGATAGAGAGGCTACTGATAAAGAGCCTACTGATATAGAGGGTGGTGATATAGAGCATAATGATGAAGATGATACTGAGATTTATGCAACTGATAATGAAGGTGTTGGTGGGGTACTCACATTTTGCGAAGACATTGAGATGCATGATAATGTCACCGAAAGGGATGAGCTTGTGTTTGAAGATACAGAAGAAAGATCATCAGTTCAAGTAACACCAGTTGTCTATAAGGAATGGGATGATGGTATGGATTTGGTTTTAGGTCAAGAATTTAGAACCAAGGAGGCAGCAAAAGTTCTTATTCAGACGACTTCACATCTGAAATTTTTTGAGTATGGCGTAATTAAGTCGGATACTACGAGATATGTGATAAAATGCCGAGGAGCCAAAGAAGGCTGCAAGTGGTTTGTGTGTGTTGCAAAGTTCAAGAATTCGGATCTTTGGACAGTTAGAAGTTACATCAAGCAGCATAGATGTTTTGTTGTTACTACAAGAACAATGCCTAATAGAAGGAGAGGCACACCAAAAATCGTCGCATCTGTTTTGGCTCAAGATTATCCTGGTAGTTTTGACACACCAGCTCCCAACGCTTTGATCGATTTGGTTCATCATAAGGTTGTTGTGGATGTATCATACACAACGGCATGGAGAGGAAAAAGACTAGCTGCTAATAAGTGCGAGGAAGTCCAGAAGAGAGTTTTACTTTATTAAATTGTTATATGCACATCCTGAAGTAGACGAATCTTGCACAATAGCTCGTGTGGTTGTGGATGAGGTGAAAAAATTGAAGTATCTGTTTTTTGCTTTGGGAGCTAGCATAGAAGGGTTCATCACGATGAGGAAAGTCATCATTGTGGATGCAACACACCTGAAGAATGTTTATGGTGGAGTTTTATTTATTGCGCCTGCTCAGGATCCAGATCATCGCCACTATCCAATTGCATTTGGTATTGCAGATGGTGAGAAATATGATAGTTAGATATGGTTTATGGAACAGCTGAAATCAGTGATATTTGATGTCCCTGGATTGGTGTTTCTTTCAGATAGAAACAGAAGCTTGATCAAGGCAGTAGGTGAAGTGTTCCCTCAGGCTGCTCATGGGTATTGTATATGGCCTTTGTCTCAAAAGGTTAAAGGATACGTCCGCAATAACAGAGATACTTGTGCATTTAAGTTTAGAGAGTGCGCACACGCTTATACAGAGGCTGAGTTCTTGTACCTTTATGATGCTTTTTGGAGGAAGTATCCTAGTGCAGCGGAGTATCTTGACAAAAGTGTTGAAGAGAGGAAATGGGCCAGATGTTACTTTGAAGGAATTAGGTACAATGTTGACACCGCCAATTCAATGGAATCTTTTAATGGTGATATGAAGGAGGCGAGAAAGTACACCTTACTACCAATGATCGATGTCATCATTGGAAAAATGGTTGAATGGTTTAACAAGCATAGGAAAGAGGCAGCTTAAATACCACCATCAATAAAGCTTGTGCCTGTTGTTGAAACCGTAATGTCCAAAAGATATGCTGATGCAGGGCTTCTTGCGGTTGACGAGTTAAACAGCTTCCATCTTGAGTACAATGTCTCAGGAAGTGACGGGAAAAGTTATATTGTTGATATGGCTATGATGACTTGTAGCTGTGACCAATTTGATGAAGACAAATATCCATGTGTGCATGCAGTAGCTGCTGCCACATTCATGACTGATAAAGTGGGAAAAGAACTCCATCTATCTAAGTATTGTTCTAAGTATTATTTGGTGGAGCAATGGGCTTTGGCTTATCACATGACAATATATCCAATTCCTCATATGTCTGATTGGGTTATACCAGAAGAAGTTAAAGCAATGAAAGTACTTCCTCCAGATTTTGAAGTGAAGAAGGGAAAACCACAACAAACAGTATTTCCATCGGCAAGAGAATCCCGTGGAAGATGAAAAAGAGGCAGAGGGAGTGGCAGTGGCACAGGCAGAGCCAGAGGAGGAGGTATGGCAGATTACTTTGAATGTGGAATTGGTGCAGGTTCAGGTGTTTGAACTACTAGGATTACTGGTATTATTATGTGTTATTTGGACTACTAGGATTACTGGTTTTATTATGTGTTATTTGGACTACTAGGATTACTGGTTTTATTGTGTGTTATTTGGGCTACTAGGATTACTGGTTTTATTATGTGTTATTTGGACCACATATATTTTAGTATGAATATTATATGTTTAGTATATAGAACCCACATATTTTGATGATTATTATTAATTTGTAGCTTATGTATTTAATAAATATATATATTAAGACTATTTTTGATGATTATTTTTAATAGTTTAAGCAAAACCTATTCAGTTTTCCAAAAAAACTCCCTTAACTTTCATTGTTAGCGTGTGAATGGTTAGACTATAGTTAGAAAAATCTAACAAAATACGTATTCACGGTAAATTTCTGCTGAAAATGTCTTCTTCAACGATAATCATAATGTAAAGTCTTAGGTTTTACTAAGAAAAAAAATTATTTACTTATGGTTTAACTAGATAAACATAAAAATCGCCAGAGAATTATTGTGTGTTAGGTAATATTACTACATCTTTGAAGAATACCAAAAATTACTATGTGTTATGTAGTATTACTACATCCTTGAAGACTACCAAGAATTACTATGTGTAATTAGAATAGTAAATTTATGTATATAACGGTTGCACGTTTTATCAATTATTTTATGACAAGTGTTGTTTTAAACTTAGTAAAACTAGTAAAACCAATTTTCCATCTAACTCATTTTTGGACATATAAATCAAGTTATCCACAAAATACTTAAATACTTAATTACCTTGTAACTTAACATCCAAAAGCATACAAATACATAATAACAAGTTCAAGAAACATGCTAAGTACTTAAATAACACATACAAGTAGCATTTTAGGCTTCATTTTTAAGCTTCTTCTTTGGTCTTTCGACCTCATCAGTCTTTCTCTCAGTGAAAGGAGACTGCAACCAGTGTGATGGTTCACATTTCCTTTTCTCCCTTGGCGTACATGCCTGGGGTGCACCATCAGCATCACTCTTCCTTGGTCTACCCTCTTCTTAGGTGCACCATCAGCATCACTCTTCCTTGGTCTGCCCCTCTTCTTAGGTGCACCATCAGTCGGTGTAACTTTTTTTGATGTTTTCTTCTTCCGTGGTTTTCCATACATCATTATCTTCTGCTTGCACATATGCTTGATCCCAGGTCTCGCTGCTTCTTTGGTCTCAGCCGTCTTCTCCTCATTATTCCCATCCATCCTCTCCTCACTGTCCTTGCAAACGATCATTATCCACCTTTGCTTTTCTTCCTCGGTATATTTTTTAGCTTCTTCCCCAGCCTCTTCCTCTTTTTCCTCTTCCCTAACCTCTTCCTCTTTTTCCTCTTCCACAGCCTCTTCCTTTTTTTCCTCTTCCCCAGCCACAACTTCCTCACTGATCTTTTCCCCTGTGTCCACAGTGATCTTTTCCCTTGTGATCTTTGCCAACATCTCACGTGGTGGTGTAAGTACTAGTTTCCTCGCGGCCATTGCCTTAGTCCTACCACATGGTGGTGTAGGAGTTCAAGCCTCTTCTCCATTGATCTCTGCCTCAACCCGAGCCTCAGGTTCTTTCTCAGCATCTTTCTCAACATCTTTCTCAGCCTCGGGTTCTTTCTCAGCCTCTTCTCCATTGATATCTGCCTCAACCCGAGCCTCAGGGTCTTTCTCAGCATCTTTCTCAGCCTCGGGTTTTTTCTCAGCCTCTTCTCCATTGATATATGCCTCAACCCGAGCCTCAGGGTCTTTCTCAGCATCTTTCTCAGCCTCGGGTTCTTTCTCTGCCTCTTCTCCATTGATCTCTGCCACAGCCCAAGCCTCAAGTCTTTCTCAGCCTCGGGTTCTTCATCATTGTCACATTCAGAAAGAATTTTTCTCCACGCTTCATCTGCCTCTACTCTCCTCTTCTCAGCCTCTTGCTCAATATAGTCACTGCTTTCATTGGCCCCACCTGAGTCCTCAACATTCTCTATACCCTTCCCTTCAGCTCTACCACAATCCCTATCATCCCATTGTCCAAAATCCATATATTCACCATAATTCCTCTCCTCATTTCCCTTGCTCTCAATAGAAGTTAACCTATCTTCTATTCTCTTAGCCATTATTCTCAAAAGTCGTTGGTTCTTCTCAAGTTCACTCATCCTCAAGTCCATAGTATCTAGCTTTGACTCCACCGTTGATTTAAGTTCAGAAAATTCTTCTCCCATAGACGCCAAAATTCTCTCTTCCACACTTTTCAAACTCAACTCCAAACCAGAATTAGAAGATGATCCTTCTACAAACATCACTTTTTCTTGGTCTTTCTTCCTTGTAAACACTCGTGCAGCAACATCTAAATCATATAGTTCTCTCCAAAAAAATTTCTTCTGCTTCACATTTAGTCAGTGGTTCCAACTCTCACTTATGTTGCCCTCATGATGATACTCTGGCTCCTCATCAATGATACGAGCCAGCATCCTTTCCTCACCAACAGTTGGGACCAACACACTTTTGATAACCTAAAAAAATCATTAAGGTCAGTTTAATATTCTATTATGTCAGTTTCTACCTAATATTATATACATGTACCTTTGTATTTCCAACCGCTTCATATATCTCTTCCAAAGAATAACCCCTCATACTACTCTTTGTAAACCGATTCTTGCACATCCTAGGACAGTCTTCACTAGGTGTGTCTGAAAAGATTCAATTTTTTTTCCCGAGCTTTGGAATACATTCAAAAGCCAAAATCTACACAAATAAAGTGTCACAGTATTCGATTTTCGATTATAAAATAACTACAAATATTACTAAATGCTTTACCTCTAACGGAATTACAAATCCAGGAAAGCTGCATGCCTCATGCACTTCACCCATCATATGCTTAATCAACTTAATTGCATCCTCAAATGTTAGACGCCCCCAAGGAAATGTTCTGCAAGCATTCAAGTCATCCACGATCCTTAAGATGAACGGGTCTAAAGGTCCATTATCCTTTGCACATCCCCTAATAAACCCTTCCAAGGAAGAACAAGACAACCATCTTCAATCAATCATTACATGCCTTCATAGACAACAACTTCTCCTCGACATCTTTTATGGTGATCTTCTGGTTTCCACCTAAGTAATAATCCAAGAACTTAGAACTCCCAAGCTTCAAATATCTCTTGGGGTACTCATGGCAGTCTAAGCCAGAGATGAGTGCATGCTCCCTCATAGAATAGCGGATGGGCACACCATTCACCGCAAACCAAGCAACATCATCTTCTGGAGTAGAAATGGTGCGCATGGGTAACATCAACATTCCTTGGAGCTTTAGGTATCGTTCATCAGGAATGTGAAAGAAGTGCTGAAACTGAGGATGGCTTGTGAACCATCTAACCTCGGTCTTAAGATTCTTGATCACATCGACTGTGTTGCTCACAAAGCACTTCGTTTGAATTTTGCAAATCTTCGTGTACTCTGTGCTCTTGAAGTAAAATTCAAGGGGCTGCATTGATTGTCTTGCCTGCAATATATATTAGTCATTCGTTAAATATATATTAAATAAAAAAACTACTAAGATTCATATATTTACTAAAACTAGTAAGCTAGTAAGACCAGTAAACCTAGTAAACTAGTAAGATCAATAAAACTAGTAAACTAGTAAGACCAGTAAAACTTGTACGACTAGTCATACTAGTAAGACTACTACGACTTTCTAACTAACAATGATTAAAAAGAATGCAAAATATATATTTTAGATAACACAACAGACATGTCTTCACTTTCGGAATCAAGTGAGAGCGATACTACAGTCGGTTCTCTCACTGGAGTACTCTTTTGACGGACTGCATCTTCTCTTGCCGATTCATTTCCATCTGAGACCGCCTTGTTCCCATCTGAGACCGCCTTTCTAATTCTAGTAGATTGACGCCTTCGCTTTTGGCCTTTCATTTTCTGTCAAGACGTTACAAACACAACAATCAATTACTTTAAAAGCAAAACGCATAGTAACATCAATTAAGCTAAACCACGAACTCATATATACATACTAAACACAAAGTACAACACACCCGATTCACAAAACACCATTTATCCAAGTTTCAAATTCTTTTAACATAGGTTCTCCAACCTTGTTTCATGCCATTCAACAATTTTGATAAAACTAAACCAGCCAAAAGCCCACAAATTCGCAACACATACTACTTTCCTCCTAAATATCATATTCACAAAACAACAGTGACCTAACTTAATATTTCATCATTTTTTTTCCTCAATTTCAAAGGCAAAACACGATTTCCCCTTTTATTTTTCAAAAATACGACTTTTCCCTAATTTTTAAAACCATAATTTCAAAATCCGACCAAATCAAGAGAGACAAGAAAATACTTACCACGATGTACAAAGTTAAGAAGAAGAGGAAGACCGTCAGCTCGAGCCTCGATTTGAAAATAATGAAGAACAAACAAAGAAAATCAAAGAGAAAATCACAGTTTAGGGTTACACTTCGCCTCCCCTTTTCAATCTCACAAGAGAGAGGGAGGGAGTCGACACTTAGAAAATTTAGAAACCATCTACAATACGACGTCGTTTAAGGTGTTTAGGTTAAGATCCAGGTTTGACCCGGTTGGGTTTGGGTCAATGTCAGATATAAGGATGGGTCAACGTAATAAGTGTCTTTTATTAGGGGTAGAAAAGTTTTTAACTTGATTTTACATTTAAAAATAATTAAATAAAATAACATTTTGATGGGGTATATTAGAATTTTTGAAGAACCCTTAGAGCAAGTGCATTGAAGGTTCATAAGGGGTTCATAAGGGGGGTTCACACAGTTTTCTAGATGAACAGTGATGAACCCGTAGCTTTGGGGTTCTCTCTGGTGAATCCGTATCACCACTGTTTCGCGGGCCCCACGACACGTGGCGGCCCGCGATTGGTCTATCTTTTTTCTTTTTCTTTTTTTTTTAAAAAAAAAATAAAAAAGAAAAACAAAAAAGTTTAATAATAAAAAAAAAGAAAAGATGAACCCCAAGGGGGTTCATTGATGTGGATGCCCTTAGGACATATGGAGTTAAAGTCCAACTTAATTTAAAGGTTCTAGGCACAAAGTTAGCCCACAAGGGAACTCATTACAGCTGAACAAAGAGTCGCTTTGGCTAGAGTATCAGAAAGAAAATTCTCAGAACGAGAGATACGAACGAAAGAGATAGAGTGGAAACCAGAAGAGATTGATTGGATGTCATGTGTAATTCCGATTAACTCTTTTCTCTGGTGATTATCCGTGAATTCTCTGATGAGCGTTGTATTATCGGAGAGGATCTTGAGATCTCTGATCCCTTGATTCATCGTTGTTTCCAGGGCCGCCAGGACAGCAAGAGCCTCACCTATCAGCGGTGAACTCACGTTCTCTTGGATGGTAGCTCCCTGTGATGGGGCTTTGGTCGGAGATTCCGTGAAATTCCAAGCTAAGCCTGCCATGTTCCTTTCCTTGTTGCAGGCCGCATCCGTCTTGCATGTGATAAAGTTGTAGCTGGATTGCTTCTCTGGTGGTAAGTAGTGTTGGTTCTGTCTGGTTGGAGGTTGTGTTCTGGTCTTGTCAATTTTATCTTGTGCTTGATTCCATTCACGAGCTAGACGAATGCCTTTTGATGCTGTTTCTTCAGGTGAATAATGCTTTGATTCAAAGACTAGGGGGTTTCTGGATGTCCATATGGTCCAAACAATCCATGGCAGAATAGCACCGAGTA